>BLSH010437683.1:180046-199530 GCA_018402905.1 Glandirana rugosa
ACGTAAGTCTTTGACATTGTTAGTACTTGAATAATAGTTTTGATATTCCAATCCTCTGACGTCGTGTCTTCGACAAAAGGGTCTGGTGGACAACCCCACCTGGCTCGTAGAGGTTATCGGGGAATTGATTGGAGGCCATTGGTTCTCCAAGTTGACCATGTGGGTTTTGTTTTGTTTTTTTTTTTTTTTTTAAAATGAACAATGAGGATCGGTTCCATACCGGTCGATTCTTAGAAGGATGGGGTGGAAAAAAGTCGTCTATCCCTCCTTTTAATTCTGGGACTAAGGGGGACGTTGACAATAAAGAACTATGTTAATTGACTTCGGAGATATTTTTTTTTTTTTTTTTTTTACTCTTGTAATCTTTTTTTCTCCCAGTTACTACACCCAATTTATGGTTTTCATCTGACTCTATGCCTTCAGTTAATTGTATCAAGAAATAACAGTTGCAGGGGGAATCAGGGTCTTAATTTTCCTCCCTATCTGCTGAAAAAAGGTGGGGTAGGAAGATTCTTAGCTGGCCATACCTTGGCTAGGAGTAACAAGTAAAATTTTTTTTTTTTTTTTTGTTTTGTTTTGGGTGTACCAGTTGAACCTCTTGGTTACCGGAGGTTAGTTAAGGGGCTATTGGAGATGCTCGGTCCACCCCAACAGGTGGTCTGGGAAAACAGCTTCTGTGCTGCAGTCTCCTAACCTTATAGTTTTGATAATAAGTTCATGATTGTTACAGTTTCTGAATGCATCTTCTGCGTTTTAAGATTTGACTTCTCGATGGTCGGTGCCGGAGCATGGGGTGGTAGCTCTGCGCCTCCTCCTATTACATAGTCGCATATTTTTGCTACTATGGGATGGGATGACGCCTCCCTGAGGGGAAGGCGTGGTTATTGTCGGGTTAGGGTGCGGGATTTCCCCACCATAACCCTATGTCTTTTTCAAGACAAACATCTTTCTTTTATGTTATGTTTATTGTGCTCTAATCTTATCTTTCTTCTCTTCCTTTTTTCCTTTTCTCGGATCCACCAAGCCAAACCTCACTTTCACCAGATCTCCTGGAACAGTGGAACATCACAATCATTTCCCTATTCACAAAGGGGTCAGAAGACTAAAGTATGCCTAGGGGTAAGTGATGAAGTGAGGGAGGGTACCTCCCCAATTTGATCCATGGCTTCGCAATTTTCTACCCATAACCACTTAAAAATTGCTTCCCATAATGTCCAGGGTTTGAACTCCCCGGTTAAGAGGAGAAAAGTTCTGGACAACTACCGGTCCCTAAAGCTAGACATACTCTTTTTACAAGAAACCCACTTTCCTATAAGGTACAGTCCCAAGTTCTTACACTCTCATTACCCCAACTTTCGGCTGGCGAGCGCAGGAGATAAGACTAAAGGAGTAGCCATACTATTCTCTAAACAAAGTAACTTCGCGATTCTTTCTGAACTAAAAGACCAAGAAGGCAGGTACTTAATGGTGAAAGGCACGATTGAAGGAAAATTGTACACCTTAATATCCTACTACGCTCCCAACAAGGGACAAGTTAAGTTCTTTCAAGATTTACTTGAGTCCCTTTCCCCTCATTTAGAAGGGGGAATAATTATGGGGGGGGATTCTAACATGGCCTTCGATCAGATACTAGACAAATCTAGGCCCATATCAGACAGATTTCTTAGGCCGTCCAAGGCAAGCTGTAAAATAGCTAGACTTTTACACAATCTGGGTCTAATAGATATATGGAGAGAGTTGCACCCAAAGAAACGTGACTACACGCACTATTCAAGCCCACATAATACATACGCTAGAATCGACCATATCTTGATCCCCACTGTGCAAATTCCGAATGCCATGAAGTCCCAAATCTTAGATACCGTAAACATACAATAACCCTTCTACCAGACGTCCCATATCGAACTGGAAACTAAACGAATCCCTGCTTAACGATCAGGTTAGAGTAGCTGAAATCACAAAGGCCTTGAGGGAATATTTCCATTGTAACGCCACTCCGGAAATTTCACCAGAAACACTGTGGGCAGCTCATAAACCAACCATAAGAGGAAAGATTATTCAAATTACCTCTCAAATTAAAAAAGATAGAATAGCAACTGTGGCGCGGTTGGAGGAGTCCTTCAAGGTACTAAAAGCGGCGCACAAAAAGGCCCCCTCGGAATCTTCGCTATCTCTTTTAAATGCAGCTAAATTAGAGTTGAATCTGGCTCTTACTACAGAGGCAGAAAAGTATCTTCTCTGGTCAAGTGCCAAGTTTTACTCTAACAGGGATAAAAATGGGACTCTTCTAGCTCATAAACTAAGCCCTAGAACTAGATCATTTAACATTCCGCGAATTAAAATAAGTCCAACTCAATCTTCTGCGAACCCCAAAAAGATTCTAGAGACTTTTCAAAGTTTCTACGCAAAACTATACAGCTCTGACTTAAACATTAAACCCCCAGATATTGCCCAATACCTGGATAATATTCCTTTGCCCAAACTCTCTAGGGAACATAGTAGCCAGATGGAAGCGCCGTTTTCGGAGGAAGAAATTGAGGAGGCTATAGACAATCTGAAAATTAGATCTTCACCGGGTCCCGATGGCTTCCCGAATATATATTACAAAACATTTAAAGAAACATTGACTCCTTACCTGGCAACATTTTTTAACTTTTTGAGATCTGGAACCCCTCTTGACCCCCAATTGAATACGGCATTTATTTCGGTCATACCTAAGCCAGACAAAAATCCAGAGGAAGTGGGAAACTATAGACCCATTTCCCTCATTAACAATGATATTAAAATCATGACAAAAATCCTCAGCAAAAGGTTGGCAAACTTCATAAACCAGTACATAAGCAAAGACCAGGTAGGGTTCATTCCCGGTAGGCAAGGACCGGATCAAATTAGACGTGCGATAGACCTCATTTCTCTTCTACAATATAATTGGGATGGGGGACCTAAACAAAATGGGATGCTGCTCTCATTGGACTTACACAAGGCCTTCGATTCGGTGACTTGGCCCTACATCTTCACCCTCCTTGATAAATGGGGCTTTGGAGAGAAGTTCTCCAACTTAATGAAATCCCTCTACTCTTTTCCCTCGGCCAAAATCCGGCTTCAGGGGTTTCTTTCAGAAAAAGTGGATATAGCGAGGGGTACCAGACAGGGTTGCCCCCTGTCCCCCTTGATTTTCGCTATTTCAATTGAAACCCTCGCTGTTGCCATTAGGCACAATATGAACATCAAGGGAGTCAAGTGTGGGTCGAAGGTCCATAAATGTGGCCTTTACGCGGATGACATCCTACTTTTTCTTACATCTCCAATCACATCCCTGCCTAATCTTTGTTCAACACTAGAGGAATTTTCAAAATATTCCGGCCTTAAGGTCAATTTTTCCAAATCGCATGCCCTCAATATTTCACTCCCAGTTGAAGTGAAATTGTCTTTGCAGAGTTCTTTCCAGTTTTCATGGAAGGATAGCGATATCAAATATTTGGGTGTTACTCTCCCAGCTAAGGTAGACCAAATCTACTCTAAGAACTACCTTCCGATGTATAAGAAACTAGAAAGGGATCTAAAAGCATGGGGTGGAAGGGAGCTTTCTTGGATAGGTAGAATACATTCAGTAAAAATGACCCTTCTACCAAGACTTCTCTATCTGTTCAGGTCTCTTCCAATAGCAATTCGAAAAGACCACCTTACTCGCTTTCAAAATAAAGTCTTACAATTCATTTGGGGTAAATCGGGACACAGATTATCTAAGAAGACTCTCTTTCTACCTAGGAAAAGGGGAGGACTTGGCACCCCTAACCTTTGGGTATACTTTCAGGCAGCTAGGTTAGCGCAACTTTCAGCTATATATCTTAAAACAGAAAAGCCGGAATGGATCCAGGTAGAAAGACAAGCGGTTCCTCGCCACACTTTAGACTACCTCCTCTGGGTCCCAAACAAGGATCGCCCAACGGTCTTATCTCCTGTGCTTTCTCAATCACTAGCAATTTGGGATAAACTACGCCTCTCCGATAAGCTAGTATCTGGGTGTAAACCTCTTTCCCACCTGTTTCATAATCGGGATTTTCCCCCAGGAAGGGATATTCAGGCATTTAAATGGTGGCTGGACAAGGGACTGTACCGGATCGGTCATTTCCTCTCCCATACGGGCCCCCTCCCGATGAGTCACTGGACACAAAAACTAGAAATGCCAAACTCAGAACAATTTAGATATAGACAAATTTACAACTTTTTACAAAAAATATGGAAGGTCAACTGTTCCTTAAATTCGGTAACGCCTTATGAAAGCTGGTGCGGTCAAGCCATGGATCAAAGGGGAGGGATCTCCATCATTTATCAATCACTCATCCTTCCCACGAGTAAAGCGGGATATATGCGAGCCTGGGAGGAGGATCTCAACTTAAAATGGGACATTGATAAGTGGAACTCAGCATTCTTTAGATCATTCCAAAAGATGATTTGTGTTCCCCTTATGGAAGCCAGTGTTAAAGTACTTACGAGATGGTACCTGACCCCTTCCAGATTGGCTATCATGTTCCCTTCGGCGGACCCCTGTTGTTTTAGGGGGTGTGGCCTGAGGGGCACGATGCTCCACACGTGGTGGGAATGTCCCAGATTGAGACCCTTCTGGAAAAAATATTTAATATGATAACCATAGTGACAGGATTTCAAATCCCCAGAATTCCGAGTGTTGCTTTATTAAATGATGATCTTCCCAAACTTCCTAAAGCTTCGAAAAGTCTGATCCACTTCATTTTTTTAGGAACTAAAATGTCAATAGCTAAAGCTTGGAAGCAACCTAAAGTTTCCTTTACGGCTGCTAAACGAAAGATCTCCTGGATAATGATGCAGGAAAAAATCTGTAGTACACTTTCAGACTCCTCCTCTAAGTTTGAAGCAATATGGGAACCCTGGGCGCATTTTGTTGGGGTTTCGTTAACTCCAGGTGTTCTTCCCCCATAATCTGACAGTTTGTTAGTGGACTTTGGCTGGTGGATTCTCTTTCTCTTCTTCTTCTTCTTTTTCCCTATCTTGCTCTTATCTTCTTTTATTTTCTATAAACAAGAAATCCGATATTTTGGGTTCCTTATAGCTTTTAGGGCTTATCCTAAGTCTCTATTGGTCCTCCTCAATTACTGTTCAAACAGGACTCAGTTTATTAATTGTTTAGCATTTTACTCATTAAAGGTCAGCTAACCTCAATGTCTGCTTTAAGGGTGTGGGGTTTGGCCACCAAGGCACAGCTTGCTCCCAGACGGGGTGCCGGTACCAAACCTCACGCTTACTAGGTTCTTTTCCTTCTTATATTACACTGGGGTATTTGTTAGTCGCGCTAAGTCAACTGTTGGATCATAAACATAACGGGAAGTAATATTAAGTGGGGAGGGACTAGCGGGACACAAGGAACAATATTGCTGAATAAGTCACAATGTATCGAATCAGTTGTTATTGCCCTTATCTTTGCTGAAATGTCTATCTTCATTGTACCTATGCTCTATATTTCAATAAAACATTTGAAAAGTGAAAAAGTATTCATACCCCTTGAAATTTTCCAAATTTTGTCATCTTGCAATCAAAAACGTAAGTGTATTTTATTGGGATTTTATGTGATAGACGAACACAAAGTGGCACATAATTGTTAAGTGTAAGGAAAATGATAAATGGTTTTCACATTTTTTTACAAATAAATATGTGAAAAGTGTGGCATTTAGCCCCCCTGAGTCAATAATTTATAGAACTGCCTTTTGCTTACATTACAGCTGCAAGTCTTTTTGGGGATGTCTCTACCAGCTTTGCACATCTAGAGATTGACATTTTGGCCGATTCTTCTTTGCAAAATAGCACAAGCTCTGTCAGATTGGATGGAGAGCATCTGTGAACACCAATTTTAAAGTCTTGCCACAAATTCTCAATTGGATTTAGGTCTGGACTTTGGGCCATTTCAACACAAGAATATGCTTTGATCTAAACCATTCCATTGTAGCGCTGGTTGTATGTTTAGGGTTGTTGTTCTGCTGGAATGTGAACCTCCGCCCCAGTCTCAAGTCTTTTGTAGACTCAAACAGGTTTTCTTCTAAGATTGTCAAAAGAGGGGTGCAGCTCCACTAATGAAAGTTCAGTCACAATGATCCAATACATGAAATATGATCAAAGAGGGTAGAAGTTCCAACACCATTACATGCATAAAGAGTGGTAGATAGCTCTTATCACCTCCAAGTGCAAAGGGGCTTACCGGATAGTCTGGACCCTGTGTTTACAGAGGGTGAGACAAGCCTTATTTAGAGTAAAAATGCCACACGTCCTAGATGTCACCACATGGACCGGCTCCAACACTCCAGAGGCAGACAAGACTCCAGCCACACTCCACAATGCTTTTAGATGAATCAGCAGCAATACAATGTGAACAGTCTCATCCTCAAAATAATAATAATAAAGTCCACATGGTGTAGTACGTAATAAAACCAACAGAGCTAATTTTATTGTAAAAAGTTTACACTCACACTTCCAAAGTAGTGCACAGGCATATTGGTTAAAAAGCATGGTAGAAAATTGTGTGCTTGCATCAAGGGACCCCGCCTTACATGTTTCATCAAAAAATTTACATCTTCAGAAGCTTGGCGGCCCGATGCATACAGGCTATTTATGAGGCAAACACCGGAAATAATAAACCGGAAGTTCCGCCGTCTCAACCGGAAGTGGCAAACCAGAAATGACAAATCGGAAGAGACAAACAGGAAATTACATCCTCCTCTAAGCCATAGATTTGCTCCACTGTGTGTTCCACACACTTACAGACAGGAAATGAACCTGTCAGAAACAGATAAAGGCTCCTTTTAATCAGCAAAGGACCAAACGTCCCCAATTGACCAATTTAGGAGCAATAAAACGCCAAGCAACACCTACCTCTAATGACAAGGCGAAGGAGAGGAGCAAAAAAATGATTTGAGGTAAAAACTCAATAATATAAAGCTAAAAAAGATATATTGGAAAAACATTAAAAACATTATGTCTCACACAGTGAATGTGCCATCTAGTGCCTAAAAATGAATATACCGTATTTGCCGGCGTATAAGACGACTGGGCGTATAAGACGACCCCCTACTCTTCCTGTTAAAATATAGGGTTTGGGTTATACTCACCGTATAAGACTACCCCTCTTCCGCGATCTGAACGCGGCTTGTAAGGAGACTTCTATCATAGAAGTCAATGCAAGTCGCGCTGAGATCGCCCTGAAAATAGTGCAGTAAGCGGCACGATGCGGCCCGACTTGCCAGGGTGAAGCAAGTCGCCCTGCTCGAGGCGATCTCAGCGCGGCTTGTGAGGAGACTTCTATCATAGAAGTCAATGTAAGCCGCGCTGAGATCACCCTGAAAATAGTGCAGGAACCATTTTTCTAAGTCGGAGCGAAGCGATTCGCTCTTATTAGAACGGTTCCATTGCACAGCATTGAGACGACTTGTCAGGCGACTCAGGTCGCCTGACAAGTCGCCTAGATGTGAACGGGCCACTTTTTTACATTTGGTGGTCACAAGCTAAAAGCATTTTTTTTTGCTAGAGAATTACTTAGAACCCCCAAACATTATATATATTTTTTCAAACACCCTAGAGAATAAAATGGCGATTGTTTCAATACTTTTTGTCACACTGTATTTGCGCAGCGGTCTTTCAATCGCGATTGTTTTGGAACAATTTTACTTTTTTGAGTTAAAAAATAAGACAACAGTAAAGTTAGCCCAATTTTTTTGCATGCTGTGAAAGAGGATGTTATGCCGAGTAAATAGATACCATACATGACATGGTTGAAAATTGCGCGCACTCGTGGAATGGCGACAAAGTCCTGTATTTAAAAAGTTCCATAGGCGACGCTTTAAAAATGTTTAACGGTTACCAGGTTAGAGGTGCAGAGGAGGTCTTTTGCTAGAATTGTTTCACACACTCTGGCGATCGCGGCGATACCTCATATGTGTGGTTTGAATACCGTTTTCATATGTGGGCGCGACTTACATATGCGTTTTCTTTGCTGCGCTAGCTCGCGGGGACGGGGGCGATTTAAATCTTTTTTTTAATTTTTTTAATTTATTTATTTTTAGCACTGTTCCTTTAAAAAAAAAAATCGGATCACTTTTATTGCTATCACAAGGGATGTAAACATCCCTTGTGATAGTAATATATGGTGACAAGTACTCTTTTTGGAGGGCCGGGGGACCCCCCATCCCTCCTTTGCACTTCACAGTGTTCAGATCGCCAAAAACAGCAATTATGAATACTGTCACTTTTTTAAAATTGGCGCCGTTAGCCGCCAAGTAAACCGGAAGTGACGTTGTGACATCGCTTCCGGAATTTGCCGAAGGAGACCCGATCTGAGACGATTACGGCTTTTGTCAGGTCTCCTTCCAGCCGGCGGAAGCGCTGGATCGTCGCTCCGGTCTCCCGGTGGGACAGGAGGCCGGAGAAGAGCGGTGGAAGGCGGCAAGAGGGGGGATGTCCCCTCCCGCCCCCTGGGGTAACGACCGAGCGGCTCCCGAGCCGGATCGGTCGTTACCCCTGGATGCCGACCGCCAGCTCTAAAAAATGTCCCGGGAGAGCCACTCAAACCCGACCGCCGCCAATTTACGGCGCTGGTCGGGAAGTGGTTGTGAACCGGCCCTAATCCCCAGCGTATAAGACGACCCCCGACTTTTGAGAAGAGTTTCATGGGTTAAAAAGTCGTCTTATACGCCGGCAAATACGGTACATCTCAAATACATTCCAAATTTCCTACCACAATACAGAAAAAAATTTAATGTAGAAATTAAAGACAAGATTAAATGAATGAAGGAGCAAAAAGACCATATAAATTACATGAAAATTTGACAAAAATAGAGGGGACAATGGAAACTAGGCATTGTTAAGAAAACACTCTATATTCATCCCATGGGGTGAATAACACTTTATGTCACATATCCACCTCGTTTCGAGTCTCAAAATTTCTCGTTTTATGTTACTTCCTCTCCAGTCAGGGGAGAACTTGTCTTTCTTCTAAGATTGCTGTATTGGGCTCCATCCCTCTTCCCATCAATTCTGACCAGTTTCCCTGTCCCTGCTGAAGAAAAGCATGCCCACAACATGATGCTGCCACCACCATGTTTCACAGTGGGGGTGGTGTGTTCAGGGTCATATGCAGTGATAGTTTCCGGCCACACATAGCGTTTTGCTTTTAGGCCAAAAAGTTCAATTTTATTCTCATCTGAGCAGAGCACCTTCTTCCACATGTTTGCTGTGTCCCTCACATGACTGGACTTCTTATGGCTTTCTTCAACAATGGCTTTCTTCTTGCCACTCTTCTATAAAGGCCATATTTGTGGAGTGCACAACTAATAGTTGTCCTTTGGACAGATTCTCCCACTTGAGCTGTGGATCTCTGCAGCTCCTCCAGAGTTACCATGGGCCTCTTGGCTGCTTCTCTGATTAATGATTTCTTTGCCCGGCCTGTCAGTTTGGGTGGATGGCCATGTCTTGGTAGGTTTGCAATTGTGCCATACTCTTTCCATTTTTGGATGATGGGTTGAATAGTGCTCTGTGAGATGTTCAAAGCTTGGAATATTTTTTTATAACCCAACCCTGCTTTAAACTTCTCCACAACTTTATTCCTGACCTGTTTGGTGTGTTCCTTGGCCTTCATGATGATGTTTGTTCACTAAGGTTCTCTAACAAACCTCTGAGGGCTTCACAGAACAGCTGTATTTATACTGAGTTTAAATTGCACACAGGTGGACTCTATTTACAAATTTGGTGACTTCTGAAGGCAATTGGTTCCACTTTATTTTAGTTAGGGGTAGCAGAGTAAAGGGGGCTGAATACAAATGCACGCCGCACTTTTCACATATTTATTTGTAAAAAATGTTGAAAAACATTTATCATGTTCCTTCCACTTCACAAGTATGTACCACTTTGTGTCGGTCTATCATATAAAATCCCAATAAAATACATTTACGTTTTTTATTGTAACATGACAAAATGTGGAAAATTTCAAGAGGTATGAATACGAACATGCTATTTATGAATCACATGCATGTTAGGGATCCTCATTTAAAATCCTTATGTGCATTACTTTTTTTTTCTCCTCCACTTTTATGCACCTTATATCTTAATGCACAGTATCTCACAAAACTGAGTACACCCCTCACATTTTTGTACCTATTTTATTATATCTTTTCATGTGACAACACTGAAGAAATGACACTTTGCTACAATGTAAAGTAGTGAGTGTACAGCTTGTATAACAGTCTAAATGTGCTGTCCCCTCAAAATAACACAACACACAGCCATTAATGTCTAAACTGCTGGCAATAAAAGGGAGTGCACTCCTCAGTGAAAATGTCCAAATTGGACCCAGATTGTCAATATTTTGTGGCAACCATTATTTTCCAGTACTGCCTTAACCCTCTTGGGCATGGAGTTCACCAGAGCTTCATAGGTTGTCACTGGAGTCCTCTTTCACTCTTCCATGATGACATCATGGAGCTGGTGGATGTTAGAGACCTTGCACTCCTCCACCTTCCATTTGAGGATGTCCCACAGATGCTCAATAGGGTTTAGGTCTGGAGACATGCTTGGCCCATCCATCACCCTTACCCTCAGCTTCGTTAACCTTCCTGGCGGTATGATTATTTCAGATTTTTGGTGCTGAAAGCGGTACGATTATTTTGCATGGAAATTTGGCGTTTTATATTGTAGGCCTGTAATTCTTAGGAATAACTCACTTAAATCTGTCCAAACAAGAGTCTAGTAGACATCCCGGGTATGATAAAGTTTGAAAAATGAAATCATAAATTATAATATAATAAATAACTAAAAATAATTATCAAAAATAATAACGTAATAGTAATAAAATGTATTCAATAATGTAATCAAACCAAAAACATTGAAATTTGCTCATTTGCAGAATTGTCGCTGTCGTCACTTTCAGTGTCTGATGATAAATTTCCCCAAAAATCAGTATCACTCAATTCTGCAAATCATTCTTATTTACTATCGGTGTTTTCTAGCCGATCAAAAACCACTTTTGACGTAAAGGGACACTTTTTGGCTGCTATGGACATTCTAATGTTTCCAGGCAGAAAGAATGACATAAATAATATAAAAGTGCATGCAGGGCTCTGGGTAAACCACTAGGGACAAAGGGGATGTGAAATGATTTCATGCAGCAATGTAATTTTGCAGATTACAGTGTACTGTATGTGCTGTGTGTGTTTCACTTTTTGAATTTCCCGCCGGTCTCCGTCCCCGTGCGATGCAATGCTCGCAGGGAACGGAGCCCGGCACACAAGAGTAATCTAGGGGCGGACACAGCCCGTAGACACTGTGGGGGACATCGCTGGATCCAGGGGACAAGGTGAGTAGCGCTGCCTGGATCCAGCAATGCAATCCCGAGTGTGGCTCGGGGTTACCGCTCTTGGTACTGAAATTCCACCCCGAGCCACACTCGGGATTACCACCAGGGAGGTTAACAAGGCAGTGGTCAGCTTGGAGATGTGTTTGGGGTTGTTGGAATATTGCTCTGCGGCCCAGTCTCCGAAGGGAGGGGATCATGCTCTGCATTAGTATGTCACAGTACATGTTGGCATTAATGGTTCCCTCAATGAACTGTAGCTCCCCAGTGCTGGCAACACTCATACAGCCCTAGATCATGACACTCCCACCACCATGCTTGACTGTAGGCAAGACACACTTGTCTTTGTACTCTTCATCTGGTTGCTGCCACAAACACTTGACACCATCTGAACCAAATAAGTATATCTTGGTCTTATCAAACCACGGGACATGGTTCCAGTAACCCATGTCCTTAATCTGTTTATCTTCAGCAAACTGTTTGCAGACTTTCTTGGGCATCATCTTTAGATGAGGCTTCCTTTTAGGACGACAGCCATGCAGAACAATTTGATGCAGTGTGCGGAGTATGGTCTGAGCACTGACAGGCTGACCCCCCCACCCCTTCAACCTCTGCAGCAATGCTGGCAGCACTCATACGTCTATTTCCCAAAGACAACCTCTGGATATGATGCTGAGCATGTACACTCAACTTCTTTGGTTGACCATGGCGAGGCCTATTCTGAGTGGAACCTGTCCTATTGAATCGCTGTATGGTCTTGGCCACCGTGCCTTATGTAGTGCAAAAATTATTTTTTCAGATCCTCAGAGAGTTCTTTGTCATGAGGTGCCATGTTGAACTTCCAGTGACCAGTATGAGAGAGTGAGAGCTATAACAACAAATTTAACACACCTGCTCCCCATTCACACCTGAGACCTTGTAACACTAACGAGTCACATGACACCGGGGAGGGAAAATAGCTAATTGGACCCAATTTGGACATTTTCACTTGGGGTGTACTCACTTTTGTTGCCAGCGGTTTAGACATTAATGGCTGTGCGTTGAGTTATTTTAAGGGGACAGCAAATTTACACTATTATACACACTCACTATTTTACATATTTACTATTTTACATTTTAGCAAAGTGTCATTTCTTCAGTGTTGTCACATGAAAAGATATAATAAAATATTTACAGAAATGTGAGGGGTGTACTCACTTTTGTGAGATACTGCATATACTTTTAATTTCCCTAATATTCCTGAAGAAATGTATTGTCTTTTCCATTATGTGGTGTTCTTCTTTGATCTTGGAATGTTCAGTTATGTCTCCCTATGTCTCCTTTGCGTTCTCTGGATCTCAGCTTTTTGTTTAACACTTTTTCTCTGTCTACTTTGAAAGCTTCAGCAGTTAACCCCTTTGTTATTTTATTTTTCTTTTCTTGGAACATATATTGCTGCAACCTCTTGGACTGTGTCACACTTTGTGCTGGCATCTGTATCACATTGCTTGTAATATAGAAAATGATCACAAGACTAAAACCTTCCATTTTGTAATAAGGGCAACAGACATTGATTTTTAGTAAGGAGTTATAAAAAGCCATTTGGAAAAAGGTGTGATATATTTCAATTAAGCATTTACAGTCTGCTGATAATGCAACATTTACCTGAAAATTATCTTGACATTTGTTTCAAATATTGAGCATGCTTGAGGTGTCATCACTTTTCATTAAATATTTCAAATATGGAGTTGACACTAGAGATTACAACTTTCTTTGTCAGATTGTGAAGTCAGCATCTATCTTGAATGAGTTAAATGAGCAAATCAATTGCAGGACAAACAATGTGAATGCATTGTGTGCAAAATGAAAAGGCTTGGCAGATTGACAGGTTCACAAGCCCACTATGCAAACTTCAATGGTCTGGGTTGAACACCTTGCACTGAAGCAGGCCATGTGAAACACATGTACTAGTGTATATGTGCAGCATGCATATATAATGAAAATGCCAACCTCCATAACAGCAGGCCAAAATTGCTTTGGCATCCATAGCAGACGCTAAGCCCCTTTTCACACTGGTGTGACATGACCTGCAATTTGACAGGTCCAAATTGCATGATAAGTCACACCCTTTTGTCGGCAATGGAACTGTTCAAATTGGTGTGATACCGACTTTGTGGTACTGCATCGATTTGAAAAAAAAATCCTGCACTATTTTTTTTTGCGATTTCCGGTGCGACTTGCATAGACATCAGTGCATGAAGTCACACAGAAGTTAGCAATGACATGCGGCTTTGAAATTATGTGATTTCAAGTGAAGTCACACCATTTCAAGTAAAGTTGCACAATTTCAAAGTCAGATTTGGTGTGAATGGGGGCTAAATGCTGGCACCATTTTTCGGAAGTTTCAAGTTTCCAGTAAAAACATCACAGTCATTAAAATTGTTCTCAGGTACGTAGCTAATTTCTTCCTTCACCCTCCCCTACCAAGCCTTGATAACTTCCCAGCCTTCTAATCTCTATAGACACAGAGCAAGTGCTCTGGGACGGTGATCGGCTGCCTTGAAGAATGACTTTATTGCTTCTACTGTAAGGTTTGTGGATGAATTGCTCCAAAGTGCCTGCAGCTAAACAGGTCAGTGAGAGCTTGTTTTAAAGCTTATATACTGCTTGATAGGAAATATCTAAATACTTGAATGTTTGTACTTAGTGGTGCTCCTCCAAGCTGTGAAACCCTGTTGGTGCTCAGGATTATAGGGATGCCAGCATGAGTGCATCAAAGTAAACCTGTGGTGAGGCTATAGGCAGGAAACCGCCACTCACCTAAGTCAATCCTGGCTGGGATGTGTAAATGTGTAAGTCACAGTCAATGCCACTCCTCAGACCATGCCCCCTGAAGTGTTTCACCTCGCCCACCAGGGCTAAATCATAGAGCCGAGTTAGGCTGGGTGAAATGAATCAGGGGGCGTGGTCTGAGGAGCTGCATTGACTGAAGCTTACACATGTACACATCCCAACCAGGATCAGCCTAGGTGAGTGGCGGTTTCCTGCCTATAGCCTCACCACAGGTTTACTTTGATGAACTCATGCTAGTATGCCTTACGTAGTTGAGAATTGTGTAAACGCGCCCAAAACCTGGCACTTATGTTTTATCCTTTGAGCGGGTCAAGCCTTTGATAATATAAAGTTTGAATTCTTCGTAAAAATGAAATCCCCTACTGGGTGCCTGTCAATCTCCTCCACAATGAAATCAACATTATATTATTACTGGGACCATGTAATTTGTATAGAAAAATGTTTTTCTCACCCTCAGAAATATATAATGCCAGTCCTCTTATGTGGTGTATATTATAAAGTGCCCATGTGTGTTTTTATTTGTAAGACAGACTACACAGACGTTTAAGGACGGTATTGCCTGACACAAATATGATTGGACACAGCGGGAGCCAATCAGTGGGTCTGGGGGGCGCATTGTCCGCCAGGACCCACTGATCATTGACAGGAGAGGCAGATCGGCGGTCTGCCTATGTAAACAAGGCAGATTGCCGTTCTGTCAGAGGGGAAGATGGAGATCTTGCGTTTCTGCTAAGCAGAAACATGGATCTCTGTTTTCCTCCAGTTAAGACATTCTGCACACAGTTAGAAAGCACTCCCTAGGAGCACACTTAACCCGTTTATCGCCCCTGATGTTAACCCCCTTCCCTACCAGTGTCATTAGTACAATGACAGTGCATTTTTTTTTAGCACTGATCACTGTATTAGTGTCACTGGTCCCCAAAAAGTGTCACTTAGTGTCTGATTTGTTTGCCGCAATGTCGCAGTCTCGCTAAAAATCGCTGATTTCCGCTATTACTAGTAGAAATAAAAATAAAAATGCCATAAAAATATCCCATAGTTTGTAGAAGCGATAACTTTTGTGCAAACAAATCGATATACGCTTATTGGGATTTGTTTTACCAAAAATATGTTGCAGAATACATATTGGCCTAAATTGATGAAGAAATTCGATTTTTTTTTTAAAATTGTCGATATTTTTTTATTTATAGCACAAAAAATAAAAAACGCAGAGCTTATCAAATACCACCAAAATAAAGCTCTATTTGTAGTAAAAAAAATGGACCTAAATTTTGTTTGGGTACAGTGTCAGATGACTGCGCAATTGTCAGTTAAAGCCCCGCAGTGCAGTATCGCAAAAAATGCTCTGGTTAGGTAGGGGGTAAAAACTTCCAGGGCTGAAGTGGTTAAAAAAACAAGAGGTTGGTGGGATTCATCGATTACAAATGCTATATCCCAGTGGTAGGCAACCAGTAGTCCTCCAGCTGTTGTGGAACTACATTTCCCATGAGGCATTGCAAGCCTGGCAGTTACAAGGTATGATGGGGATTGTAGTTCTGCAACAGCTGGAGGGCCCCAGGTTGCCTACCCCTGCTATATCCAAAGGGGTTAAACTTTGACTTCTACTTGTATTTATTTCTCTGAGAAATATTATTATGATTTTGTATATATTTTGATTTTATTGATATATGCACACAAGGAATGAACTATCCACCCGGTTGCCCAGGTGGCTCTCTCACGCATGAGCTTGGGCTCGATTACTGCCAGACCATCGGATCGCGTGAAGAAGCTTGTAGCGAAACGCATTGCGATCTATATGTGGAAAGGAGCATTATCTCACCCAGGGGCTTTCATGCGATACTGGTTGCCTTGTAAGGACTAGAGAACTAGGTCGACCTCACAAATGCTATGTTCACAGTGTTATATATATACTGTCACATTTTCTATATGTAACATTTTTTATCCTGATGTATTGTAATAAACACTGATTTTATCCTTATCCCACTGTTGCGTGTTCCTGTTTGGGAAATTATAGTGACAACCTCTAAAGTCCCATCCTCTTTTTTGGTTCTTGTTACACACTTAGGCTGGGTTCACACTAGTCCCATTCTCGGACCGACATGAAGAGCACAAGTCACATTACGTCACAAAAACAATGATTCCCTATGAGAGCCGTCTTAACTGATCCGACTTTGAAAAAAGTTCCTGTACTACTTTTGTCTGACTTTGATCCTACTTCAGTCCATTGAAAGGCATTGAAGTCGGATCAAAGTCGTATCAGTGTCTTCACTGATCCGACTTTGGCATGCGACTTGTGCTCTGGGGATCATGAAGGGGAACTCCACACCATATTTAAAAAAAAAAAACTGGCATGGGGTCCCCCTCCAGGAGCATACCAGGCCCTTTGGTCTGGTACGGATTTTAAGGGGAACCCCACACCAAAAAAAATGGCGTAGGGTCCCCCCAAATCCATACCAGACCCTTATCCGAGCACGCAGCCCGGAAGGCCAGGAAAGGGGGTGGGGACGAGCGAGCGCCCCCCCTCCTGGACCATACCAGGCAGAGTGCCCTCAACATGGCGAGTATGGGTGCTTTGGGGCAGGGGGGGCTCTGCGCCCCCCACCCCAAAGCGCCTTGTCCCCATGTTGATGAGGTCAAGGGCCTCTTCCCGACAACCCTGGCCGTTGGTTGTCAGGGTCTGCGGGCGGGGACTTATCGGAATCTGGGAGCCCCCTTTAACAAGGAGGCCCCCAGATGCCAGCCCCCACCCTATGTAAATGAGTATGGGGTACATCGTACCCCTACCCATTTACCTGGAAAGAAATATGTACAAAAAAAACCACACACAGCTTTTTAAAATATTTTATTAAATCTGCTCCGGCGGTCTTCTCCCCTCTCTGGCTCTTCTTTCTTCGGCTCTTTTGTGGGGTCTTCCATCTTCTGAGGGGTCTTCTTTCTTCTCCTTCTCTGCGGCGTCTTCTGCTCTTTTGCCGGTCTTCTCCACTGTCCCCTTCCCTCTGTTCTTCCTCTCTTCTTCTTCTTCCCATGTTGACATGACGCGATCTCCTTCACAAATGCCCTCTGCGCTGCGTTTTGTGCCTCATATTGGCATGGGGCGTGGCCCCCATATGACATCACCTGGAAGCCCTGCCCCCATATGATGTCACAGTTCCACCCCAGAAAGTGACATCACACGGGGGCAGGGCTTCCAGGTGATGTCATCTGGTGGCCACGCCCCATGCCAATATAAGGCACAGCACACAGCGGAGAGGGCATTCGTGAAGGAGATTGCGCCGTGTTAACATGGGAAGAAGAAGAAGAAGAGAGGAAGAACAGAGGGAAGGGGACAGCGGAGAAGACCGGCAAAAGAGCAGAAGACGCCGCAGAGCAGGAGAAGAAAGAAGACCCCTCAGAAAATGGAAGACCCCGCAAAAGAGCCGAAGAAAGAAGAGCCAGAGAGGGGAGAAGACCACCGAGCAGATTTAATAAAATATTTTAAAAAGCTGTGTGGTTTTTTTTTGTACATATTTCTTTCCAGGTAAATGGGTAGGGGTACGATGTACCCCATACTCATTTACATAGGGTCGGGGTCGGCATCTGGGGGCCCCCTTGTTAAAGGGGGCTTCCAGATTCCAATAAGTCCCCGCTTGCAGACCCCGACAACCAACGGCCAGGGTTGTCGGGAAGAGGCCCTTGTCCTCATCAACATGGGGACAAGGTGCTTTGGGGTGGGGGGCGCAGAGCCCCCCCTGCCCCAAAGCACCCATACTCCCCAAGTTGAGGGCGCGCTGCCTGGTATGGTCCAGGAGGGGGGGGGCGCTCGCTCGTCCCCACCCCCTTTCCTGGCCTTCCGGGCTGCGTGCTCGGATAAGGCTCTGGTATGGATTTTGGGGGGACTCCACGCCGTTTTTTCAGCGTGGGGGTTCCCTTAAAACCCACACCAGACCAAAGCACCTGGTATGCTCCTAGAGGGACTCCATGCCATTTTTTTTTTTAATTTGGCGTGGAGTTCCCCTTCATGATCCCCAGAGCACAAGGTGCCTGGCATTGTCGGGATCAAAGTCGGATCCCTGTTCACAGACAAACGGTCCAACTTTGACCCTATGTAGGACCGTAAATCGCACAGCAAAGTAGGATCAAAGTCGGACCATTTTTGTGTCGGATAGTGTGAACCCAGCCTTATACAGGATGTGGTGTCACGTCTAGCAATATTCGCCCCTAATGCTTTTTATTGATATATGCACACTGGGATAAAAAATAACTTTTTTCTAACATGAGGTCCCCTGCCAAGAGTATCCCGTGTGATGTGGGGAATCTGATACACCTGTTGGCTGTTCTCATTTTAAATACTTTGTAATGTTATGTGTTAAGATTTATTTTTTGTCTAGGTACTTAATTACTAATTGGTTCCAGAATGTCTAATTGAAACATATATATTGAATTGCGTACATTTGTATTTGTAGGTATTTGGTTTTGAAGAAGCGCGCTATCTGTTTAGCCCAAAACTGTCAACCTAAGAATATCATGTAATTGTGTTTTTCATTTTTTTCCATTAAAAGATTTTTTTCTGTAGCAATCCCATCTCTTTTTTCTATATAATAGCCTGTGGGAGTGCCTGATTGCCTTGCACTTACTCTAATTACCGATGTGCACCTCACCTTCGGAACTTTGTTTTATATAAATATATATATATATATATATATATATATTACAGTACTGTATATATATATATATATATATATATATATATATATATATATATATTAATATAGCCTGTTTGTGTAAAATATATTAAAAGTTTCTAATAAATAGGTAAAATAAAATTCCAGTTGAAAGCCCAGAGCATCAACCTGCTTTAATTTCTGGCTAAGTAGACACATTTAGTAAATTATATTGGTTTATTTCCTTTTTAAATGTCTAGCTCTAGCCACATTTCCCACTGTACTTTTGTCCTTGAGGGGAAAGAATAGTGAAAAGCGGGCTGCTACTTGGAGGTTCACACACAACACAGACCTAATTTATTTCTGCGTGTCTCCTGTTTTCCCCGGGGTAATGCCCAATTATAATATCTACCTCCAGATACTGATAGTAATGAATTCAATTCTGTTTGGTAATTGCTCTGGGCTGTGACAACATTCTCCAGATGTTCTGTATGAAGCTCTCAGTACCAACTTTCTTAGATGTGCCATTTAATAAATAAATAGATTTTTCCCTATTGATCTAGGGAAAACAATTTTAATGAAAAACAAATCTCTAATTTGCTCCCTAATTACTTACAACCCTCTTTTTCTTAGTTTTAAAGACA
>BLSH010437683.1:199540-225976 GCA_018402905.1 Glandirana rugosa
ATTATATATATATATATATATATATATATAAATATATTTTGTTTCAAGGCTTCCACTCCACGTGTAGCCATTAATCTCATTCACGTTCCGTTAGTCCGTGAGGGTGTCCGGTAATATATCTTTTATCTCTACCCTAACGACGTCTTTTTTTAGAAAATTACCTTTTTTTACTTTTTGTGTTAATGTACTATAAGAATTCAACTGTCAAAACCCGATTTGTCTATCGCGCGAAGAAGTTTTGGTTTATGGATGTTTATGTTCATATGCGTTAAGTTATATATACAAAGTTAGCCTGTGGGAGTGCCTGATTGCCTTGCACTTACTCTAATTACCGATGTGCACCTCACCTTCGGAACTTTGTTTTATATAAATATATATATATATATATATATATATATTACAGTACTGTATATATATATATATATAAATATAGCCTGTTTGTGTAAAATATATTAAAAGTTTCTAATAAATAGGTAAAATAAAACTCCAGTTGAAAGCCCAGAGCATAAACCTGCTTTCATTTCTGGCTAAGTAGACACATTTAGTAAATTATATTGGTTTATTTCCTTTTTAAATGTCTAGCTCTAGCCACATTTCCCACTGTACTTTTGTCCTTGAGGGGAAAGAATAGTGAAAAGCGGGCTGCTACTTGGAGGTTCACACACAACACAGACCTAATTTATTTCTGCGTGTCTCCTGTTTTCCCCGGGGTAATGCCCAATTATAATATCTACCTCCAGATACTGATAGTAATGAATTCAATTCTGTTTGGTAATTGCTCTGGGCTGTGACAACATTCTCCAGATGTTCTGTATGAAGCTCTCAGTACCAACTTTCTTAGATGTGCCATTTAATAAATAAATAGATTTTTCCCTATTGATCTAGGGAAAACAATTTTAATGAAAAACAAATCTCTAATTTGCTCCCTAATTACTTACAACCCTCTTTTTCTTAGTTTTAAAGACACCCATAGAGTCTCTTATCACCAAAATGCAGCTGATGATGCAGAAGTAAACCACTGTTTCTTTTAAACTGTTACATTTTTACTCAATATCATTATATTCTGCATATATAATTCCCCAGGTGTCATGATAGCTAGGATGCATTAACTGTGTTACTGCCAGTTTTACTTACAAAATTAATGAAATATGCCTTTGTTTAATTAATGAGGTAGCAAAGTACACGATTGATTGTGTATTAAACCAGAGCAACCAGTCTGATACATTTTAGGGAGGTTCCAGTGAACACCACATAGACGGTTGGGTACTCAGAAAGCTAGAGCTCCCTGAATTCCAAAAAATAATTTGGCTTTTATTACCTCACTTCCTTACCTCTCAACTTTTTGAGATGAGAAATAGGAATGAGGGACATACACCCCTGTCACTTCTTTAGTTACACAGACCACACAGAACAAATGCACTAAAAGTGATTGGTTAAACTCACAAGTGCTTTTTTCATCACTACTCTTCCTATATAATGATATTTTAAAATAATAAATACAATATTTTAAAAGAGAAAATGAAAGGTTTATTGTAGTTAAACACTTTTGATAGTAAAATAGTACATCTTAATGGAGATCTACACGTCGACAAGAGGATGACTGAGGATGAACAAGGCAAAGAAAGAGTTGGTCCCAAGAGAGGGACAATCCCTGCAAATGGGGAGCTATGCATTTGCTTTATTTGGTCAGGGTCACAAAACTTGCATCAAACTTTACAAATTGTGAAGCAAGCCTTTCCTACCAGACCCAAATTACATAAATCCACTAAGAAGCTAATTTACTAAGAAGATCAAAAATGATCAGATTTCATACTTAAAGTATAACTAAAGGCAGAACTTTTTCAATTTTGCATAGAGTGGAGATTTATAATAACACCAGCCAGTTTTTATTGCTGTATGCGTCCCCTGTTATGAAGATTTCCTCTCTCTATTTGTCCAGATTACCTTTATTAATGAAAGAAAATCCCAAATTTTGGGTTGTCCTCAGAAAAGTAAAGGTGGGACATCTTCCAATTGGGACATTAGTTCTATGACATGTTTTTATTTTCACCTAATTTTGGATTTCCTTGAATTTCCCTCACCAAATATAAACTTTCCTAGTAGTTATGATGCACTCTCACTGTCATTACTGCTTGCTGAACCTTCTCTGTAATGTTTTGCTGAAGCAGATGGTATGTGCCTCAAATCCCTCTAGAAACAAGTGCTGTTACTACACAATATAAAATTCTGTATTTCAAAATAGCTTGGGGGAATGTACCGAATCAGAATTTGCTTTGTTCATATATGTGTAACATAAGGTCTTTTTTAAACACAGAAAAAACCTTGCAGGTAGAATTCACATCAGATGCATGGGCCTATATATTAAGTCTGCAAATAAAATGTCAAGTGGATATGCCAGGAAATCACTGTTTTGTCTTTACACTGCATAAAATCTCAGCTAGGGAAAATATTTCCTTTTATATGCTTAAAGTAAATGCCCGTTACAACAGTAATGCTGAATTATTCCACCTATTCGTATGGCAGTAATGCTGTATGCCAGCTTAAATCTATTGCATAAATGAATCGGCTCATTTTTCATTAGACGGGTCTGAATAAGGAGCCTAAATCTTCAGGAGCCTCTGAAAAATCTTTGTATGCGTACTACCACAATGTTTCTTGTTAAGAGCTTTTTTTCCCAACATCTTTTGCTGCTGTGCTCTTGTATAACTTTTTGCAGTTCACTTCTTCACATGCAGTGATAAAATATGCATTAAAGATCTCAAAGTTCATTTAACATTCCCTGAACCATATTTTCTCTAAAAGCAGAATGCCTATAAAGTTAAAAAGTAACAATTTGGGGGGCGTGGCCGGCGGCTGAGGAGTATGGCTGCGTGAGGAGAGAGCTCTTCCAAAATCCCCGAACATCCAGCGGCTAGAAGCGACATCCAGCACCCAAACTTCTTGGAATCTCTAACGGGCGATCCACCTACCTATCCAGTGAGATATGGGCAAAAGGAAAGGTACCCACGGCCCGAGGAAACTCACGGAGTTCTCCCGGTCGGCTGGCAGGACAAGGCTGCAAGATGGCAGCGGGGCGTGCGGCTCCGAACGAGACACAAGAAACGGTCACGAGGAGAAGGAAAGACGGCAGAATCGCACGTCCTCCCCGGGACACAGTTCCTGCATATCCCCCAGCGACTCGCCTATCCAGAGTCCTCAGAAAGCGTCCCAGAAACGCTCCACAGAGCACAAATACCCAGGTGAGCTAGGGGAGCAGGAGGGGGAGCAGGACAGCACCAGGGAGTTCATTGAGCAAATACAGCAATTCCCTATGTCAGGGCTACCTCTCACCAAGACAACTATGAGAGACATGCTTATTTCACCAAGGGGGTCCCTCCATAGAGATATGATGGAATGTGTCACCCAGCTGAAAACAGACATTTCTCTACTAGGGGATCGGGTGAGCCACACAGAGACGCACATAACGACATTGATGAGGAATTACAAGCAGTTAAAAACAAAATGGCGGAAATTGAGGACAGGAACCGAAGGAACAACATAAAAATGAGAGGAGTATCGGAATTGGTCCCTCCAGCAGATCTGCGCAAGTATGTGCAGGACTTTATCGCTACAGTCCTACCAGACATCCCTGAGAGAGAGATAGTGATTGATAGAGCCCACCGTCTCCCCAAACCCAAACCCAAACACTTACCTGAGAACACAGTGAGAGATGTTATAGCTCGTATACATTTCTTTCATGTTAAAGACAAACTGATGAGGGCAGCTAGAAAGCACAAGGCCTTACCTGAACCTTATGCAAACATCTCAATATATTCAGACCTCTCACAACACACTATGCAAGCTAGAAGGAACCTTGCAACCCTTACAAAACCTTTTCAAAACCATAACCTTCCATACTCTTGGGGGTTCCCAACAAAAATTATTATTACCAAGGGCAACCACACCCATGTCACACACATTGGAACAAGGTCTAAAGCTGGCGAGACAATGGGCACTACTTCCAGAACAGGAGACCCTTTCAAACAAACCGCAAACAACAAGATTATCACCTAGCTGGGAAAGAACTTAACTAGGAGAAAGAAAAGTCACTGAACCCAAAGCTGCGTTCTGCATTACCAATTAAGCTGGGAATTGCTTCGGGGCACATGGGAGAACTCTGACCCCCACAGTGACATAGCGAATGACTTTGCACCTTCACATTTTTTACCTGTTACATTGTTTTACTCTTTCCTACTTTTTCTATCATTTATGTGCCAGACTCTTTGATCAAGCATCCACTGAAATGATCTAGAAGACCATCTAAAGACTATAAGCAGAAGAAGATTCTCTTCAGGCCACCTGGTATTCCCGGTCCTCTGCTGCCACCCACAGGTAACTCAAATAAACCTCACCTTGCTAGAAACTGGACCAAGCCATTCAATAGAGCATTTAATATCATACTACAATGACACTGGAAATCATATCATTGTCCATACAAACGCTCTTCCCTGTGGCGAGAAATGTTGCACCTAAAGGGGGATGTCATATGCGTACAAGAGACCCATTTCTCTAAAGATGCCCATCCAAAATGTACGCACAAACATTTCCCTTTTATTTATGAAGTATGTGCAGATGTTAAAAAAGTGGGTGTATTGATAGCATTTAGCAAACGTGTGGCCTTTAAATTGATTGACTCCATTAGTGACAAGAAAGGGAGATACATTATTGTAATTTGTGAGATCAATAATATAACTTACACACTTGTGAATCTACACGCTCCTAACTCAGGACAAGCGGCATTTCTCCGGTCCCTCATGAAGAAGGTTACCAGCCTCAAGAAAGGATCACTTATCATCTGCGGAGACTTCAATTGCATAGTAGACAAGTATTGGGACTGCTCGCCTCCTACAGGCAGCCACAGGTATGAACTGAAATCATTTATTACACAGCACAACCTACATGACGCATGGAGATGTATCAACTCAACACAAAAGGACTTTACGTTCTATTCAGCCCCTCACAATTCTTACTCTAGGATTGATTTATTCCTGACTGACTTGGAAACATTGCAAAGAACATCTAGAGCGGAAATTCATACCATAACGTGGTCGGACCATGCTCCTACCTCTCTGTCAATCAGAGAAAAACTTGCTTTCAACCCTTGCTATCTATGGAGGAACAATAATCATATCTTGAACAACCTGTCATACCAAAAAACTATCACTAAATCGCTTAAAGAGTTTTTTGAGTTAAACTCAACCCCTGAGGTTGATATAATGACTACTTGGTGCGCCCATAAGGCCTACATAAGAGGACTACTTATCCAAGCGGCTGCTAGGGAAAGGAGGAGGAGAGAGGCTAAACTTAAAACTCTGATCTCAGAACTAAATGTAGCAGAATTATTAAACAAACAAGATCCCTCCCCTAAAAACCAAATTGCGTTAGTACATAGTAGACAACAACTTAGAATTCACCTTATAACAGAGCATGAATCTTACTTAAAGAAATCTAAAGCCACTTACTACGCACACGGCAACAAAGCAGGTAAAATTCTGGCAAACCAACTCAAGAAAAAACAGCAGATGTCTAGAATTAGCTCGATAAAAGATCCCATCAGCAATGAAAAAGTATTCCACCCCTCCAAAATAGCTAACGCTTTCTCAAATTACTATAGCAAACTATACAATCTAATAGACGACCCAGACACACTACAACCTAACAGTACCAACATCGAATCATTCCTCAAATCTATTAATCTCCCTACACTATCAGATGATGAAATTTCACAACTTAACTCCCAATTTACAGAAAAGGAAATTATAGATGCTATACGCAACCTCCCTAAACACAAATCACCAGGTCCTGATGGCTTTTCAGCCGAAAATTATCAAAAGTTCTCACAAATGTTGGCCCCTCAAATTAAAAAACTCTTCGACCAAGCAGCTCACTCCTCCTCTTTTCCGGAAGAAATGTTACAGGCCACAATTATTGCTCTACCTAAACCGGGGAAGCCGCCGGATTCTCCACAGAATTATAGACCAATTTCTTTATTTAATACAGACCTAAAACTATACGCTAAATTAATTGTAAATCGATTAGCCCCCTACACCCCAAAACTGATTAACTCGGACCAAGTGGGGTTTGTTCAAAATAGACAAGCCTCAGATGGAACCAGACGCCTTTTCAACTTGATGAACCTTACTAATACCCGCAGTGCACCCACAGTCATTCTGACGTTAGATGCCGAAAAAGCATTTGACAGGGTGCACTGGGGGTATCTCAAAGCCACTATGGATAAATTTGGCATCCGGGGTCTCATGTTTTCAGCAATCTCAGCACTTTATACAAAACCTTCAACCAGAGTATACAACTCTAACGTTCTTTCAGACTTCAAGATCACCACTGGCACCCGCCAGGGATGCCCCCTTTCTCCTTGATTTTCTCTTTACTGATGGAACCCCTGGCGGAGGTCATTAGATCAAATGCTGGAGTCTCGGGAATCCAGGTGGGAAATCGATCTCATAAGATAGGACTTTTTGCAGACGATGTAGCACTAACCCATACGGATCCGGCATCTTCTCTAAAAAATGTAATGAAAATATTAGATATGTTTGGTTCACTATCATACTATAAGTTGAATGTTACTAAATCGAGCATATTACCTATAGGAATACCTAACAATGTTTTGACTAAGCTCAAACAGGAATTCTCATTCCAGTGGGAAGGAAAATCGTCATACTTGGGTGTGGCGGTTCCTGCCCTACCAGCCTCCACCTATGACGCCAACTTTCCTAAACTATTGCATACAATCAGATCAGACGTTCAACACATCCACCACCATGAACTTCTCATGGATGGGTAGGATCGCAGCTTTAAAAATGATAACACTTCCCAAAATCTTATATTATTTTAGGACTATCCCAATAAAAATCCCAGAGAAGTTTTTCACAGAATCAGAAAAAAATTTCAGGAGACTTCTGTGGCAATCTGGAAGAGCTAAGTTATCTTACCCCATCTTACTAAAACCCAAATACAGGGGAGGCGGGGGTCTCCCTGACCTGAGGAAATATCATTACGCTGCACTTCTAGACCAAGCCAAAGCGTGGTTTGACCCTACCTCAGATAAACAGTGGGTGAGAATAGAGAGACACGTAGAGGGGAACAGACAACTACCTCATATACTGCTTGCGTCCCAAACAGGAATTACACTACACTATAATAAAATCCCCGCAATAGAGGCCACACTACATGCATGGAATATATTCCATGCCTCAACCCCAACATCAGAGCAATCTGAATGCAATGACTTCAATTTACAAATCTATGAGTATTTGATCCCAGGCTTTAAACTAACACAAATATTACTCCAAGAGGCCAAAACATACACAGAATTGAAAACCCAACAATCTATACATCCTTCATACGCCACATACCAAATAATGCACCTACATAGAGCACACACGAATCTTCACTATAAAGTACATAAGGAGGCTTGGGAATACTTGGACTCTCAACAAATAAATAGGAAAAAAGGGCTATCATGGTTTTATAATAAATTCCACTTCCCTACAGAACTCACCAAATCATCTAACATGTTGAACTGGGAAAAAGAATTGGGAACCCATATCACAGAACAAGAATGGCAAAAAGCATTATATTCCCAACAAAGACACTCCCACTGCGTGAACCATTGGGAATTAGCATTGAAAATATTATATAGAATGTATAAGACCCCTGTTAGGATCTCACAAATCTATCAGAATTCCTCTAACCTATGCTGGAGGGAGTGCAGGGCGACTGGCGGAATCCTACATATACTATGGAGTTGCAAGGCACTTAAAAGTTTTTGGAAAGGTGTATTTGAACTAATTGCAAAAGTTACAGGGATAATAATCCAACCAAACCCCAAACTGGCACTTTTGAATGTAGGCATACACTTAATCACCCCTCAATTCAGGCCACTAATAACACATATGCTGATTGCAGCAAAACTGACAATAACTTCCAAATGGAAAACTAAAAATGCCTCGAACATATCTGAAGTGATATATAGGATGCAAACACAGTACACTTATGAAAAATTCTTCACAAAAAATACCCAAAAAATATCTCAATTTACCTGGCTATGGGGCACCTGGGAAGACATCTACCCACTGGACTGAGAACTATCATAAGAGCATAAGATTATATTGAAAAATATATGGTGGTAAAAGATGGCTACAGGTATCTATTGGGCACTCATTACCTCTTCTTCTTCTTCTCCTTCTCTTTCTTTTCCTCCCTAACCTCTAATATTTGAGTTTTAACTTCCATTATTCACTCTTGGTTACGTGAAAGAACGGGTTACAGCTTTAATTATACTTAATATATGCATATATTATCTACTGGCATGTATGCATGCGTCAATGGAACAGATGGCGCGACTCGCCCTTGGCGGAACGTAAATACTGTTTGCCTAGCCCTCAGGGGCAGTTAGTTCCCGATGGGCTGGGGCTCGGGTGAGCTTTGCAAACCATCTTTAATAACGACCTGTCGAGGGAAGAGTAAGGGCCATTACATACAAACTTTACACTTCCTAACGCCATACTCCATTAAAAGAGACTTTATACAGGCTGAGATATGTGTATTATAATGATATAACTGGAGTGGAAATTTTGTTAGACCTCTGACAAGTGTAATGAATAGATTGTTGTAAGAATGTAACTCCATGTTCTGCATTAATACTTGTTTAAGCATGGAAAACCCAATAAAAACCTATTTGAAAGAAAAGGAGGCCACCAATGGTTGCTACATATCAAAAAAAAGTAACAATTTGAATGTTTAAGTAAACTTGCCCAAATTTGTTAAGTACACAATATACAATATAAAAAATAGTAAACATAGAATACTGTACACCTATGGAACAATAAAAACTAAGATACACAACACTTCGATTATAATGTTTACAGAATTATTAAATACATGTAGCTTGGCAAGGGGTTATGTGCTGTGACGTTATGCGAGGCGCCACAATGGATGGGTGATACTTGTCACCTCGCATGCGATCATTTGGGACAACTAGCAGGAGTCCGACCTTGGTTTTGTCAGCCACCGTGGCAGAGCTGGTTTCGGCCCGGACTTTCTGGTCCACTCAATCCCCTCTCCATCTGCATTTAATGACCAGGAAGAGAGCAGAGGAGAGCTCTATTCTGGATCTCAGAGGGAGAAACCTGTAGGAGCTCTGTCTGCTAATTTGGACTCAAAAATCAAGGTTTGCACTGTGTTTATGTTTTGTGGGTGTCGGGGACAGCACTACACTTTATAGAGAGGAACCTGATTGTTTAGTTTAGCTCTGGACGGCAAAGTTTTGTTTTCTGTTCTTTTATGTGTTTTTGAGCTTGCAAACCTGTAATAATAATCCTGGCAAGCCGCCAGATTTTAAAGAAACTGACCTACATGCTGAGTCTTTTCCTCTGAAGAGTGATCCCCACAGTACATATGTGGACAATCCTGTGTATAAGTATTCTACTTTTATTTTTTTTAATCCTTCATTTTACAGTAAACATACATGATACAACACAACATTTAGTACTAGACACTAAAATCTGACAGAGCTTGTATTGCATTACATACATAATTCACTTTGTATTTCAAGGTGTATTGGATGCAACATACTTTGAGTGTAAGGAGGGGTAAGGGTTCCCCTCCCCCTTTTCTTACACTCTTCATGAAGTCAAGAAGGAAAAAATGGCCAAGAGATTCACAAGGTGGTAAGTGTGGTGAAGGAGTTAGAACTTAATTAAGATGGGGATGAAAATAAAAATAAAGAAAGTACCATGGATGGGATTTTATGGGCACCAAAAGCACAAACACAAATAATAGTTTGTTGTACAAATATATTAAAAGCAGAGAAGGGGATTAAAAAACACATGTAGCCCCCCCCCCCCCCGTACATAGTTGTCATACTGATAGACATATGAATACCCATAGACAAAGACCAAATGAGGTCATGAATTTAGGAATGAATCCTCAATGTGTTTCAACTTTTGTTGTTTTCTTCAGGGGCTTACTAGAATGGGTAAACTCTACAAGAAACAACATAATGACCAAACATTGCAAAAATATCATTTCAAAAACATAAATTCATAATAATATGACATAACACAACAAAAGTACATATTCACAATGTTGGCGGCAGGGATCTGCCCAATCAAAGGACACCCCGGGATCCCATTAAGCAACCAGGTGGGAAAAGAAGAGCTCAAGGGATAGGTAGCCGCTAATGAAAATTTAAAGTATAAAAAGTAACAATCATTTTGGCTTCAAATAACATACTGTATGTGTTGTTTTATATAGTTTACCCTCTTCATTTGCTTGGGTCCTGAAGAAGCCAAATGTTTGGAGAAATGCTTTGACCATACATGTACTAGGAAAAGCTCACCTTATCTATACTGGACTCGTATCATCTTAGTCTGTGTATGTGGTTTATGTCACACATAGAGCTATTTAGATACATATCTAGAGGGTACTATCTCCCCAATATGTATGAGCTACAATATTGATTTTTTTTATCTTTTTTACTATTGTACAATAAAGTTGATATTTTATCTTAATTTATTTCTGTGTCCTGTGCTGTGCCACTATAGTCCGTATTTCTAGGTAGCTGGAGATTATTTTCTCCAGTTGTTACCTATTTGTTCTTCCATCAACATAATTTCACTCATTTTTTGGAATCCCATATTCATGGATGGAAGTTGAGGACAAGCAGAAAATCCAAGCCCCACTGCATTTATAGGTAGTATACTGATGGTTTGCTTGTATCTTTTCTTCAATATTTGATTATGAATTAACTCTGGGAATATGAAAAAATATCGGGCTCCTCCAACACTGCAATGTTTAAATGCTTATTTTTGCCCAGTGTACAAGTAAAGAGCACTTTACTCTTCTCACCTTTCACCTCTTTTCTCCAATGCTCTGGCTGTCCCTTGGTGTCCTCACTTACAATGCAGGACAGATAGACATCACAGCTGCTACTGCAGGCCAGAATGCCAAAGAGAAGAGTCTTCAGGGGGGCTGATTATATGGAAGAAGTAGACTGCAGGAGCAAGGGATAGGGTAAGAAAATTCATTTTACTAGTACCCAAGACAAATAATAGCATACATGTTGTCCTTAACCAAAGTCCAGTAGTTACTCAACCACTTCAATACAGGGCACTTTCACCACCCTTCCTGCCGAGGCCAATATTCAGCTTTCAGCGCTGTTGCATTTTGAATGACAATGGCGTTGTCATGCACACATGAGATTTTTATAATTTTTTTTCTTTTGGTGGTATTTGATCACCACTGTTTTTTTGTTTATTTTTTTGCGCTACAAATAAAAAAAACTGAAAATTTGGAAAACAAATGTTTCTCTCATGAGGCTGCACTGATGAGGTGGCACTGATGAGGTGACACTGGTGGGCACTGTTGAGGTGGCACTAATGGGCACTGATGATGAGGCACTTATATGCAACACTGATGGGCACTGATAGGCAGCACTGATGAGCACTGATAGGTGGCACTGATGGACATGCATAGGTGGCACTGATGGGCACTGATAGGCGGCACTGGTGGGTACTTATAGGTGGTACTGATGGGCACTGACAGGCAGCACTGATGGGTGGCAATGATGGGTGGCACTGATGGGCACTGATAGATGCCACTGATAGGCGGCACTGACAGGCAATCGCTGATGGGCACAAATTGGAATTTTTAATGGGCAATGATTGGCACTGATTGACATCCCTGGTGGGCTCTAGTGAGCATCCCTGGTGGGCTCTAGTGGGCATCCTTGGTGGGTTCTAGTGGGTATCCCTGGTGAGCTCTAGTTGGCATTCCTGATGTGCTCTAGTGGGCACCATCGATGGGTCTGCACTGATAATCAATGCGCTGGTTATCAGCGCAGACCCTCCTGTCAGGAGAGCAGCAGATCGGCTCTCCTCTACTAGGGCGCGAGTAGAGGAAAGACCGATAAACAACACTTTTTGGTTACCATGTGATGAGCTGTGATTGGACACAGGTGATCACATGCTAAAGAGCCTATGTCATAGGCTCTTTACAGGGAACGGAGATGCAGTGTGTCAAACTGACACACCACACCAATGATCACTGCCCCTGAGGGCGCTCGCATGTGGCTTATCCTGCTGGACATCATATGATGCCCAGTCAGGATAATGCAAACACAGTGTCCCCTTTGGGGACAGTGTGAGTGTCTGGTGTCTCCTTCACTTAATAATAATAAACTTTATTTTATATAGCACCTTTAAAGGTGGCTTCTCAAAATGCTTTAGAAATGCCAAGAAAAACACAAGAAATACACAGTATAACATAACGTAAAGGAAAAAGGGACCATTGAATAAAAGCTTGTCTAATGATTTAGATTTGATTTGAATGAGTTTAGAGAAGAGGACTCTCTGATGTTCTTAGGAAGTGTATTCCGAAGTTATGGAGCATAGTAGGAGATGGCTTTGTCCCCCATTGAGTGTAGGTGAGTAGGGGGGACACACAGCAAACCAGAATTTGAGGAACGGAGGTTATGAGGGGAGGGAGTAAGTTGATAAAAGTTGCTAAGACAGTCATTTATGATATTGACAATAATGTGGCATAGAGGACTAAAACAGGATTTAAATTAATTGGTGGGAATAGGATCAAGTATGCAGGTGGAGGCTTTCATATTAGAGACCAATTTAGTTAGAGATGTTGAGACAGGTAGAGAGAAGTGGGATAGAGAAGAGCCAGTAAATCTAGGTGGGTCAGGAAGTGATGTGGATAAAACTTGTGGTGTGGTAAGAACCCTGCTCAGGGACCAGCGATGTTGTAACAGTGGCCACAAGAGTGTGGTGGTGTATGGATGCCTGGATTTTCTTCTGTGTGATGAATGTGTCACCAGGGTGGACCAGTAGGTTAAATGGCATTGGCGGGCCAGTGGATTCCAGGCTGGTGGCAGCAGGAAGCAGGGACCAGGTAGGTGCATACAGAGCAGAAGAGATGCATGGTCAGACAAGCCGGGTTTGTAACAGACGATCAGATGCAGGCATAGATGACAGGCAAAGAATGGTCATGATGCAAGCAAGGTTTGGCAACAAGATATCAAGCAGCGGAGAGATTAAGCAAAGTCAACAAGGCAAGCCGGGGTCCGGATAATGGATAGCAAGCATAGTCAGAGGAAGCCGGGTCAAACACTGGAATCACATAAGGATCACAGGAACAGGAATACAGGATACAACCTGCAGATAAGACAGCAAAGCACTAGTGGACCTGCTGCACTTATATATGGCATTTTGGTGCCAACTTTTATTGGCACGCGCACCCGCAAATATTTGTGCTCATGCGCACATTTGTATGCCTGACAGGATAGGCACTTGCAGGATCACGTCTGCGCATGCGTATTAGCACCAGTAATGCCATGGCCAGCACCTCCCTGACATGCTCTGTCTCTGCCAGCACCTCAATATAGTGTATAGAGTGTACACTGAGAGGAAGACTGATACTGCAGGTTTGGAGCAGCGCCAATCTCTTAGACAAATAGAACACTGTATAGTCTGAAATAAGATTCATAAGTGTCCAAACTCAAAATTTGGAAAATAGGAACAGTCCCACAAGTGGAATTGATGACATCCATGTGAGCTTATTAACCGCTTGAGATCCGTGCTATAAACGAAAGACGTCTACAGCACGGATCTGAATCTCCGGGTGGACGTCCATAGACGTCCGCCCCTTTACACGCCCCCTGCATGCACTCACAGGCGGCGGGGGTGCGTGCGGCCGCCGCACGCTGCGTGGGCGTGCCCGCGGATCGGGCGGACTCGATGTCCGCTCCTGACCCGCGATCGCCTGCAAAGCTGTAGAACGGGGAACCGCCAATGTAAACACGGCGGTTCCCAGTTCTGTGAGAGGGGGACAAGCAGATCTACTGATCCCTGTCACTGGGATCAGTTAGATCTGTTATGTCCCGGCCAACTCATCCCCCCCACAGTTAGAACACACCCAGGGAACATTGTTAACCCCTTCACTGCCCCCTGCAGGTTAACCCCTTCACTGCCAATGACATTTATACAGTAATCAGTGGACATTTAAATTTCTGATCGCTGTATAAATGTCATTGGTCCCAAAAATGTGTCAAAAATGTCCGACATGTCCCCCCCAATATCAAAGTCCCGATAAAAATCGCAGATCGCCGCCATTACTAGTAAAAAAAATAATAATAAAAATGCCATAAATCAATTCCCATAGTTTGTAGACGTGATAACTTTTGCGCAAACCAATCAATAAACGCAGATTGCGATTTTTTTTTACCAAAAATATGTAGAAGAATATAAATCGGCCAAAACCAATGAATATTTTTTTTTTTTTTTTTGGATATTTACTAGAGCAAAAAGTAAAAAATATTGTTTTTTTTTCAAAATTGTCTCTCTTGGTTTTGTTTATAGCGCAAAAAATAAAAACCGCAGAGGTGATCAAATACCACCAAAAGAAAGCTCTATTTGTGGGGAAAAAAGAACATCAATTTTATTTGGGTACAACGTCACACGACCGCGCAATTATCATTCAAAATGCGACAGCGCTGAAACCTGAAAATTGGTCTGGGCAGGAGGGGGGGGGGGGGGGTTTAAGTGCCCAGTAAGGAAGTGGTTAAAAATCCTTATTAAATAACCCTATAGAGGTACTCTTGATGAAAGCAAGAATGGGTTTTGCTGTCAAAAAATGCAATGATATGCACCTGTCAAACAGGTGTGGAAAAATTGGTCTTTGGGTGTTAATTGTGCCCATGAAACCTACACCAAAAACATTCTTTCAGATGAAATCAACACCCACAGTGCTAGGCAGCCTAGAAGTCCTGCAGAAATTCCAGATCCCAAAAACACTTAATCAGCGACATCGGCATCAGGGGCTTCATAGCTACTGGTAATCTAGGTATTCATTTTGATAAATGACAGACGGTCCACGGAGTCTGTGGACAGACGCGTTCTATTATCACTAACAAAACCTCCAGCACCACTGAATGCCCATTTGGAAAGCACGCTGGATGCAGGGCAGCCCAGCAGCTCAATTACATACTGGGCAAGTTCTGGCCAGTGGTCTATTCTCATGACCCAGTAAGCCAGTGGATCGTCGACTGGAAAGCTCTCCATCTCTGTTTTTGCCCCTAGATAATCATCAACCATGTGATGCAGATGCTGCCGATGGAATGTGGAGGCTGACAGCCCTGGGTGGCGAAGACTAAAAAAATGTGAAATGCATTGCTTAGGCAGCCACCTTCTCCAACGCTCCTCTCTTGACCAACAGAAGCCTCAAAACTATGTTTTCCATGACATGGTAACCTACCATAGTAAGGCAAAGCATTAGATAAACTCCTCTTTAAGGTGTCCTCAAGAGATTCCATCTTCTGCACTCTCTGTGGGAACGGGATGTGTTCTGAGACTTTCCCCTTGTAATGGTGGTCAAGGAGGGTTGCCAACCAATAGTGATCCTTTTCCTTTACACCACATATTCTTGTGTCCTTTTGCAGTCTTTGAAGCATGAGGGAGCCCATGCTCTGCAAATTTGTGAAGCCATGAAAAGCAGACTCCTCAGGGTCACTCAGGATTATAGTATCTGGAACTGCTTCCTCACAGCCACGCACTATTCCCAAGGGTTATGGCAATGGAAAACCATCTCTTACTGTTTAATGTATGTCTTCCTCTGCTTCAATGCCTCCAAAACTGCCAGAATCCTCCTCCTCTTCTCTCTCCTCTTGTGTGTTCTGTGGCATAGGAACAATGGTGTCTGCACAAAAGTGGGTCTGCTTCAGCAGGAACACAACAGTGATTGTGTCACTGATACATGCATTGTCACGGCTCACCATCCTTGTGACCTCCTCAAATGGTGACAGCACAGTGCATGCATCCTTTATGAGCAGCCACTGGCATGGGGAAAAAAAGCCGGGGCCTGAGCCTGTCATTGTGCCATATTCACACAGGTACTTGTTGACAGCCCTCTGCTGCTTGTGCAGCTGATGCAGCATTGCCAAAGTCGAATTCCCCCTAGTGGGCATGTCACAAATCAGGCAGTTTATGGGCAGGTGGAATTCCCCCTGAAATTCAGCCAACTGAGCACTGGCTATGCGTGACTGCCTGAAATGGCTACAGACTCTTCTGGATTGCTTTAGCAGACCTTCCAACCCTGGGTACCTATTTAGGAAATGCTGCACCACCAAATTGAGGACACGTGCCAAGCATGGCACATGTGTCAACTTCCCCTGTTTAAGGGTGGGGAGGAGGTCTGCTCCGGTGTGGTTCCTGTTCCCTAGAAACACCATCTGAAGCACTGTATGGCACCTTTTAGCCTGACTTATTGAATAGCCCCTTGAACGCTTAGTGGATGCTTGAGGTTCATGGGACAATTCAGCAGAGGAGGGCATGGAGGAGGAGGAGGAGAGGGGGTAGAGCTGACAAATCTCGCATCATCACCATATGTATGAAGACGTGGGGGCACAACAAACTGCAGCACTGAGCCCTGTCCTGCATCCTTTTTAAGTTGCAAGCAGAGTTACCCAGTGTGCTGTGAACGAAATATATTGTCCCTGCCCATGCTTGCTGGACCACGTGTCAGCAGTAACGTGGACTTTGCAGCTGACTGCCTTGCCCAACGATGCCACAATTTGCCTTCCACATGATGGCAGAGAGCTGGAATGGCCTTATATGAAAAGAAATAGTGACTGGGAATCTTCCATTGTGGTACAGCACATTCGGCAAATTCATGGAAGGGGGCAGAATCCACCAGATGGAACGGCAGAAGTTGTAGAGCCAGCAGCTTTAAGGAGCTTGCATTTAGATGCTGGGCATGTGGGTGGCAGTGACTGTATTTTTGTTCCGCTGCTGGTGGTGTACTGCTGCAGATGTGCTGCAAGGACTGGGGACAACCTGAGCTATGCCATCATCCCTGTCAGTGGAGGCTGCTGAGAGGTCATGTGATGGAATAGGGTGGCTGCTCTCTACTCTTCCGTGATGGCTGCCTCATTGGGGTTGTGCCTCATCCTCACTTTCCTCCTCTGCTCTATCTGGCACCCAAGTCGCATCAGTGACCTCATCATCATCATCTCCTCCATCCTCATTACCACTTGAGACAACTTGGCAATACGCTGTGGCTGGGGGAACATGAATGCCAATTTGTGTACCAGTGTTCTTCCCTCTCTGTAAGCTCATGTTCCTGCCTTCCTTAACCTCAGAACCAACATCTGAATCAAGTAATGGTTGTGCATCATCAAGGAGCAAGTGGCTGACGCTGTGTTCAAATAACTCAGCTGACTCCTCCATGCCGGATGCTGGGGCTAAGGCAGGAATAGCTGTGGACAAGGAGGCAGGTTAGCCACTCTGGCAGCTGCTGGGGACTGCACACTAGTCTCTGCTTGGTTGACTGAGAATGAGGAGGATGAGGACCGTTTAATAAGCCAGTCCTTCACCTCCTCTGCATGCTGTGGCTGGATAGCATGGGCAACATCACTAGACAGAGGAAATGATGCCCTGCCTGAGGTCTGACCACGTCCACCTTCGCCTGTGGACACATACGTTGCTGGTCCCCTTACAGTGCCATGGTAACGTCTGCCCCTCCTTGTTGTCCCCTCAGACATGATGAGGGGTGGTGCTTATTAACAAACTGTAATAAAGATGGGGAAATGTGTAGGTTGATGCACTTTAATGAATGGAAAGTGGTGTTTGGTGCACTTTAACTGGAGTAGTCACTACAGCGACACACTCCATGGATACACTATAATATACTGCGTCAAACGTGCAGTAATGCACAGAAATATGCTACGTTAAATGTGCACTAATGCACTTAAATATACAGCGTTAAACTTGAAGTAACGCATTGAACTTTACTGTGTTAAATGGAAGGTAATGCACTGAAATATATAACGTTAAACTTGCTGTAACACACTGAACTATTCTGTGTTAAATGGAAGGTAATACACTGAAATATATATGGCGTTAAACTTGCAGTGATGCACTGAAATATACAGCGTTAAACTTGCAGTAACGCGCAGAAATATATGGCGTTAAACTTGCAGTAATGCACTTAAATATACGCGTTAAACTTGCAGTAACGCACAGAAATGTATAGCGTTAAGCTTGCAGTAACGCACTGAAATATACAGCATTAAACTTGCAGTAACACACAGAAATATATGGTGTTAAACTTGCAGTAATGCACTGAAATATACAACGTTAAACTTGCAGTAACGCATGGAACTATACTGCGTTAAACAGAAGGTAACGCACAGAAATATATGGCATTGCACTAATGCAGTGAAATATAGGGTGTTAAACTTTCAGTAACGCACAGAAATATACTGCATTAAACTTGCAGTAACGCGCAGAAATATATGGCATTGAACTTGCACTAATGCAGTGAAACATAGGGTGTTAAACTTGCAGCAACGCACAGAAATATATGGTGTTAAACTTGCAGTAATGTACAGAAATATACAGTGTTAAACTTGCAGTAACGCACAGAAATATATGACTCTAAACTTGCAGTAACGCAATGAAATATATGGCGTTAAACAGAAGGTAATGCACAGAAATACATGGCGCTAAACTTGTAATAACGCACAGAAATATATGGCATTAAACTTGCAGTATTGCACAGAAATATATGGCATTAAACTTGCAGTAATGCACAGAAATATACAGCTTTAAACTGGGCAGTAACGCATAGAAATATATGGCGTTAAACTTGCAGTAACACAATGAAATATATAGCGTTAAACAGAAGGTAATGCACAGAAATATATGGAGTTAAACTTGCAGTAACACACTGAACTATACTGCGTTAAAAGGAAGATAATACACTGAAATATACGGCATTAAACTTGCAGTAACACACTGAAATATATGGTGTTAAACTATCAGTAATGCACAGAAATATATGTGTCATGAACATTTCATGTTGTGTCTGCCTGCTTATCTCTCTGCTTGTGTTCAGCTTAGAGACCATGCACCTCTCACCTGTGTGCTTAGTAACCTTCCCTTAGCCGGGCTCCACCCCAGACCCTAATTAGGAACATTATATAACACCTTGCAGTGCTAGCCAGTGGTGCCAATCAATATTATGTGTTAGGCTTCCTGTGTGTGTGGTTCCTGCTGTGTGCTCTTCATCTGAGTCTGTGTACCAACCTTGGCTTGTTCATAACTATTGCTGTCTGCTTGTTACCCCGACCTTGGCTTGTTCGTGACTATTCCTGTCTGCTGGTTACCCCGATCTTGGCGTGCTCTTCTGTCTGTCCATGTCTGCTCATTAGCCTGACCCTTGGCTATCCTACTAACTATTGTTTGTTGTCCTGTACTGCTGCTTCCTCTCTATCCACCAGTAGCCTGCCGTGAGCGTGAGCTGGGAGACCCTGGGGGTCGCGACCTGGAGCCAGTTGCAGCCAAGTTCATCCTCACCACCAGAGTCTCTGGTGAACACCTGCTGGCTCTTAAACTAACTCCCTGCATATCTGTGTCAGTGCTCTAGTGGTCCTGTTTCCTGCACCACCCAGAGCTCTAGTCGCAGCAATCAGCTAAGGGTTCACAACCTTAGCAGTGTGCACCTGCCACCTGCCATCAGGTGGACTGACAATACGTCATTAAAACTGCAGTAATGCACAGAAATATACAGCCTTAAACTTGCAGTAACGCAATGAAATATACTGTGTTAAACAGTCACTACTCTCACACTGAATGAACTGTCCCTAGATTCGCACTAATGTAAAGATGAATGGTGGTCACTCACTACACTCACACTGACCGAACTATCCCTAGATTCACACCAATGTAAAGATGAATGGTAGTCACTCACTACACTCACACTGACTGAACTATCCCTAGGATCACACTAATGTAAAGATGAATGGTGGTCACTCACTACACTCACACTGACTGAACTATCCCTAGATTCACACTAAACTAATATTCTACACTAACAATAGAATCACAATAGCACACTAACTGTCTAGTAGCATTGAACAGAGCCCTGTTCTATCTCTCCCCACGCTGATATGGCCGCTATTAAAAGAATACTTTCATAGTATGGGATGGGACTAAGAGCAACAAGCCATGATTGGATAGAGTCATCATGACAGCATCCAATCATGGCTCTGACAGTGCTCTGTGCCCTGATTGGGTGAAGCTTTCATTGCTTCAGCCAATTAGAGTTTTCAATGCACTGTGAGGCGGTGCAGTGCATTGTGGTCATTGGGCGGGCCAAACAAGCGTTTGAATGCCCTGATAATTTGGTTGTTCAGCAAACAGCCAATGTTCGGCCCGAACTCATACTCGGGCCGAACCGTTTGCACATCCCTCTCCAGCAGCCATAGATGGATGGTGCAGGGCAGGGGTCCAGTCTCCAGGACTCCATGTCTGTGCTGCTCACAGTGGAATGGTGGTGGGTTGGCAGACCGGGATCCAGTCTCAGAGTCGGGACTCGGGAGGCGTGCCCACTACCATGCTGCTGTGCTGCTAATCATTCAGACATGGCACCAGGCAGCACCATGACATCACCAACTCAATGTGCATGTACCCACCAAGCCAAAAATGGCAGAGCATGTCCAAGCTCAGTCAGCATGTGTAGTTCCAAAGTCATCCTGCTACCATATTTTTTACGGATGGTTGACAACCCTGGTGTCACTTCCGTGGCGGGTGTTACCCAGGTGCGGTTCTCACTCCCTGCACCTCCATAGTGACACCACTGGATATCAAACAAAGCAAAACCCACATTGTAAGTGATTGCCTTTATTGAAGAACACAGGACCAAACAAATGCAGTGTTCACATTAAAAAAGTGCATATGCTGCATTGCACAACATCAGCTTGTAATTTGATTGGTTTGGTGTCTGCTACTCTTCAACTGTGTGGCATTTGGTAATTAAGTGAGATCAAGCCTAAAACCCTATAAATAGTACACTTTTTAGAAAATAACGGGTTCGGCCGAACTTCGCGGAAACTTTCGGGTTTGATACCGAACGTTACCCGAACGTGACCCCGGACCCCGAACTCCATTGAAGTCGATGGGGACCAGAACTTTTCGGCATAAAAATGGCTGTAAAAAAGTCCTGGCAAGTGCTAGAGGGCTTCAAAAGGAAGAAAAATGGGAGGTGTTATTAGATCTGCAATCTGTCCCTCAAAGCAGTAATAATCTCTACCTAGTCCAGTATCAGATCGTTCTGTAATCAGATCGTTCTGTAATGCAGGATGAGAGATCGTTCTGTAATCAGATGGTTCTGTAATGCAGGATGAGTGTTATTAGATCTGCAATCTGTCCTTCAAAGCAGTAGTAGTAATCTCTATCTAGTTATTATCACTGCAATATGTCCCTCATAGCAGTAGTATTAATCTCTACCTAGTTATTAGATCTGCAAACTTTCCCTCACAATCTGTCCCTCACAGCGCCGGCAGCATCCTCTCCCTACACTAACCTGAGAGCATGTGACATGCAGCACTGTGACTCCAGCCTTATATAGAGGCTGGGTTACATGATGCACTGGCCAATCACAGCCATGCCAATAGTAGGCATAGCTGTGATGGCTTCTAGGGAAAACCAGTGAAACGCTTGTTGATTGGCTGCCCTGCAGCTATTTAACATGTGTGATAAAATACCAGAACCCAGAACCCGAACCCGGACTTTTTCTCAAACGTTCGTGTTCGGAACACGGACACCCGAAAGTTCGGTACGGACCCAAACGTTACAGTTCGGGTTCACTCAACTCTAGTACTTACCTGTCTAGTGGCCCATTTGCTGAAACTCCTGACACCTGATGCCCAGAGTATGGAAGAGTGTGTCCCCCACTGGTCTCGGTGGATCCTTCTTATAAGCCCTACTGTATGTCACTATTGTGCAAGAGGAATCACAGTAGCCAGTCAGTGGACCCACTATTTGACACATCAGGGGAGCCAAATAGGAATGCTGTCAAGAGTCCTTCTACAGAGTGACGTTTTCTATGTACAGGTAAGTATAAAGTTGATTTCTTCTGCTTTTGCTATTTATTTTAACCCCTGGACAGAGTCACAGTAAGTATTCTTTACTTACCCAGTGCTATCAGCATATAGTAGGCACCTCTTGATACCTTCAGATCAAGTCCTGTCTCAATGTACACCCAACTACTCTGATGAGCATTTACTTTCTAGGCCAATAGGTTGGGGGCTGTCTCTGCCCCTTTTCATCTCATAAGCCTCACTGTTGGCACTTTATTGCGATAATGTTTTTATTTTAGTGAGACCATATCTTTTAAATGCATTGCAAAATTCTTAAAAAACTTGCACAAACTATTGAATTATTTTACAGTTTAATAACAGTTACTTTAAACAGCTCAATTCTGAACTCTTCTCTCTCCATGGAATGAAATAGTCTACATTTCTAATTACTGGCTATTTTTAGCATTTTATCAGAAATGGGTTACAATATAACTGAGCATTTAGACACAATCTACAAAATAGCTAGAGACACACATTAATGCTGTAGGGTAATTAGGCCTTCATAAAACTGCTGCAGATTTATACTACAATAAATACAATTAATTTGTAAAAGGCATCTTAACGATTAACATTTATTCCATATTAATAAGCAATAACTGCTTTTATGGTGGATTAAATGCTTATTTTGTGGCACTAAAATGTAACTGTAGCACCATTCTGGAAGCAACTTGCAAAAGGTTACAAAAGATTCTGCACTATTAAGGCATCTATAATTCTCATACCTTTAAAGTATAATGGCATGGTTTTTACCGCTTCTAATTGTGTACCAGTAGAATGGTTAATTGTTTTTATTATTAATCTACATTGCAATTCTTAGTGAATTCTCATGGATTTCTGAGTATGACCAAACCTGGGGCCTAGTCATGTATCAGTAGCTTTTCTGATGACCAGTTTTTATAAACAAAAACCCATACCCGCCGTTTATACCTAATAAAGGTTTTAACCCCCTGATCGCTTGGCAGTGACCTCTATTTGGTTTCAGTGTCAAGGTACCCACCGTATATACCCAATAAAAGGTTATACCCCCTGATCGCCCCTTGATCGCCCCCAGTTAACCCTTTCACCCCCTGTCACTGTGTCACTTAGTGTAGTGTTCAGATTTTTCACTGATCACTGCACTAGTGACACTAAATCACCTTAGGGTAGTTAGTGGTAGGTAGTAGTAGGCCCAGGTAAGTATAGATACCTCCATTAACCCCCTAATAAAGGTTTTAACCCCTTGATCATCCCCTGTCACCAGTGATCACTGTATTAGTGTCACGGGTGATGCTAGTTAGTTAGGTTAGTTTTTTATTTTGTCAGAGTACCCGCCATATATATTTCCTAATAAAGGTTAACCCCCTGATCACCCGGCGGGTGACATTAGGTTTTAGTGTCAGTTAGGGTCAGCGTAAATACCAGGCAGGGTCAGATTATTCAGGTACTCTAACACGCACACACATACTAGATAGGTCCGTTACTAGTATAGTATCTGAACGGATCATTATCAGTGATCTGATCAGATCTATACTAGCGTCCCCAGTACTTGAGTGTTCCTAAAAATGTGGTATTAGCGGGATCAGCCCAGATACCTGCTAGCACCTGCGTTTAGCCCCTCTGCCCAGCCCTGCCCACGCAAGTGCAGTATCAAATAAATCACTGACAGTTACAAACACAACACACAACTGCAGTGTTCGCAGAGTCATGCCCGATCTCTGCGAATGCTAACAGTTATTTTGGTAGCGATTGAAGTGAAGAGCGCAGCTGACAACTAGCTGTGCTCTTTTGCCTATGAGTCACACTAGTGTATCTATAAATTTAGAGTCCAAAATGTCCAATTAGACGTACACTAGTGAAGAGGCCTACATGTTGCTGAACATGACAGATGAGAGTGATGGGGAAGCTCTACTGTCAGATTGAGGCTCAGCATATAAACTTGTAGATAGCAGAGGCACCTTGTCAGATAGCTCTGATGACAGAGTAGTGGTCCCTGCTAAGGTCAGGAGTACCTGATCACCGTCTGCTGTTGCTGAGATGCAAGAACCGCAGGGCTCACGTATGGAGCAGAGAGCCAGTACCAGTGCCACTCATCCTTCTGGTGAACTGCCAAGCACCAACGGCCTAGTACATCCTGGTCATAGACAAACTAGCACTGCAATAATGCTTGGCGACGTGGCATGTCCCATAAGTGCAGTTCAAGCTGGTGTGGCTAGCACAAGTAATGTCCCACAGCCACGAAGAAGACAAACACAGGCCTGCAGAGCTCATAATACCCTTTCCGCTGCATATGTTAACCCTGATTGGCAACTGTTGGGGAAATTGCATATTTCATATTCCTTAAGGTTGGCCTCACAAATAACTATTACAGCCTCTAATATTCTGGTTATGATGGTTACCTTGCATGACTCATCTTATTGGCATGTGAACTGCCTATATGAACAAGCTAGCCCCCTCTCCTCAGGAATGTGAAGGTCATATTGTTGCTTACCAGGGGTGTTGGCTGGGGGTGGTCTTCCTCCTTACACAAGTTCTATATTACCACAGCCAAATCCTATAAGGTCTTTGTCTCACCCAGAACAGCCATGAGGCAAGTGTGTCTGGTCCTGATCCCATGTGTCATGTTAGAGACCCATGGTGGGAAACAAGCACCTTTCGTTAAGTATTATTGATATTTTCTTTATCCTTATCTGTCATTACTTTTAATAAATGTTATACTTTTAAGTATTTGTGTGATCTCTCTTTGCACATGGGGAGATACAAAAATGATGCAGAATTGTGCTAGACTGTTTGTGCTGGGTTTAATGTTGTGTTCTTGTATTGTGAGCCATAGTACATTCAGAAAGCGGAGGAAATGTATCAGATACTTAGCTGGCTTATTTGAGGTGCCTTTAGGTGATCAGGAGCAAGCCAATGTTTGTTTAGATGCCCACGACTGGATACCGGCTTGCTTGTTTTTGTTTGATAAATTGGGCGAGAGACTGATATACAAATTAAACTGTTGTATCTTCAGGAAGCCTTCATTTGTGATAGTAATAACATTGGTCTCTGGCCTGTAGAAACTTCAGAGCAATGAGAATTTTGAATATTGAAATTGATGAGTTGACCTTTCAGATTGTAAAACTGCAGTAACATAAGATATGTGTGTGTATGTCTGAATTGTTTGTTCAGCTAGCTAATGTTTGAGGACATGATATTTGTTTGTATTGTCTATATAAAAATGACAATTACCTGAATTAAGACAGAAAGGTATAATGATTAGTATGTCTGATTTGTAAAATAAGTTTTCTTACTTATGTTTGAGCGTTTAATATTGGAAAAGTTAAGTAATGAAACTGAAGAAAAAGTTCTGTAAAGTTGTAAATGAGAAAAGTGAAAAATACAGAAAGGTTATACTGTAGGTACTGAAACTGAGAAAAGGATATACTGTATGAGAGAGATAGAAGCCTTTGTCAGAAGATCTTTGTAAGTTTAAGTGAGAAATCATTTCTAGCAGAGATGGCTGAAGTTTGCATGCCTGTGTCTTTCTAGATCCCCCCTCCCCTTTATATGTGTGTGTCTGTCTAAACAAAGAGAGGAGAGAGACCTCCAACTAAAACATTTCTATACTCCTTGTCTCCGCTCCTCCACTTCCTCCCCCCATAAAACACCCTTTGAGCACGCCTGTGATCACGACCCCCACATGCGAGGGTTGATTTCACTGCTCTACAATCACCTACTAGACCCCCTTACCCACTCATCCCTCCCATATGTCCAGAAATGGGAAACAGACCCACACACTCAATTAACGACTGAAGAGTGGAAGGAGATCTGGTTGGCCACCAAATCAGCTTCACAGAATGTAATAGCCTCAGAGGCAAACTACAAAGTACTATTTCGTTGGTACCTTGTGCCCGCATGGATCGCAAAATTTTCTACTAATTACTCCTCAAACTGTTTTCGCGGCTGCTCAGACAGAGGAACACATCTGCACATCTGGTGGGAATGCCCTATAGTCCAGAAATTCTGGGACGAGGTGTTCAAGATTATCTCTACCCTCCTAGGCCGCCCTCTTACATCTAACCCCACCACGGCCTTACTTAATCTTCAACCCCCAGACACCACCCGCAACCAATTCAAGCTTATTCTACAAGTAACCACGGCAGCGAAGCAAACCATAGCGAAAGCTTGGAAATCACCACTCCTTCCACTTTCCGAAACGAAGCACAGAATCACTAACGCCATGATACACGCTAAAATTGAAGCTACCACCCGTAACACCATTCCCAAATTTGAAAAACAATGGCTACCCTGGGCTAAACACTTTCTCCCCCCAGATCTAGATAGCGATCTCCTCCTTCCATAGGAATTACGACCCACCAATCTCCCAATCCCTTGAGATAATGCAGACTATCATGTGATCTCCATCCGATACTCACCCCCCCCCCCTCGCCTGGCTCACTCTCCTATACCCCCCTACATCTTTTCTCTTTTCT
>BLSH010437683.1:227697-240131 GCA_018402905.1 Glandirana rugosa
GTCTCCCTTTTTGAACTTATGGGTAGTACGTCGTAGTTGTAATAATCTACGAGACAAATGTTAGTCAATATTATTTTTGACAGTAACGTAAGTGTATTTATTTGTTTTATAGTTGTTAATTCTACTTCGTTCAACAGTTACATCCGACATTAGAAGCAGAAATCAAAAACTTATAGTTTGGTATAGTCTGTCCACCTAACTACGACAAATCGTGATCATTGATTTGTTTTACTTTCCAGAATCACCCAATAATAATGTAAAGGGTGGATCTTTATTTGTTTACCAATCGTGTTTTGTGTATATAAGTTTTGTGCGCGCTCACTAGGCGCGATCACGCGGCCGCCGTCAGATGACGGCGATCCGCGTTACAGAGCCACTTTGCCGCCGTCAATTGCCGATTGACGGTCGGCAAGTGGTTAAACAACATGGCCATATGTTTTGTCTGGAAAATGTGTTTTGAATATATGTGTTTTGTGCTAACCATTTGTTTATTTCTAGGTGGGAAATGTAATAATAACCCACTAAGACCTTTCATTTTGTTTAGTTACTAGTGCTAAACAGCATCAATCCACCTGTCTGATATGGTTTGATATTCAAAAACTAAAGACGAAGATTACAGCCTACATTGACAACTTGCTTCATCTTAATTGTTGATATTTTGTTTATTTATGTGAATGCAATGACAGTTTTTATTATAACTGATTGTAAACAGAGCATCTAATAATGTTGATGCTGCATGATGGGTATTCAAGTTTTTCCCTCTGATTAAGTTGAATTTGAAACAATAGAGAAAAAGACTAGCATTTGATCAATAGTAATATTATATTAGATTTGGGATGGTTTACATATTTCTAATGCTTCAGAAGGGTGTAAGAATACCCAAAGATTTACACTAAACGTGGTGGTGGTTGTATATCTTTCAGTGCTTTTCCGATTTCCTGTGTGTATTTAGCTTGATTTATAGCAGCATCTACTTTGGTTAATTCAGTCATAATCAATGTAGTGGTAAAACATACAAAACGGAAGTAAGAAAATCCCGCGCTGATAAGTCCTCTTGTAGAAAACGACCAACTGGGCAAAGGTAAATGTATCGATGTGTGCAGCCCTCCTTGGACGGGGAAATCCAAAAGTGACTAAAAAACAAGAGAAAAAAGGAAGGCGCATGCACCTAGTGCATTACCAAAAATAATTTTATTAAAATTGATAGCAAGAGAGGGTACTCACAAAAGGTCAGGAGTTGAGAAGTAGTGGGTGCACAACCTGTGCAAACAGAGTAAAAGCCGACGCGTTTCGGGGCGCACCCCCTTCCTCAGAGCTTTGCTACCCTGGACTGTCAGACCCAAAAGATATAAATGTTGTAAAACGTAACTGCACAGATGCTGCTGGTTGCGTTAATTGGCCACTAATTGTGATTAAACAATTGTGATCAATCAATTGTCAATCGTGAGCCAATAAACACAGAATTGCCTCATGGGTGTGCATAATTTGTATAGTTTAAAATACGTAGTTTAAAAGGGTATGAATCATTTTTTTAAAAACTTTTAAAAAAAAACATTTTAAACCCATTTTTTGAAAAACATATAGACAAAAAATACATATAAAAATACATATAAAAAATACATATAATAAACCTGGGCATATAGACTAATCACTAGATAGTAATGATTCAAAACATAAGTGCCTATGTTGAAAGAAATGGACCATATTAGGTGCAGTGACAAAAATGGCAGCAGGAAATGACAGCTGCAAAGAATAATTGTAATCAATAACGAAATACTATTTACCTCCATGCTGCTGCAAAGCTGGCAAGAGCAGCCAGGGTCTCCTGGTGCCGGGCCGCTGTGTCCCCGATCATCTCTAATCCCAAAGGAGGATCCCAGGGGACAGAAGGAAGGGGAGGAGGAATGTGGCGGTTGACACAGGGACGCTGGGGCCTGGGCGGAAGCGTGTAGAGCAGCTGCATCTGGACAATCCCAAATGTCACGTCCGACCGGAAGTGACGTGTGGGTGTACCCGAGGCAGCAAAGTGCAAGGGGCAGATCCTGGGGACAGTGGTCTGACAACCCAGGGAAACTTATCAACGATTTCTTAAATGTATCCATGCTTATTGACAATTACCAACATTTGTGCTGCTAGCGTTTTTTTTGTGCTGATTACATTTAATATACAACATGAAAAATAATAATGCTAATAAAAATAATAGAATGGGTATATGAATACATAATGCAAACACTTGGATGCAAAAATACTTGGATGCGAAAACGGAACACCTAGATGCGAAATAAATAGATAAACCAGAAATGAAAAATGAAAAAATGAAAAATGAAAAATAATAAAAATAAAAATGAAAATAAAAATAAAAATAGATATAAAAATGAAAATAAAAGTAAAAATGAGAATATAAGTGAAAATGAAGTGAAAATGAAAATGAAAAATGAAAATAAGAATGAAAATAAAAATATAGATAAAAATCAAAATCAAAATCAAAAATAAAATATAATAGAAAATATATAAAAAAATATAAAAAAAAATAAAACAATGATATATATATATAAAAAGGGAGGTGGAATTGTTTTAACCCACAGTGGCACCAAAAGTAGATGATGTGGAACAAAACCCCCACACATGGACCTGGCTGGCAGGGAAGCTGACTGAGTGGAACAAACTTGACCAGACGAGGCAGGAGGAAACAAAAAAAGGCCAAAAAGCAAAATGTCAAAAAGGCAGACACGGAAGCTCACCAAAGTGCGGAACTTGATTACTCAAAGAATTCCGGAGGGGTGGGGTGAGAACGCCACCAAGGGGTCTTCACATGAGAGTCTGAACATCTAACCCCAAGTTGAGGCCACCTGGCACCAGGGCCCCTAAGCGATGGATCCAAAAAGTCTCTCTTCTACACAGCCTCCGGAACCTACAACCCATATCGGCATCTGCTTTGATGGTCTCTAACCAGAACACTTTCAAACCAGAGGGGTTCTGGTCATGTTTATTCAGAAAATGAAGGGGTAAAGAATGCTTGTCAAAACCCTTAAGTATATTTTTTTTATGTTCGCCAAAGCGTATCCGTAGAGTACGTGTGGTGCGACCTACGTACATCAGACCACAGGGGCACAGTATACAGTACACAACGAACTCGGAACTGCAGTTGATGAACTGGCGAATGTTATGAACCTGGCCATCAGTGCCCATAACTTCCTTCTTTCTGTGCCACATATAGTGGCAAGCTCCGCAGTTGGAGACTCCACATCTGTAGCTGCCTTTCTGATCAAATAGGCCACTCCATTTGTGCTGAAGGATGGGTTTCGATGGACGGACCCTACTGGGTGCAATGATACCCTTCAGGTTCTTGGGTCTACGAAAAATAACAGTGGGGCGTTCAGGAATGGTTTCTTTCAGACATGGATCCTGCTGAAGAATGCTCCAATGTTTCTCAATAATACGTTTAAGGGGAAAGGCCTTACTGGTGAACCTGGTGGTAAAAGAGATAGCTGAATGGTTACGGGTCGCATAGCTCTCCGCCTTCTTGGCCAAGCTGACATTTGTATCGATATCCTGTAAATATTTCTGCCGATATTTCTTAAATGCATTCTCGATGGTGGCTTGATCGTATCCTTTCTCCACGAACTTCTTTTTCAGTATTATACTTTGTTCTTCGTAGTCAGACAACCGAGAACAGGTCCTTTGGAGTCGACAGAACTGGCCCAAAGGCACATTTTGGATCCATCTAGGGTGGTGTTGGCTGTGGGCATGGAGGTAGGAATTCCCCGCTGTTGGCTTAAAGTGTTTTCGAGAAAAAATCTGGCATTCGTTGTCCCCCATTAGTTCAAGATCTAGAAAAACCAACTTGTGTTCATCCAGGACGTGGGTGAACTCAATGCCAAACAGATTGTTTTGACAGTGGGTCAAAAAAGAGGCTAACTGAGCATCACTTCCATCCCATATGATGAGGATATCATCTATGTATCGGGCATAGAGGACCAGGTTCGCCCCAAAGGGGTTATTGGACCAAATGTGGAATTGCTCCCAATACCCCATAAAAAGATTGGCATAACTGGGGGCGAACCTGGCCCCCATAGCCGTGCCCTTAATTTGTCTGTAGTATTTGTCTTGAAAGGAGAAATAGTTGTGAGTCAGTGTGTACTCAATGCTCCGTAAAATAAAAGCCGCCTGCTGGGGATGCAGATGGTTCTGACGTGCCAAAAAATACTGCACAGCCTGTAGCCCAAATTGATGTTGTATGGATGTGTACAGGGAGGCTACATCCAAAGACAGCCACCGGTAACCTTCTTGCCAGCGGTAATGCGCTAGAATATCTAGCATATGGCCAGAATCCCATACAAAGGAAGGAAGCTGGACCATTAGGTCCTGTAGGAAGTGATCAATATAGCTTCCTAAAGGGCTAGTGAGACTGTCTATACCCGAAATGATTGGCCTCCCTGGTGGGTTGGCAGCATTCTTGTGGGTTTTAGGAATTTTCATTTTTTTCCACTCAGTCAGCTTCCCTTCCAGCCAGGTCCATGTCTGGGGGGTTCTGTTCCACATCATCTACTTTTGGTCCCACTGTGGGTTAAAACAATTCCACCTACCTTTTTATATATATATATAATATTTTAATTTTTTTTTTTATATATATATTTTTTTTATATATTTTCTATTTTTTTTTTATTTATTTTTTGTGTTTTATTTTTCACTTTTATTTTTATTTTTATTTTCATTTTTAATTGTATTTTTATTTTTATTTTTACTTTGATTTTCATTTTTATTTTTATCTTTATTTTTATTTTCATTCTTATTTTCATTTTTCATTTTTCATTTTCATTTTCACTTCATTTTCACTTTTATTCTCATTTTTACTTTTGTTTTCATTTTTATTTTTATTTTTATTTTTATTTTCATTTTTATTTTTATTTTTATTATTTTTCATTTTTTTCATTTTTCATTTATCTATTTATTTCGCATCTAGGTGTTCCGTTTTCGCATCCAAGTATTTTTTCATCCAAGTGTTTGCATTATGTATTCATATACCCATTCTATTATTATTATTAGCATTATTATTTTTCATGTTGTATATTAAATATAATCAGCACAAAAAAAACGCTAGCGGCACAAATGTTGGTAATTGTCAATAAGCATGGATACATTTAAAAGAAATCGTTGATAAGTTTCCCTGGGTTGTCAGACCACTGTCCCCAGGATCTGCCCCTTGCACTTTGCTGCCTCGGGTACACCCACACGTCACTTCTGGTGGTCCAGCTGCAGCTGCTGTATACGCTTCCGCCCAGCCCCCAGCGTCCCTGTGTCAACCACCGCATTCCTCCTCCCCTTCCTTCTGTTCCCTGGGATCCTCCTTTGGGATTAGAGACGATCGGGGACACAGCGACCTGGCACCAGGAGGCCCTGGCTGCTCTTGCCAGCATTGCAGCAGCATGGAGGTAAATGGTATTTCGTTATTGATTGCAATTATCCTTTGCAGCTGTCATTTTCTGCTGCCGTTTTTGTCACTGCACCTAATATGGTCCAAATAACTATTACAGCCTCTAATATTCTGGTTATGCTGATTACCTTGCATGACTCATCTTATTGACATGTGAACTGCATATATGGATAAACTAGCCCCCTCTCCTCAGAAATGTGAAGGTCATATTGTTGCTTACCAGGGGTGTTGGCTGGGGGTGGTCTTCCTCCTTACACAAGTTCTATATTACCACAGCCAAATCCTATAAGGTCTTTGTCTCACCCAGATCTCTATAGATCTATTGTGGACCAAAGCAATTTGTATGCTGGTCAATTCATTGCCGCTAATCTACATTTGACATTTGCCAGAGACTGTAAACCTATTACGGTTCCAGAATTAAAGACATTTCTGTGCCTTTCCCTCCTCATGGGCATAACTAAAAAATCTGAGTTGTGGTCATATTGGTCCACTGACCCAATTCATCATATGCCCCTGTTCTCTGCTTCCATGGCCAGGACACGATACGAACAGATCCTGTGGTTCATGCATTTCAATGACAATGAACTCTGTTGTCCACAGGGTGACCCTGAATACGATTGGCTTCACATAATTCAGCCCCTCATAAACCAGTTCAATCAACAATTCGCAGCCTTGTTTATTCCTGATCAAGTTGTCTGTGTAGACGAGTCCCTGATTACATTTTCTGACTGTCTTGCTTTCGAAGTTTCTCCCCAGCAAGTGTGCCAAATACAGGGTCAAGTTGTATATGCTCTGTGACAGGACAACAGGCTTTTCATATAGTTTTATGGTTTACGAGGGCAAAGACAGTCACGTGGAGCCCCCCAACTGCCCAGACTACATAGGGAGCACTGGCAAGATTGTTTGGGACTTGGTGTCACCCTTATTCAAAAAGGGGTACCACTTGTACATGGACAATTATTACACTTTATTATTGCCACTTTTTAGTCATCTTTTTGATCAAGGAATTGGCACATGTGGAACCATGTGATCTAATCGTCGGGGCTTCCCCCAATGGCTTGTAGAATCACATCTTAGACAGGGGGAGAGAGCCTGCTTGAAGTGTAATAATTTACTTGCGGTGAAGTGGAGGGACAACCGGAATGTTTTTGTTCTGTCCTCCCTTCACGCAGATACCACAGTCCAAATTCCAACAGCGACTGGTGTCTTGGAAGCCCCTCTGTGTCCACAAATACAACCTTAATATGGGAGGGGTGGTCCTCAATGACCAGTTATTGGCGTGGTACTTAATTGCCTGTGAAGCCAGACGCTGGTAAAAAAAAGCGTCTATATACCTTTTTCAATTGGCTCTGCTGAATGCTTATGTGCTATACAAAGCGTCAGCACGGGCTGGATTATTCCTTAAATTCCAGGAAGAGATCGTCACAGCCCTTCTATTTCCAGACGTTGCTGTTCTCCAACTTCCCAATGCAAATGCAGTGAGATGGCTGCATGAGAGGCACTTCTCAGAAGTCCTCAGTGGTACCTCGGGCCAAAGAACACCCCAAAAAAGATGTAGTGTCTGTATACGGCGCAGATATAGGCATGACACACTCACTTATTGTCCCTCATGTCCTGACCAGCCTGGCCTCTGCATCGGTGAATGTTTCCAACGCTACCACACACTAGTGTAATATTAGCGTAGGGTACAGCACTACACAGGCATAAGACACACTTTCATAGGCTCTCCAAAGATGCCACGGCATTTTGAGAGACCCGAGCCTGGAACCGTTACAGTTAGTTACAGTTACAACAAAAAGGTGTACCAAAAAAAATATATTTTTTTAAAACAACAACAAAAAAAAAATGTTACAAAAAAATCAAAAAATATAAAATAAAAAAGCTAAAAATAGTTGTCATTTTCTTGTTGTTTTATCTCTTTTGTTCTCTCTCTATTGTTACTTTATTTTATACACACCTGTAATGTTTTGTTACTGTGTTTATCATGTTTTCTTTGCAGGTATGTAATTTTTTTAATACGTTTTTTGTTTACTGTGTTTTATTGTTAATAATTATTTTCTTTTCAAGTACGCCATTAAGCTGCAGCACTGACTTATTTATTTTGAGAGCATCAGCTTTTGCTCCCACTATACGTAAATCAGTGACTCCAGCACTGTAGGAGGTGCTTTCACCACCACAGTTAAAAATAGAGCATATATGCTGAAGCATAGGGGCAGGGGTGCTTCGGCATATATTTTTAGAATGTTGCTATGCCCATAATTTGAAATCGACGGGCATACCCACCAATTCATTGATTATCTTTTTTCATTCATAGGCTGCATGAAAAAAAGAAAATGAAAATATATGCCCAACAAGGACCAGCAACATACTGGTATGTTACTGGACTTTGAGTGGTTATACCGTGATGTAGATACCCAAGTAGAAGTCTAATAGGATGAAGCACATTTAATACAGACTTCACAGCTTATATTTTACAAGTTTTTATTATTGGGAGGACATGTGCGCATGATCGTGAGGGGCTGAGTATGGTGACGTTCCTATACAGGGTTCCCGTGGCAAAGATTAGACCAATACCGCCTTGATTATCCTCCTGTCTGTAAGTGCAATACTGAGAGGGGGGAGAGTGATGTGCAATAAAGTATTTTGTTTTAAACGAGATTACACACTATGTTTGGCACTCCTATATCTCACCCTCTATGTCTGTGATGGTTGTGAGTCAAGCAGATCTCCTGGTATCTTCAGGTTAAGACAAATTGCGCTACTGCCAAACACGAGACTGTAAGGCAATTTTAGCTGGTGAGCATCTATGTGGGGAGAGGTGATTGTCCTGTCAACTCACGTGGTGTGGTGGAGATCAGTCTCATTTACCTTGGTGAAGATATAGAAGGGTGCTATGCCTTCAAAGGATTGAACTTTACAAGATTTGGGACTTTACTCCCAGCAGTTTGCTTTTTACTGGGTGGTGCTCTAAATTAAATCTTGGAATTACCATTTTGCACAACAAGCGCTGCTAAATAAAGACCTTATGATTTCAAATATATATGCTCCCAACAATCCCAGTAAACCCTTTTTCAGTGATTTAACTGCCAGTCTTTTGAAATCACCCCACGTGATAGGAGGAGATTTAAACTCCATCTTACACATCACAGATGACAGATCAAGCCCCAAAAAAACACACCTTAGCATAGCCAACCCTACTCAAACCCTCTTAGCATCCACTATGGAGTCACTACATCTGACGGACTTATGGTGCCTTTTCCACCCAGCAGACAGATAATTGTCCTTTTATTCAAACCCCCACAAAATTTTCACCAGAATTGATTATCTATTCTGCACTGAAAGTCTTATTCCCCCTGGTAGCAGTTTCCAAAATCCATGAAATAGCAATTTCCGACCATGCCTCAGTATCAATTTGCTTTCCGAACTATTAGCACAGCCCAACCTCCGTCTGTGGTGCTTTCCGAAGTATCTCCACAACAACACAGACTTTCAACAATATATGGAAGCGGCATGGGCTGAATATGCCACAGCCAACTCCCCCCACTCCGCTAATCATAATGTCTTGTGGGACGCAGGCAAGGCATATATCAGAGGGAAAATAATTTCCTATGCAACTGATTTAAAGAAAAACTAATTATCCAAATTCAAAACAGCAAGCTCATGCCTAAAATTAGCTCAAAGGGCTCTATCCGCCCATGACTCACTCCAAAACCGAACTGATTGGGAAAGTGCCAAGTCAGAGTTTGGTTTATGGGCTGAGTCAATAGAACTGACCAAACGCTCACAAACATAGGCCATGTTATACAAATATGGAAATAAATCTGGCAAACTTCTGGTAAGACTTGCTAAAGGCCCACATAATCCCACACACATCACATCTCTCAGGGACCCCTCCGGAAACCTTAAAAAAACACCCCAGGAACTCAGCCAGGTTATGAAAAATTTCTGTTCAACCCTATATGCCCCCGACCAAATAGACCATGCCTTAGCCAAAAACATTCTCGACAAAGTAAACCTACCCTCAGTCACTACATCTCAACTTGAATACCTCAATGCCCCAATATCTAGCTCAGAGGTCTCCCGTGTCATACAACATCTAGCTCCCAATAAAGCCCCAGGCCCCGATGGTTTTACGGGAGAATTCTACAAAACCTTGCAAAAATTAGTAGAACCCACCCTCGTTGACGTTTACAATGATATCTGGAAAAGTGGCCCTTATCTACCCTCTGGCAATCAAGCCATCATAAAGCTCCTTTCCAAGAAAGGTAAAGATCCCCTTGAACCTGGTTCATACCGGCCCATTTCACTTCTGAATCTGGATGTTAAATTCCTATCCAAAATTGTGACCACTAGATTCACTTCCATCCTACCACAACTAATTCACCCAGTACAATCAGGGTTTGTAAAAGGCAGGATGACTTTCATAAACATACGTAAAGTACTAATGATGCCAATACACATTCTGGGGGGGACTTTGCCATCATCACCCTGGATGCGGAGAAAGCTTTTGACAACGTCAGCTTTGAATGGCTTTCCATGATTCTTTCAAAGATGGCTTTCTCTGGCCCTTTCAACCACTTAATACATTCTATGTACTCTTCTCCCGCGGCCAGGCTGGTGGTGGCGGGTCTCCTCTCTAAGGAGTTCAGGCTCTTCGAGGGCACAAGACAAAGCTCCCCCCTATCACCACTTCTTTTTAACTTGGCAATAGTACTACTCTCCAGATACCTAAACACACAGGCCCCACTCCATGGAATACATATAAGCGACCACGAGCTAAGATCAGCATTTTTCGCAGATGATATCCTCATTTTTTGAGCTAACCCCTCTAATGATATGTCCACCATCACAAAAACTTTCAGTGAATTTAAACTCTGCTCTGGCCTCCATATTAATTATAGTAAAAGCAAAATCCTACATATAGGCCCAAGCTCACATCGTCCCTGGGCTTCTCATTTACCAATTACCATTGCTGAATCCCACATCACATAGCTGTAAAAATTGGCAAAATTCCGTCCTCTTTATACACCCTAAATTTCACTTCTCTGCTCAACAAAATCACCCAAGAATTGGAGAACTGAATGTATCTGCCTCTCTTGCTCCTGGGGAGATGCCACTTGTTTAAAATGGCGACTGCTCTATCCTCTACAAACCATACCACTATTGCTTAAACACAAAGACATCCAGCTATTGAATAAAGCTATATCAAAATTTATATGGAAGCATAAAAGATCACGCATCCCAATGCCAAAGCTTCATCCCCCCAGGAGCGAGGGCGGTGTCAGTTTACCTAATATTAGAATACACAACTTAGCATGTTTATTAAGAATAGGGTTGGACTGGTTAAACAAAGCATCCAGATACTCCAACTATATCCTAGAGTCAGAAATGGCACGTCCCATAATCTTTGATGGCATTACTCCATTCACCTTGGAAATCAATCTGCCCTGACCTTCAACATAACCCTCTGCTACGTGATACAGCTGTTGCTTGGAGGGAAGTTCATAAAATTCTCAAACTTCATCTCAAAACGTCTGCTGATTCAAAGAAATCCAAATTTCCCTCCGGGAAACAACATCAGGCTTTTGCTAGGTGGGAAGAACACGGTCTCACAGAATTCTCATCTCTATGCAACGTAGAAAATGGGGAACTGCTACCTTTCTCTGTCATAGCACAGAAATTATCCCTACCAAAGTCCCACCTCTTCAATTACTGGTAGAGTTGAGCGAACCCGAACTGTAAAGTTTGGGTCCATACCGAACTTTTGGGTGTCCTGGACCCGGACCCGAACCCGGACTTTTCAAAAAAAGTCCGGGTTCGGGTCCAGGGTTCTGGTAATTAAATAAAAGTTTTGAAAATTGCTGTAAAAAAGTCCTGGAAAGGTCTGCAAAAGGAAGGAAAATGGGGGTAAGGGTCGGACAAGTGCCCTACAAAGAAATGGGGATAGGGAAATAACTTAAAATAATTAAAAAATAATTCCTGCTGGTGCTGTGAGGGACAGATTATTGTTCTAAAATCATCTCCTAGTGCTATAGGGAGAGGTTCTTGCTGGTGCTGTGAGGGACAGATTATTGTTCTAAAATCTCCTAGTGCTGTAGGGAGAGGTTCCTGCTGGTGCTGTGAGGGACATATTGTTGTTCTAAAATCATCTCCTAGTGCTATAGGGAGAGGTTCCTGCTGGTGCTGTGAGGGACAGATAATTGTTCTAAAATAATCTCCTAGTCCTATAGGGAGAGGTTCCTGCTGGTGCTGTGAGAGACAGATTATTGTTCTAAAATCATCTCCTAGTGCTATAGGGAGAGGTTCCTGCTGGTGCTGTGAGGGACATATTATTGTTATAAAATCATCTCCTACTGCTATAGGGAGAGGTTCCTTCTGGTGCTGTGAGGGACAGATTATTGTTATAAAATCATCTCCTACTGCTATAGGGAGAGGTTCCTGCTGCTCCTGTGAGGGACAGATTATTGTTCTAAAATTATCTCCTACTGCTATAGGGGGAGGTTCCTGCTGCTCCTGTGAGGGACAGATTATTGTTCTAAAATCATCTAGTACTGCTATCGGGAGAGGTTCCTGCTGCTCCTTTGAGGGACTGATTATTTCTCTAAAATCATCTCCTACTGCTATAGGGAGAGGTTCCTGCTGCTCCTGCGAGGGTCAGATTATTGTTCTAAAATCATCACATACTGCTAGAGGGAGAGGTTCCTTCTGCTCCTGTGAGGGACAGAATATTGTTCTAAAATCATCACATACTGCTAGAGGGAGAGGTTCCTGCCGCTCCTGTGAGGGACAGATTATTGTTCTCAAAGCATCACATACTACTAGAGGGAGAGGTTCCTGCTGCTCCTGTGAGGGATAGATTATTGTACTAAAATCATCACATACTGCTAGAGGGAGAGGTTCCTGCTGCTCTTGTGAGGGACAGATTATTGTTCTAAAATCATCTCCTGGTGCTATAGGGAGAGTTTCCTGCTGGTGCTGTGAGGGACAGATTATTATTCTA
>BLSH010437700.1:18142-32822 GCA_018402905.1 Glandirana rugosa
ACCGGTACGATTGGGACGGAAGACCCGACGACCGCCACGGTGTCGACGTAACCACTGGAGAAGGATGTGGATGTATGGTGCCTCGCTCTAATATGTAAGGTGAGTTAAGGGGTGTTATGTATGAGTTCTTAGCTAGATAAGGATCAACTGTTTACCAGGAACGTTTCTCAGGTTCGTCGTCTTTATCTTAGTTATTGTACCAGACTGGTACGGGGTTAAGGTGTAGGAAGAGGTCACCAATGCAGCTGTGGCACCGCCAGCAGCCCAGAAGGCAGGGTTAGCATGGCCAAAATGTGGAAAAGCTTTGTCAGCTGTACTGACTGATGGGTCTGCCCCATTCAACTTCTGGGTCTCCAAATTGGCCACATGGCCTGAGCTTTCCCTTTATGCCCTTGAGGTGCTGGCCTGCCCTGCAGCCAGTGTATTGTCTGAATATGTGTTTAGTACGGCAGGGGGCGTTATCACAGACAAGCGCAGCCGCCTGTCCACAGCCAACGTGGACAAGCTAACCTTTATTAAAAAGAACCATGCATGGATCCCACAAGACTTGTCTGTACCTTGTGCAGAATAGACATTTAGACCGGCCTCACACAGCCATTGGTATCCTTGGTTTTTTTTTAATATGTCTTAATATTTTGGGGGCTACCCCAATTCTAAAAAAAACCCAAACAAACAAAAAACAGTGTTGGCTACCTCCTCCTCCTCTTCCTCCTCCTCCACCACAGCCACTTCCGCCTACACTGCCACGGTCACGGCCTAGTCAACCTCTAGGCTCCTACTCCACATCCACCTCCTCCCATTTTTATTTTTTTTTAGGTGATTTTAAGTTATTTCCCTATCCACATTTGTTTGCAGGGCACATGTCCTACTCTTACCCCCATTTTGCTTCCTTTTGCAGCCTTCTAGCCCTTTCCATTACTTTTTTACAGCCATTTTTGTGCCCAAAAGTTCGGGTCACCATTGACTTCAATGGGGTTCGGTGTACGGGGTCAAGTTTGGATCGCGTTCGGTACCGAACCCGAACGGTTTCACGAGGTTCAGCCAAACCCGACGAACTCGAACATCCAGGTGTCCGCTCAACTCTATCAGTAATCTTTACATTAGTGTATAGCTAGAGTAGGGACAGCTCTGATAGTTTCAGTGTAGTGTAGTGAGACCGTGTCAGTAATCTTTACATTAGTGTATAGCTAGAGTAGGGACAGTTCAGATAGTGTAGTGACGGTTGAACACTGTCTGCGTTACTGAAAGTTTAATGCCATTTACTTCTGTGTTCGTTACTGCCAGTTTAACACCATATAGTTCTGTGTGCGTTACTGCCAGTTTAACACCATATAGTTCTGTGTGCGTTACTGCAAGTTTAATGCCATTTACTTCTGTGTGCGTTACTGTCAGTTTAACGCCATTTATTTTCTGTGCGTTACTGCCGGTTTAACGCCATATAGTTCTATGTGCGTTACTGCCAGTTTAACGCCATATAGTTCTGTGTGCGTTACTGCTAGTTTAACACCATTTACTTCGGTGTGCGTCACTGCCAGTTTAATATTATTTACTTCTGTGTGTGTTACTGCCAGTTTAACGCCATATAGTTTTGTGCATTACAGCAAGTTTTTTTTTTTTAAATATTTTTTATTGAATTTATCAAGTAATACAGAGATGTGCCATTTGTCAATCGCAAATACATATTACACATTTTAAACATGAAGGCAACCTTGTAACAATAAACAATTATTCAGGTACCGTATACACACACATGAAAACGTATGTGGCCTCGAACTGAGGCGCTGGCAAGCGCGAGGTCTATGAGAGTCAATTTTATCGTATGCCCTTTGTCTTCATAAAGATTCCCAGTTGTCCGTCCCTGGGCACCCCCTGTGGGAACATAACTGTGCCCAAGAAAGGACTCCCCGAAGGTCGTGTCTTATTGGTCCCTGTTAATGTCACTTTGCCTTCCCTTGGAGGCTATGCACATTTTTCAGTGTTTATATGGTAGTGATAGGGCACATATCTCTTGTAACATGGAGAAGGTAAGAGGGGGTAGGGAGGGTAGTGGGAGAGGAGTAAGGAATGGGAAAGGGGAAGTAGGGAAAGAAAACTGAGTTAAGCTAGAGTGACTATAGTAAGCTATCAAAATTTGCTGTTTAATTGTCTCCTGCATGTATTTCCATATCATGTGTTCAAACTGTATTCCAGACCTTATTGGTCATAAATTTGAAGCCAGGCGCTCCATGGAGTCCAGTTGCGTTCTATATTTTTAAGCGAGTTGTTTGTTTTTGCCAGCATACTTTCATAATGGAAATGGGTTTGAGTTGTCTCTATTACCCTTTTAAATTGTGGGGGAATTGGGCTTTTCCAATTTTTAGTTATGTGGTATTTAGTCACCAATAATATATGTGAAATGATTGTCCTAAACTTCGGGGGGAAGTCGTCAATCTTTAAATTGACCAGTGCTAACTCTGGGGATGGGACGACCTTCTGTTTTGTGATTTGAGATATAACTGTAAATACCTCATCCCAATAATGTTTTAGTTTAGGGCAACTCCAAAGGATGTGTATGAGAGATCCCCGTTCCCCACACATCCTTCAGCATAGGGGAGAAGCTGTCTTATCGAATGTGGCTATCCTAGCTGGTGTCAGGTATCTCCTTTGAAGAACGTTTTGAGCTGTTTCCCAGAGTGCTGAGCACTTAGTCGCAGCATACGTGTACCTCATTGCTTTGTGCCATTTGCCAGTTGTATATGTTTTACCTAAGTCGCCCTCCCAATGGGCAAATGGAGGTGAGTGGATGAATAGTGTCTTTTCTTGGAGCGTGTTGTATATAAGCAAAGTCCCTTTTTTTCCTTCAGATCGTTTTGTTAGGAAGGTGTGTATTTGTGTGGGAATCTTTGCCCAGATTTGAGGATTTTTCTTTAAGCAGCTTGCTATTTGGAGATAGTGAAACTGTGAGTTCTCCGTTAATGCTAGCTCCTCCTTTAATTGTTGATAAGCTTTTATTTTTCCATCTGCAAGGAGCCTGTTGATAGTTAATGCGTTTTGTTTCATTTGGATTGGAAGGCGCATAGAGGGGATAATTTCCTCTATAATATTGATTGTAAGGTTGAGATCAGTTGTGTTCGTGGCTGTCCACTTAAGGTTAATTAGCTTGTGCCAGGCCTTAACTGTAGCTAACATTGTGAGTGGTAAAGACCTGCTAAGCTTAGCTTTAGGGTGAATACTGCATAACCAACTGCTTAGATTTTTTTTGGGGTACTCTGTAGTTCTAGATCCCCCCATCTCGTCGTGGGCTCAGGGAGAAACCACTCTCTAGCCTGATTTAGGATGTTAGCCCAATAGTAGTCTACGATACACACTAGGCCCGATCCCCCAGCGTATTTGTGTTTGGAGAGCCATCCTGGGTTTCTTATCTGCCCATATAAACCTCTGTAGGGCCGCCTGAAGGGAAGTTATGTAATTTGACGGAATTGGCATGGGTAGGGTGCGGAATAAGTATAGGAGTTGGGGGAGGACAGTCATTTTGAACCCCGCTAGCCTGCCCAGCCATGAAAACTTGTGTCTACCCAACTCCTTAAGTGCCTGATTAAAGTGTTCCTTATAGGGTTGATAGTTTTATTTGAATAGGTTGAATGGGTTACTGGTCAGCGTTATCCCCAGATATTTAATACCCCAATCTGCCCACTGGAAAGTAAATTGTGAGGCGATTAGATTCCTAGTTATTGCGTCTAATCCTATGTCTAAGAGGTGAGACTTTGATGCGTTGGCTTTATAATAGGATATAGACCCAAATTCCTGTAGTATTCTATTTACTGCTGCTAAGGACGAATGGGGGTTGGTTAATATCAAGACTATATCGTCTGCAAACAGACTTATTTTGTGGTTGTAAGTGCCTACCTGGATCCCAGAGATCTGTTCTGATTTTCGTATGAGTTCGGCAAGGGGTTCTATTGCTAGGTTAAAAATTAATGGGGAAAGGGGGCAGCCCTGGCGGGTTCCATTTGTGATTGGGAACGGACAAGATAACATTTCACTAACATATACTCTGGCAGAGGGAGTAGTGTAAAGCGCTAGTATGGCAGATAGGATTGCGTTTTTAAAACCAAATTTTATTAGAACTTCCTTCATATACCCCCAGTGAACCCTGTCGAACGCCTTCTTTGTCAGGAGCAGAGAAGGCGTTCCACTACTTCTAGTCATATGGATTAGGTTTAGCATTCTCCTGGTGGCATCTGACGTTTGTCTTCTCTTTACAAAACCCGTCTGATCCTTGTTGATAAGATCAGGCAGAATCTTTGCTATTCTTAATGCTATAAGCTTAGCATAGATTTTGAGGTCTGCGTTTAGCAGAGAGATGGGCCGAAAATTTTGTGGAGCGTCAGGGATTTTACCCGGCTTGGGTAATGCAATAATCACTGCTTCAAGCATTTCAGAAGGAAGAGAGGAGGAGGAGGCAGCTTCGCTAAAGAGATCTCGCAGGTGAGGCCCCAAAATAGGGAGAAATTGTTTATAGTACTCTCCCGGAAGCCCATCCGGGCCCAGTGCTTTGTTTGGGGGTAGGCTACGAATCACTTGTTCGATCTCCCTTATGGTGAAGGGGGAATTTAATTTTATTAAGTGGTTTTCACTTAACTGAGGGAGGTCAATTTTAGAGAGGAATTTAGAAATTTCTTCCGGAAGTGGCTCAGGGGTGTCTGGGTCGTCTTTGATATTGTATAATGAGCAGTAATATGTACTGAATGCGTCAGTAATATCCTGTGGGTTTATGACCTTTTGTTTAGTGTGAGGGTGAATCAAGTAGGGGATATGGCTTTTAACTCTTTGCCCTTTTATCCGGTTTGCCATAGCTTTCCCCGCCTTGTTTGAAGTAGAATAGGTGCTGGCTCTCAGTTTGCGGTATAACCTTTCGTGAATTTCTAATAAGATGGTCCTCAACTCTTGGCGTTTGGATAAAACATTTAATTGAGACTCCTGGGAGGGGTTTGCTATGTTTAGAGCTTCTAATCTTGCGATTTCCTTTGTGATCTCCTCCACTTGCTGCGTCCTCCTCCTGTTAGCCCTTGCACATTGTTGGATCAGCACCCCCCTTACACATGCTTTATGTGCCAGCCAAAGAGTGGCTGAGGAGGTTACCGATCCAACGTTTACAACTCTTTTAATTTGTCACCTATAAAGTGCGAATATGGGGGGTTTGCATGACGTAGGAGCTGGCCCTCCATAACTTGGATGCGGGGTGGTGGGCGTTGATAATGAGTTTAAGGCTGATTGGGGCATGGTCAGACCATGTTATTGATTCTATTTCTGCTGCTTGGACTCTTTGCAAGGACCATTTGTCAACTAGGAATAGATCGATTCTTGAGTATGTATTGTGGGGAATTGAGTGGAATGTATAATCTCGCTCCGTGGTATGTAGGCACCTCCATACGTCATGCAAATCGTGATCTCTGAAGAAATTAGGCAGGCGGGAGTTCTGTCTGGGGATTGGGTTAGTAGTGTCCATAATTTTATCTGGCACAAGGTTAAAGTCCCCACATATAATCAGAGCCCCCTTCCGGATGTTGTTTATTTTCTTCATCAAATTGTTAAAAAAACGTATTTGGTGCATATTGGGTGCATATAGGCACACCAATGTGAAGGTTAGTGAATTCACTGTGCATAGGAGAATTAAAAATCTGCCTTTGGGGTCGGCTATCTTGTCCAAGAGGGAGAGGGATATGTTTTTGTGAAAGGCAATCATCACCCCTTTACTTTTGGAGTCTTGGTTGGATGCCCAGTGGATGTGGGGGTAGTTCTTGTTGCGGCATAGGTGTGTGTCCCGTTCTAGTAGGTGGGTCTCCTGGGTGCAAAGGATGTTGCTGTGTGAGTGATAGGCAGTTCTCCATAAGGAGCTCCGTTTGGCTGGGTGGTTGAGACCCTTTACATTGATGGAAAGTATTTTAAGAGCCATGAGAGGTATAGTGTGAAATGATTAGCTTACAAATCACGGTTTGTAGGCACGTGTATTCTTTCCTTGTGGTGGTGGAGCAGCAGCTCTTTCCTAGTCTGCAGCGTGGATCCATGTAGCTCATCCTGGATATGCCATTTGTAGTATTTCTGGTGATTTCCCAAGAGGTGTGCGCAGGAGACAGCTGACATAAAAAAAAAAAAAATAACGAAACAACAGCATAAAGAGAAAACAAAACTTTTGTAGCTAGAGGCTTCTTTCTAGCTGTTAGCTTTCTGAGGGGGGGAAACAGTTCACTGAGCGAGGGCGACATCATCGTGTGTGTTACCCAGAGAGTGTTTTTGTTCACGGTTCTCAGTGCTTGGTCATTTTTCAACGGGTATTGTTCCAAACCTTGTTCCTTGAGGGCTTATTTTCCACTGTGGTGGGACGCATTTGGGTTTAGCTCCAGTATTAGGTGGTGGTGGTGCGTCTGGGATAATTCCCCACATTTTCAGGAGGGATAAGCCTTTCTCTAGTGAAGGTACTAGGAAAGTCTCCCCGTTGTGGTCGATGGACAGTTTGGTAGGGTGTTTCCACTTGTACTGGATGTTATTGTTCCTTAGAGTTTTCGTAATAGTATTTAGTTCCCTCCTCTTATCCAGGGTAAATTTGGACAAATCAGCGTAAATTTGAATGTTCCCGTATGGGTCTGGGAGTTTCCCAAGTGCGCGGGCCTTTTGGAGTACTAGCTCTTTTGTAGAGTAAAAATGTACGCGCATGAGGACGTCCCTGGGATTGTCTTTGGGTAGGAAGGTAGGCTTTGGGAGCCTGTGTATGCGGTCAAGGCTTAACTGGATTGGGGTCAGGTCGGGCACAAGAGCTTTGAATAAATCCACCGTGAATTTAGACAGGTCTTGCTGGGGAACGTTCTCGGGGACCCCCCTTAGTTTAACGTTGTTTCTTCTCGAACGGTCCTCGAGATCTGCCAGTTTCGCCCTGATCCACTGTCTGTCTTCCTCCCCTTCCTCGTGCGTGTCAATAAGGTCATTTACCGCGGTCGCAATATCGGTGATTGCTGATTCTACTTGGTCGACTCTATCACCCAAAATTGATAAGTCCTTAGAGAATTTGTGAGTGATGCTGATTAATTCTTCATGCAGGGAGCGATGAAGGGTTAATAGCATGTCCTTCATCTGTGTGTCCAACACAGGCTGGTTGGTGGTAGGGAAGTCTGCTATGGGGGAAGTGTGTGACTTGAGCTGGTGTTGCTGAGTTGTGGAAGCACTTATCCCTTGCGTCGGTTCCTCAGTGTCCAGCCGCATCCTTGCTTTAGCCAGGCTGGAACAGGGAGGGCTGGGGGGGCAGATCCGTAAATTGGGGGATCTCCTTTCACTGTCCTCTTCTGCGTCGGGCAATTCTGAATAATGATTTGAACGGGAGGCTTGTTCTGGTTTGTCGAAGCTCTCACGGAGGTTCTCTGGCCAGTGAAAGTAGGCTGTGAGTTTTTTAGGTTTGCAATCGCCCTGCCGTTTCCTGGACATAGTGATTTGCTATTGTTGGAGGTTTATCAGTTAAATTTGTGTCAACCGTGTGGTCGTTGGTCGTCGCTGTCCTTCTCTCTGGGTGTCAGGGCTTTAATCACCCTGTCATTAAGGCAATTTGGGTGGTGAGGCCTAGTTCTAGATAAGGCCGCGGGCTAAATTTGCTGGCGCCCCTAAAGCCAGGACATGCGGTGTTGGTTATTGGCCCCTATTATGATGGGGGGATTGATGGATCCTCTGTGTTTGAGTCCTGGGGTCAGAGCTGGCTTTTTAAATGTCCGATGGCCGCAGGGAGCGTTGCGGCCTTGTCGCGGTAAAAGCCACTGCCTAAATTTTCGGACGCCGCGGCGGGACGTACCGGGCGTCGACCAAAATATTCCTGGTTGTTGGGGAAGGTGGAGGGATGTTCTCTGGGGTGGTTTTTGCACTCACCGCTGCTCCAGGGTGGAGGATGTCGGCGGATTCGACCTGGAATTCCGGAGCTCTTCCAGAGTGCGACCGTCGCCTTCAGCGTCCAGACCACGCCCCGAATTACAGCAAGTTTAACGCCATATAGTTTTGTGCATCACTGTACGTTTGGCGCATTATATTGTAGTATATTATAGTGTATCCGTGAAGTGTGTCTGTGTAGTGTGAGTACGCAAATTAAAGTGCACCAAACACCACTTTATATTGATTAAAATGCTTCTACATGCAGATTTTCACTTCTTAACATTTGATAATAAGCTCCACCCCCTTCCAATAATGTCTGGGAGGACAAGAATGAGAGGCAGACGTTCCCTTGGCACTGTAAGAGGCCCAGCAACAAATATGTCCACAGGCAAAGGTGGACGTGGTGGTCATTCCTCAGGCAGGGCATCATTTCCTCTGTTTAGTGAGTTTGCCCATGCTATCCAGCCACAGCATGCAGAGGAGGTGGTGGACTGGCTTACTAAACCTTCCTCATCCTCATCATCCTCTGTCACACAAGACAAGTGTGCAATCCCCTGCAGTTGCCAGAGTGGATAAACCTGCCTCCTTGTCCACATCTATTCCTGCCATAGTCCCAACATCAGCCATGGAAGAGGAGTCAACTGAGTTATTTAACCACATCGTCAGTCACTTGCTCCTTGATGATGCCCAGCCATTACTGGTTCTGAGGGGGAGGATGACAGGGATATGAGCCTAGAGAGAGGGGAGAACACTGGTAGACAAGTTGGCATTCATGTTCTGCCATTTGCAGTGTATTGCCAAGTTGTCTCCAGTGGTAATGATGATGATGAAGATGGAGGAGATGGAGATGATGATGATGATGAGGTCACTGATGTGACTTGGGTGCCAGATAAAGCAGAGGAGGAAACTGAAAGTGAGGCGGCATAACCCCAAGAAAGCCGATATCAAGAAAGAGTACAGAGCAGCCACCCTATTCCATCACATTCTGCAGCTGTTATCTCTTGGCCCACTTCCCAAAGCTCAGCTGTCTAGGCCTTTTTCAGCACATCTGCAGCAGATTTTACAGCAAGATCAATTCTTGCTTTCATTAAGAGTACCTCTATAGGGTTACAGTGGGAAGGCGCCACCAACACCTAAAGACCAATTTTTACACACCCGTTACTTCTATCAAAAGTCAAAATGACACCAGAATTTATCCAAAAAAAAATTCTAATCTTGTTCCCAGTGCACTACATTGTGGCCTCATCATACACACTGGCTCCCCAGCTGTTGCTGAGCAAAATTAAGGCAGCTTGCAGGGAAAATGCCATTTTTTTTGCTTTATAAATGCCATTATTGCTGCAGATTCTAGACATGGTACAGATTTTTTTGCCACTTTACAGGTAGACTAAGGGGACCTCCCAGGCACTATATTGGAAGGAATTTTTCATTTTTATGCTTTCACTTTAAAAATCAAAAAATCACTGCTCATTTAAAAATGACGATTTTCAAAAATGTTTTTTTCATTGATACATGTCCCCCAGAGCAGAACCCGAACCCCTATAACCATTGTATGCACAATTACTTGCATATAAGCCTTCAAAATGGGCACTTTTGATTTTTGAGGTTCGGTTCCCATTGACGTTAATGAGGTTCATTGTTCGGGTATGAACTTTCGCTGTGTTCGGACCTTCTGATGCAAACCGAACAGGGGTCCGTTCGGCCCATCCCTATTGGTCGTAACAGTATTCTCAAAATGAATGTAATGCCCAAGTTAATGTACCTCTTTCAGATGTTACCAAGCTGACAGGAAGCAGCCATTGCCCCTGGAACTCAGGTTCGGAGGCCTGTGTGCGGGCGCACGTAGCGTGTGAGCACGCCTGTGCGTGGGCATATGCGCATGCGTATGCGCCGGCATTGGCGCCAAACGGCCCATTTAAGCAGGCTGCACCCTGCAAACAGTGCTGTCCATTCTACAGCGTTTCAGTGTTCCCACAGTGATCTGTTCTGAGACCTCCTGTTCATCTGTGACCCGGCTTGACTCTGTATCTACTTGAACTCTGCTGCACTGACCCCCGGCTTGCCTATGACCAAGCTTCTGCCTGACCCGCTTGTACCTCAATTGCCTTCCTGTTGCCGAACCTGCTTGCACCCGACCACCCAACTGCCTGCTCCTTCTGTACTGCTCTGCTCGCATGTTATTGACCCAGCTTGCATCACCACTCTTCAGTCTTGCACGAACCTCTGGGTGACATCTCACCGCCATCTGTGTCAAATCCAGCTCTCATGCCCCCTACGCTCTAGAACTCCCTGTCTGCTCTCTCAGGGGTTCTGGAACCAGGGCCGTAAGAGAGGTTGCCCACTGCATAATTCAGACTCCACCATCAGGTACGTGACAGTAACGGACAGCTAGTCCGAGTCTGTGCAGGGGCCCTCTCTGATGGATGATCTAGGTGTGCACCTAGCTGGGCTCACCCAAGCGGTAAAGGACTTACAAGGGGAGTACACTCGATTGGAAAACAGAGTCCTGGATCTCTTCCTGTCAGCTTCATCAAGTTCCAGCCAATCGGCTGCTCGCACGATTGTCACCTTGCCTACAGAGCCCGAGGTACCCTTGCCCGAATGGTTCACGGGGGACCGTAGGAAGTTCTACTTTTACTTTGCCCTGCAACCCCGCACTTTCGCCCTGGAAGCCACCAAGGTGGGATTAGTCATCTCTCTTCTACTACAGTAGTTGATCCCCAAGCCTGGGCTCACCGGCTATTGGAGCAAAAGGCTCCTGAAATCACCGATCTCGTCCTCTTCTTCCAGTCCATGGCCCGCCTTCATGAGGACCCCCACCAGGCTGCCACCGCAGAGGCCGCTCTCCATGCGCTCCAGCAAGGCCGCCGTACAGTTCTAAATTCTGGCGCTGGAGCGCAGATAGACTAGAATGAAGTGGCGCTCTGTCATCAGTTTAGGCTGGGCCTCTCAGAGCCGCTCAAAGATGAGCTGGCCCGTGTGGGTGTGTCTCTGGATACCCTGATCAACTTGGCCCCCCAGGTTGACCGTCGCCTGCGGGAACTCTCTCCTGAGGAGCAACACAGACGTCTGAACCTTCACCCCTGCCTCTACTGCGGAGGCCCCGGGACATTTTGTCAGGTCCTGCCCAGTCAAGTGTGATAAGGGTTCCCACCCTTTCACAGGAGAAGTCTTGTCCTTACCCAGTTCTTCTACCCACCTTGTCCTTCTCCTTTGTCTACAGCTTCCCAGTGGGAGTATCCAGGTCCCAGCCATCCTGGACTCTGGCGCCTGTAGCTGCTTTATAGACCTGGCCTTTGCAGCCCAACATCAAATTCCCCTAAGACCCACCGGGTGGTCATCCGCTTAGCTGATGGGTCCACCATTAAATCAGGAGCAGACACTCATGAAACGATTCCACTTCTTGCCCGTTCAACGAGCGACCACTCAGAACACCTGGTGTTGGACGCCATTGCGTCCCTTCTCTTCCTGGTCATTCTGGGTCTGCCATGGCTTCGGCCACACTGTCCCACCCCTGACTGGTCCACTGGAGAAGTTCAGTTTCCTTCCTCTTACTGCCAACACAACTGCCTGCCGCCGGCTCTGGAATCACCCCCTTTCGTGCTCTGCCTGAACTCTGACCACGTTCTGGAGACCCGCACTGCTGTTTCTTCCGTCTACCACAACTTCCTGGATGTGTTCAGTAAGAAAGGGGCAGATGAACTCCTACCTCACAGATCTTACAACTGCCCGAAAGAACTATTACCTGGGGCAGAAGTACCTTTTGGCAGAATTTATCTGCTCTCTGAGGTGGAGCTGAAGGCCCTCAAGGCCTACCTTGATGAAAACCTTAAATAAGTATTCATTCAGCCATCCACATCACCTTCAGGGGCTGGAATATTATTTGTGGAAAAGAAGGACCACTCTCTCAGATCCTGCATAGACTACAGGGTCCTCAATAAAATTACGGTCAAAAAACGTTACCCCCTGCCACTGGTCCCCAAACTATGTCAGCGGCTAGGAGCAGCCACTGTATTTACCAAGCTGGATCTCCGCGGGGCGTATAACCTCATTCACATCCGAGAGGGTGACGAATGGAAGACAGCCTTTCGGACACGCTTTGGTCACTATGAATATCTGATGATGCCCTTCGGGCTCCGCAATGCCCCGGCCACCTTCCAGCACCTGGTGAATGACATGTTCTGTGATTACCTGGATCAATTCATCATCATCTACCTTGATGACATCCTCATCTTCTCTGCCTCCCTGGAAGAACACGCAGGCACGTCAGGTGCATCTTACAACACCTTCGGCAACATGTACTTTATGCTAAGGCTGAAAAGTGGGCATTTGAGTGCTCCAGCATCCCATTTCTGGGCCTTAACATTTCAGTCACCAGAGTCACCATGGACCCACAGAAGGTCTCCGCCATCTTGGACAGGCCAGCTCCAGTTGACAGGAAAGGGGTCCAACGGTTCGTAGGCTTTGCCAATTTTTACCGCAAATTCATCAAGGGGTTTTCCGCTGTCATTTCACCCATTACCAAGCTCACTAAACAGAGTTCCCATTTCCACTGGTCTCCTGAGGCCCAAATGGCCTTTCTGAAGCTCAAAAAACTATTTACCTCTGCAACTGTCCTAAAACACCCGGATTCGACTCTGCCTTACACCCGGGAAGTGGATGCTTCTGAGACCGCAGTGAGAGCAATCCTCTCCCAGAGAAGAGGTCCAAAGGCCTCTCTCCACCCCATCGCCCTTTTCTCCCACAAGCTTACAGCACCCGAGAAAAATTACGATGTGGGAGATCGAGAACTTCTGGCAATCAAGTCCGCCTTGGAGGAAAGGCTGTATCTACTGGAGGGAGCTGTGCATCCTGTCATGGTCTTCACGGACCATAAAAATCTAGAGTACCTGCGCACAGCTAAAAGGTTGAAGCCATGCCAGGCACGATGGGCTCTATTCTTCTCCCGCTTCCAGCTGCACATTACATACAGGCCCGGGTTGAATAACGTTAAGCCAGATGCTCTGTCTAGGATGTTCAGCAAACCTGGCATCCCCAAGCCACCGGATATCATCCTCCCTTCCTGAAGCTTCTTGTTAACCCAGGAAGATCTGCTATCTCAGGTCAAACGATCAATGGCCAGATCCCCCATGTCTCCTGACCCCAGGCTGATAATGAAGGATGAGTTGTGGTGGTTTCAAAACAAGGTCTACATTCCAGAAAAGCAATGCCTGACAGTCTTGGAACTTTTCCATGACCACAAGTTGGCAGGGCACTTTGAAGGTCGCAAGACTGCGGAGCTGCTGTCGCGCTCCTTTTGGTGGCCTTCTGCTGAGGAGGACTATTGAAAGTACGTCAGCTCCTGTCCGGTCTGTGCCCAGCACAAAACCAGCTGGGCAAAAGCTTGGGGCCTATTGAACCCGCTTCCCATTCCTGAACGCCCATGGTCCCACATATCTATGGACTTCATAGTGGAATTACCCCCATCTGGAGAATTTAACTCCATCTTTGTATTTGTGGATCGCCTTACCAAGATGGCTCACTTCATCCTTATGAAAGGCGCCCCTAACGCAGTCAAGACCCTAGAGACATTTATTAAAGAAGTGGTCTGACTCATGGGCTTCTTGTTAACATTGTCTCGGATTGTGGGGTGCAGTTCACTTCTCGGATCTGGAAAGCCTTGGGTTCCACATTGAAGATTAAACTGGCATTCTCTTCTGCATATCACCCCCAGACAAATGGCCAAACGGAAAGGACTAATCAGACCTTAGAACAATATATTCGCTGCTACTCCCCCTTTGCTCAGGATGATTGGGGCTCACTGCTGCCTATGGCTGAATTTGCCTATAATAATACTATACATTCCGCTACCAAGCAGTCCCGTTCTGGGCAAATCTGGGCTATCACCCCACATTTATACCTAATCTAGTCCCTGAAAGCGTTGAAAGCGTTTCTACAGAAAACTGTTGAATTCCTGTAAAGGAATAACAAACTTTTGTAGGAAACACTGTCTCAGACGCAGTAGTGCAACAAGAGGGCGTTCAACAAGGGAAGACGTGGGGAATTGGACCTGCAACCAGGTGACCGGGTTTGGTTGGCAACCAAGAACTTAAGGCTTCTCAAATCTCACTATACTCAAACATAGTAAAAGCCGCGCTAAAAAACATAATACATCTAGTGTACAAACACTCATAAGTAAAGTGCTAGTGCAAACTGTAAATAAAGTAAAACAGTGCCAGTGCTAATTCGTAATATCCAAAAAGTGCCAGTGTCCATTAATTGTGCAAATGTGCAAACATAAGAGTTGGGTGTCCCAATGGAAAGTGTCCAAAATCTTATTCCTTCTCCAGAATGTGCAAAAGAAATGCTCTTTGGTTCAACTTCCACCACCACTCAAAAGAATCCCCATGCAGGTGATCACGCTGGAGGCTTACCAGATGGTTGTATATCAAACGCCTGTTAATCAATCAGCCTCATCCCAGGCTTCTCACAGCTTATGATCCACTCCTTCCAGGGTCACTCGGTATAGGTATTTAAATAGAAAAAAGATTCCTCATAGTGTATCTCTTTTGACCATTTATTCAATACAAATACCAAGATATGCTTACATCAAGTTTAAAAAAAAAAATCGCATTGCACAAGATCCAATATCCTCTACCGTTTGCTGGTTGAACAAGTCGGTAATGACGAAATGTTAGGGGCGTGGCTACACGGCAGCCCGAAGAGACACACAACAGGCATACCAGAAGCTGGGACGCTCGTCGGGAGGGAGAGAGAGAGACGAGGACCAGCAAACGGTAGAGGATATTGGATC
>BLSH010437700.1:81139-94716 GCA_018402905.1 Glandirana rugosa
CTTTCACAGTTCTCTACACAATCCCCCCCCCTTCTTTTAAAGTTCTCCTCTCTCTGCAAACTCAGTCTATGGAGAGCTCCACCACTCACCTTCCTCCCTCCCTTTTTGCATTAACAGCTCTCACCTTCCACTGCCAGTGCTCCAGGCAATCCATGGTGGTATGCGCGGGCTTTTTTGTCAGTGTAGCTGGGGCGGAGTTTCAGGGCTCCTTCGCTCCGTGCTACAATACGAGTGGAGACAGGGACAGAAGCTGCATGAATCAACACAGGCTGTACGTTGCCATGCTGGGACCAGAAATCTCGCGAGATTTCGGGTCCCAGCACGGGAACGTACAGCCTGTGTTGATTTAGTCGGCAGCGTCTGTCCCTGTCTCTACTCGTATTGTATTAAATGACAGGTCAGAGCAGAGAGGGCTGCCATAGGTGCCGGAACTGCGTTCCGCCGCGTTCCGGCAGAAAAAAAGCCCTGATAAGACGTATGATGGGGTAATGATAGTGAAAAAGCCTCGAATGAACCTCCTATAAAAATTGGCGAATCCCACAAAACGTTGTACCCCCTTTTTGTCAGTCGATGCGGGCCAGTCCAGAATGGCAGTGACCTTTTGGGAATCCATCTTGATTCCTTCGGGTGAGATCACCAGCCCCAAAAATCAAATGCTGCGTTGTTTGAACTCGCATTTCTCACCCTTGGCATACAGACCATGTTGGCGGAGCCGGCCCAGCACCTTCCTGACGTGATCCCGGTGAGCATCTAAGGAAACAGAAAAAATCAAAATATCGTCCAGATACACAATCATAAAGATGTCCAGGAAGTCCCGGAAAATGTTATTAACAAAATGTTGGAAGGTTGCTGTGGCGTTGCAAAGACCAAAGGGCATCACTAGGTACTCAAAGTGTCCAAACCTAGTGTGGAAGGCCGTCTTCCACTCATCCCTTTGACGGATGCGGACTAGATTGTAGGCCCCTCATAGGTCCAGTTTGGTGAATACCACTGCAGATCTTAATCTCTGGAAAAGATCAGGCACCAGGGGAAGAGGGTACTGATTCTTAACAGTTACTTTGTTGAGGTCTCTGTAAACCACATAGGGACGCAGGGAGTGATCCTTCTTTTCAATGAAAAATATACCTGCGCCCGCTGGGGAGGTGGATGGCCGGATGAACCCCTTCTTGAGGTTCTCTTGGACATAATCTTTTAATGCTTCCTGTTCTCGCTCAGCGAGGGGGTAGATCCTGCCAAGAAAAATTCCCACTTGCAGACCCAGACATGGCTGTCTGATACCGTCATGTACCTGATGGGTGAGCCTGACGTGCAGCAGGAAGGCCTCGTGTACAACCCTGGCTAAAAGGCCACCGATGTTATAAACAGTGGCCACAAGAGCCAAGTGGTGTAAGAGTGCCTTGATAGTCTCTGATGTGGCTGATGATCTCTCAGGGTGGAACAGCAGGTAACAGCAGGTGTAGTCAGCTCTGCAGACAGGAAGCTGCAAAGCTGTGGAGACACTGGATGCGTGGTCAGACAAGCCGGGTTCGGTAACAGACGATCAAACAGACACAAGTGGCAGGCAGAGAATGATCAGTATACAGGCAAAGGTTCGGCAACAGGATATCAGTCCATGTAGAGAAAAGCGTAGGCAAGCCGGGGTCAGGATAACAGAAGTCTATCATGGTCAAACAGGCTGGGTTAAACAGGAAACAGATCAGATCTCAACAGGTAGTCACAGGACAGGTATGAGCTGCAGATCAGAGAGCAGAGTCTGTGTGCTGCTAAGGTGTTTATATGAGGCAGCCTGGCTCCAATCAATGAAATCCCCCTGCACAATTGTTAACCCTTAGTGACCCCTGAGCTGGGTAGCAGATCCATGACAAAAAATATATACAGCCAGGTATATATATATATATATACAGAAAGCATATTGGGCTTGATCTATATATCTGTACCTAAGGTATATGGTCCACTTGACGTGGTGTATAAAAATATATACAGTCTGGTATATATATATATATATATATATATATATATATATATATATATACATACATATATATATATATATACACACAGTGTATTGAGTGTGAACTATATATTGGTGCATTTGGGGGTGTACGGTATATAGCACACTACTTGGCGTGTTGTCTTCAAATATATACAGTCTAGTGTATACAGATATACACGCAGTGTATTGAGAGTAAACTATATATCAGTGCATTCGGGGGTGTACGGTATATAGTACAGCGTAGTGTGGTGCTAAAAAAACACCAAAACATCATGTCACGAAGGCCTCGAAGGAGAGGCAGACGCTCCCAGGCCGCTAAAAGAGGGCAAGCAGCCTCTGTGTCTTGATTGAAAGGTGGCAGACGTGGTGCATCCTCTGCAGGCGGGTCACGCTTGTCCTTTTTTTCTGCTGTTGGACGTGCTATTGAGCCACAACATGCAGAAGAGTTGGTGGAGTTGATAACAAAGCCGTCCTCATCCTCCTCATCCTCTGTCACCCAGGCTTGTACAAGTTTGCCTTCCAACGCATCTGCAAAGCGGCCTATTCCACTGGATCCTTGTCCACAGTTACTCCTTCTGTAGCCCCACCATCATGCACGGAGGAGTCACCTGAGTTGTTCGACCATAGTGTCGGTTACATGCTCATGGAGGATGCGCAGCAGTTTGAAGGCTCCGATGTTGGTTCCCAGGTTGAGGACGGGAGTAGCGTGAGCCTAGAGACAGGGGGTGCCACAAAAGGACAAGAAACTAGCAGTCATGTTCCCCTAGCTGAAGCATACTGCCAAGTCTGCTCTAGTGACGAGGAGGGAGGGGATGATGAGGACACGGACCGTACTTGGGTGCCTGAGAGAAGAGAGGAGGAAAGTGAGGAGGAGGAGGCCCAACTCCAACAAGGTGGGATGTCCTTCAGGGGCCAGCTTAAGGGCAGCCACCCATTTGCATCAGCCCACAGAGCTCCACAGGTGCAGGGCGCTGCTGCCTCCCCGCCAACTTCCAAAATTTCTTTGGTGTGGGCATTTTTCAGCACATGTGCAGTAGACATATGACGACCAGCCATGCAGTCCATTGGCAAGAGTACCTGAAGAACTCACACCAGAAAACAAGGCGGACTCCTCCTTGCTCCTCATCTGGGATCTCAACCCCTACTATACCCGCAGTCCTCTCCAAAGCCTGCACTGAGAGGAATGAAGGTGTAGCAATGCGTGCCACAACTAGTACTTGCAGCCAGCAATCTGATAGCAGTACACCACCAGGTGAATTCAGCAGGCAAATATCACTACCCCATTTGCTGAACCGTAAAAAGAAATACAGTCCCAGCCATCCACATGCTCAGTGTCTTAATGCTAGCTTGGCCAAATTGCTAGCACTCCAACTGCTGCCTTTTCAGCTGGAAGACTCTGTGCCCATTTTGTGAATTTGTGGAATGTGCTGTCCCACAGTGGCATGTTCCCAAAAGAGATTTCTTTTCATGTAAGGCCATTCCAGCTCTCTATCATCTTGTGGAAGCCAATGTTTTGGAGTCATTGAACAGTGTGGTCAGCAGCAGGGTTCATATTACTGCTGACTCATGGTCCAGCAGGCATGGTCAGGGACGTTACCTTTCCTTCATGGTGCAATGGGTAACTCTGCTGGCAGCTGGGAAGGATGCTGTACAGAGTTCAGTTTTGGAAATAGTTCCGCCACCATGCCTCCAAAATGCTGGTGGTGATTTTTCCACATCTGCCTCCTCCTCCACCCCCTCCTCTTCTTCTACCTCTGTGGCCTCTTCTGCAGAATTGTCCTCTGGACCTGCAGTGCTCCCTAAGCGTTCAAGGAGCTATGCAAGCAGTCAGGCTAAAAGACGCCATGCGGTGCTTGAGTTAGTCTGTCTTGGGGACAGGAGCCACACTGGGGAAGAGATTCTTTCAGCTCTGCGGGGGCAGGCTCAGAGGTGGTTGACGCCATGGTAGCTTGAGCCAGGAATGGTTGTATGTGACAATGGCACCAACCTTCTCTCTGCCCTCCGACAGGGACAATTTACACATGTTCCATGCTTGCCACACGTCTTGAATTTGGTGGTGCAGCATTTCTTGACCAGTTACCCAGGCTTACCAGATATCCTGAGGCAGGCCAGAAAAGTCTGTGGTCATTTCTAGTGTTCATACAATGTCAATGCCCGGTTGGCTGACATCCAGCAGGAATTCAACCTGCCCAGCAACCGCCTCATTTGTGACATGCCCACCAGGTGGAACTCAACATTGACAATGCTGCAGCAACTCCACACACAGCAGAGGGCCATCAATGAGTACCTCTGTGAGCATGGCATCAGGACAGGCTCAGAAGAGTTTGGCTTTTTTCGCCACGTCAGTGGCTAATGATCAAGGGTGCATGCACTGTCCTGTCACCATTTGACTAGGCCACAAGGATGGTGAGCAGCGACAATGCATGCATCAGTGACACTGTCCCACTAATATTCCTTCTGGAGCACACGCTTTGTGGAATCGTGGACAGGGCACTTGAGGCAGAACAGAGGGAGGAAGAGGAGGACTTACTTTCCTCTCAAGGCCCTCTTTATGCAGAGAGCATTCCTGCAGAGCCACCAAACACACGGAAGGAGGAGGAGGAGGAGGATTGTGTCAGCATGGATGTGGAGTATAATAAGCAGCAGTCTTCAAGGGATCATGGCTTTCAGGCCCCAGAAACCCAAGGAGTTGTACGTGGCTGGGAGGAGGGAGTTCCTGATAATGTCATCCTCAGTGACCCAGAGGACACTCATGCCTCCTCAAACTTACACTGCATGGGCTCTCTGATTCTGAAAAGCCTGCAAAAAGACCCTAGGATACGTGGTATCAAGGAGAGGGATCATTACTGGCTTGCAACCCTTCTTGATCCACGTTACAAGGGTAAAGTTGCAGAACTCATCCTGCCTGCGCAGAGGGTGCAGAGGATGAAACATCTTCGGGATACCTTGAAGAAAAGTTTGTGCAAGGCCTTTCCAGACCCTGGGAGTTTACCATGTCCTGCTGCTGGCCCTGGACAATGTGTTTCGGATGCTTCGGTCATTCAGAGGCAGAGTGGTGAAGTTGGCCGGCTCAGCGATGCCTTTAAAAAAAATTTCAGTCCTCAGCACCCAGGCCTGATAGGTTCAAGCAACCTTTGTCAGCGTCTGCATTATATTGTGCAGGAATATATAGGGGCAAGTGCAGACTTGGAGACCTTTCCAACTGAGCATACACTTAGTTACTGGGTCTTGAGGATGGACCACTGGCCAGAACTTGCTCAATATGCAATTGAGCTACTGGCCTGTCCTGCATCCAGCGTGCCCTCTGAACGGACATTTAGTGCTGCTGGAAGGTTCGTAACTGATCAAAGAGCGCGCCTGTCCACAGACTCGGTTAATAGGCTCACATTTATAAAAATGAATCAGTCTTGGATCAGCAGCTATCAAGCCTGTGATGCTGATACAAATGATTAAATTTGCTAGGGATCTATAATCCCTTGAAAACTGCCACTGCTCCTATTCCTCCTGTCCATAATCTAGAACTATATGTTGTATTTAGGGCACCACCAGCACCCAAAGCCCCATTTTTCTGCACCTGATTTACAGAGGCATGCCATAACAATTTTTTTTTTTTTTGTTCAATCATTTTTATTAAAGAAGAGAAAAAAGAATTACATATCCATATGCAACATTGTAATGACAGTCGGTAAAAAAGGGCTACATACATGAGCTCATACATGAATGACCATTCGAACAGTAAATAAGATATCACGAGGAAGGGTTGTGATAGTGAAGAAGTTGAGGTTTACATGAAATAGCCATGAGCACACTGCAGCAGGCATTAAGAAAATAACTGCTAGGGAAAATGAATTTGGTTCCAAAAGGTGAGTGGCTGTGTCATCGCCTCAGGTTTAATGGCATTAGAGGCCCTATGGTGAGGCCTGGCCAGCAGCAGATATTGGGTTGGGCGAGGTGTAAGATATGTGCTTCTAGTTGTTATGATGCCCCATTATGTACCTAGGCGAGAAATGGCAGGTAGGAAAGTAAGTACCTATCCTTCTGGATACCCCAATTGGGTACTCGCTGTACCCAGACGAGATGGTCGGGAGTGTGCATGCAAGGCCACTGAACGGGTGGAGCATTCAGCAGGTCCTTATTGTAAACACAGAGTCAGTACGCTAAGCCTAGACCACATGGGAGCAGGCATAGATAGCAGGTGTTTAAATCCGAGAGTAAAGCAAGCTGATGAAAAGCCATTAGTTAAGTAAGTGGGCCAACAAAAAGCCCAACTGTATTCACCATCCCACGGCCAAGACACAGCCTAAACCTTGGAAGATCATGTAAGCGAAGAGTTTGAGTTCATAGAGTATCTCATGAGCTCGGGGTATAGCAACAACAATAGGAAAAAACCAAGGTTAATAGATGATAAACAAAACAACTGTAGTGAAACATGTGAAAGAGACTAGAGAAAGTAGAGTAGTAAGAGGGAGGGAGGGGAAGGGGGAAGGAGGGCAAGGAAGGGCCTGGAGCGGCAATGTGGCGGAGGCGCTGCATTCGTAGGGATGACAGTAGGGTGGTAAGTGTTTTAAGGATTTACTGGTTCAGCAGGGTTGCAGTAATGCTGGTTCGAAATTTGGCGGGAGAAAATGCTTGACCCAGGGATTCCAGGTCTTCTCATAACTAGAGATTTTGTTGCGTTCAATAGTGTTCATCTTGGCATGGGCTAAAGCGCTATTTATTCTGCCTCTAACTTCAGCTATTATCAGGGAAGGGGATCGCCAAGCCTTAGCTATTGTTTGTTTTGCCGCAGTCGTCAGCTGCATAAAGAGGTGAAACTGGGAATGGGTAAGTTCAGGTGGCTTTAAATTCAGCAATGCTTAGGGTTTACCTCAGTTGGGATTTTCAGAGCTTTAGAGGCCATATCAAAAACTGCCTTCCAAAATATTTGAACTATTGGACAACTCCACCATATATGAAAGTGTGTACCTGGGGTAGAACACCCTCTAAAGCAGTAGGGTGAGTAGGAAGGGGCATATTTGGCTATTCTAGCCGGAACCAGATACCATCTGGCCAGGACTTTATAATTGACTTCCTTGGCTAAAATATTACACGAGAAAGTTGCAGTGTTTGACCATATATCTGACCAGTTTGTTACGTCTAATGTTTCCCCTAAATCTATTTCCCATTTGCCAGCATAGCCCGGTGGGGAGTGGGTCCTGTTATTGATTAGGAGATTGTATATTGAGGAGATAACTCCTCTAGCGTGTGGGTCCTTATTACAATATGATTCAAATCGGGTGAGATGAGTTAGTGGTGGGCCCTGTCTGATGAAAGGGGAGTAAAAGCTTTTAATTTGTAAATAGCGGAACAGTTCCAATCTCGGGAGATCATGAGAGTCACATAGGGTAGGGAAGGTATGTAGGGAGGAGGAGGAGACTAAGGATATTAGCCTAGTTAGGCCTGTGAACGTCCAGGCCAGGAATGACATTGGGGAGTCCCAGGCCGGGGTAAAAGCCGTATTGCGCATAAATGAGAGTAAGAGGTTATGGGGTGAGACTGCCAGAGACCTCAAATTTATCCCAGATGGATAGGGAGAATTTTGTCACTGTGTTAGAAATGGAGCTACGGTATTTAGAGGCAAGCCAGAGGAGGTTAGCAGTAGACATATCCATGGTCCAGATCCACTGATTCTACAGCAACCCATAAGGGGGTCTCTTTAGTGGCATGGTATTTAGGTAGGGGTGCCAATTGAGCTGGGCATGTTCAGTTGGAGACAGCGAGATATTGAGGATCTTCGATTTATGGGGATTGATGGTTAACCCTGAGACCTGGCCAAAAAGGTTGGAGGAGGGGACAGCCCTGTCTTGTGCCCCTCTGTATATCAAAAGTAGCTGATTTATAACCCGCATACTTGAAATATAGGCTCTGGGCTTGAGATAGAGAAAGGATGTCCATGTAAGGAAATGCTCGCCAAACCCCCAATGTTTCAGTATATATGTCATGTAGGACCATGAAAGTCAATCAAAGGCCTTCTTGATGTCCAGGGGTAGAAAGCATGAGGGAATTTTCCTCTTCCTAGCGGCCAAGGCGAGCAGAATAGCTATCCTTATATTGTCACTGGACTGACGCACCGGGATAAATCCTGTCTGGTCTCTATGGATGAGGCTTCCAATTAGGCAATTAAGGCGGGTGGCAAGGACTTTAGCAAGGATCTTTATGTCAAGATTTATCAAAGAGATGGGGCGATAATTGGTCCATGAGGAGGGGTCAGTGGCTGGTTTAGGTATCATGGCAACAATGGCGGTCAAGGTCTCTTGGCGAAAAAAGTGGCCTTTGAGTAAAGAGTTGAATGCACTGGAGAGAAGTGGGGCTAAGATGTGCCCAAAATGTTTGAAGTAGCCAGCCGAGAAACCGTCTGGGCCTAGCCTTTTATGCTTTTTTAGAGTTTTTATAGCCAGTGCAATTTCCTCCTCAGAGATAGGGTGCTCTAGCAGGTCTTTCTGGGGCTGGGACAATGTGGGTAGGTCAAGACTGGACAGTAATTTGTCCGCCGAGGCTTCAATAAAGGGTTGGTGATTTGTGTATAATTTAGCTAGGTTGGAGCGGAAAATCTCTAAAATTTTAACTGGGTTGCTCGTGTATCCATTACGAGAAACCTTCAGTCTTATAGCCGTATGAGGTTTATTAATGGCTCGTAAGGCTCGGGCCATAAGAGTGTCCTGCTTGTTTGCCTTCATGTATGTTTTGTGTCGTCTAGCTCGCAGTAGGTTATCTGCCGAGTCAGAGATAAAGAGGTCCAATTCCAGTTTAGCTTGTTCCAGCCTCTGATAGGTCGCCGGGGATGGGTTCGCCTGGAAGGAATCATGGCTACTATTAAACTTGCTTTCTAACTTCTTAAATAGAATCTGTCATTTACGTTTCAAGACCGAGGTCTGTTGGAGCAGTTTGCCCCGAATGACAGGCTTGTGTGCTTCCCACAGGGTGAGCGGGGAAATCTCATCTGTAGTGTTGTGTGAAAGGTACTCTTTCAAAGCAATTTCAATATCTAGCCGGTGTGAGGGGTTTGTCAGGGCGGTCTCGTTGAGGGTCCAGGGGGTATCATAGGATCTAGGGATAGTGGATGTAATCGTAGTGATAACGGCTGCGTGGTCTGTCCATGTGTATGGTGTGATGCAGGAGGATACAATATCCGGAGCCATGGTGGCTGCGAGGAAAATGTGATCAATCCTGGAGAAACTTTTATGCGGGTGGGAATAAAAAGTGTATCTCCTGCTCGAAGGGTGTACTTCTCTCCAAGTGTCAATCAAAGTGTGCTTCGATAGAAGGTGCTGAAGAGAAAGCCCTGGTGAATATGACGCGGGAGCCGGAGGGGATTTATCCTGAAAAGGGAAGATAGTCTGGTTCAAGTCACCGCAAATGAGAACTGTTCCTATTTTGTGTGTGGAGATAAGTTGGAAGAGGTGCGATAGAAAGGCAGTCGGGTTTCTATTGGGTGCATAGTATGAAACTATGGTAACCTCTGTGTCAGATATATGGCCAGTTAAGATTAAATAGCGCCCTGCCGGGTCCTTAATTTGTGTGATTGGGGAAAAGGGGGTGGAGCGGTGGAATGCCACCAGCGTTCCTCTTTTCTTGACTGTAGCTGAGGCAGTAAAGAACTGAGGGTACAAGGCACTTAAGAACTTGGCGGTGGACTTGTTCGAAAAGTGAGTTTCCTGCAGGCATGCTACCTGTATTTTGGCTGCTGCAAGGGAACGAAGTGCTTTAGTACGTTTGTGTGGAGAGTTGAATCCCTGAACATTTAGGGTGCAAATGGTCAAGGGGGCCATGACTTGTTTGTGTGTAAATTATAATCAGTGCTCACCCAAGCCGAAGTTGATAGCGTTACCACCACCGCCGTCGCCGCTCCAGGGGGGAGGGAAGGTTCAGAGAGGATATAGGGGGAAGGAGAGATAAAAAGTAAGAATAAGAGTAAAAAATCATTACACTTTAGTAACAACCATTCTGAAAAAACATGAATGCGACGTGTTTGCTGGAGCAAGTTAGGGCAGGGCCTCTCGTGCACCAGCAAAGGACCATGGCCAGACCCAGAGTTCCACAGGGAACAAGCGCAATACCGGGTGTGACAAAGGTATAAACTGGGGGTGCAACAGGTCCCAGTCCAGAGACACGGACTAATATAGTAAAAACGGACACTAAAAATGTTGCAGAGGAAAGTGTTCTTGAAATAACATAACATTAAACCGAGGGATATTAGTGTACTAAATTGGCACATAGGGCTTCTGCAAAGCAAAGTCTTTCAGGTGTCCCAATGTATCAAACTGGTCAGCAGGGATAATAACATGTCGGGTACATGACCGACTGTACCAACTGCACATTTAAAACATGTGCCTGAAACTAATTCCCTCAATCTGCTGACCAGCAGGGATAGAGATGGGCTCTACAGCCAAGGCAGGTAGAACCAGCTTATAAATGCAAAAGTAAGCAAAAGGATGTGAATGGGGATTCAGTCCATCGTGTCTTCTAGGTTGGGGTCAGCCGCAGAGTTGTCAAAACGACCCCTCTTATTATGATGTGACCCGGATGCATGGGTAGAGGTGTCCTTCTGGGGAGATCTGGAGGCTGAAGGCGCTGTTTGTCCTTAGAGGGGTCATGATCAAGGAGGCCCAAGTCCTGTAGTACAGCCTGAAGCTCTGCTGCAGAGCGACAAGTATATTTAGTCTCGAGGTGGGTAAAGCGCACCGAGAAGGGGAATCCCCAATGATAGGTGATCTGGTGTTGCTGAAGAGTCATCAACATGGGTTTGAGGGCTTTCCTTTTTGCTACCGTGGATGGTGATAGATCAGAATAGAGCTGGTAAGGGTGGCCCTGGAACATTAAGGGGGCTTTTTCACATGCTGCAGTCATGAGGGCTTCCTTGGTGCGGAAGAAATGTAATTTGGCTATGATGTCCCTTGGGGGACCCTTCTCTTTACGGGGGGCCAGGGCATGGTGGACCCTGTCCATCTCTAGTCTCTCAACAGGGATACCTGGGAGCAGTTCTTGAAAGAGAGCAAGCATAGATGCATGGACATCTAGGACCGTTTCTGGAATGCTTCTTATTCTTATATTCGATCTGCGGGCCCTATTTTCATATTCCTGCAGATGAGACTGCAAAATCAGATTTTCCTCCTTAAGGTTCTCAATTTCAGATATTGTATTTTGGTTATGGCATTCTATAACATCCACCCGGTCCTCTAACTCTGCAGTCCTCCTCCCCAGCTCTCTGATCTCCCTTGTCAGGCGGTCTGTGATCTGATCTGATGTGTGCTTCAGGGCCTTCTGGAGCATAGTCTCAAATTTGGTGAAAATGTCAGACTGAGCCTGTGCATTGCTGTTGTCCCCATCTGGGTCTGACTCACCTTCGTAGCTGGGCTGCTGTCAGTGTTTGAGCCGTGGTGTCTGCTTGGCTGAATGAGGAGTGATCGGCTGTGTGAGGGATGGCGGTGTGGAGGCCGGTGCCATCTTGGGCTGCGGCCTGGCGAGTGCTTCTTTGATGCTCCTGGTTTTAAATCTTGGCTTGGAGCTGACCAGAACTATCCTCGGGTGCCCCGCAGGCTGGCACCGTCCAGAGATGGCGTCGGGAGCGTAGTGCTGTGCCTATGTGCGGCTATAATCGGCGTCCGTGTCTCCGGTGAAGCGGAGCCTCACTCAGGCATGTCTGCCTTGGTCGGCTTCGCGCATGCGCCCCTCGCCCTAACAATTTTTAAACATCAGGCCCAGTTCCTCCATCCAACAAGAGTAACTGCAAGGGGTTATAGTGTTCTGGCACTGCCAACACCCAAGACCCAATTTTTTGCCACCTGTTTGACTGGGGGATTTTATCACAATTTTTTAAGTAATTTACAAAGGCATGGCCCACGCAAATTTTTTTTTAAAAATGACATGCGTGTCCCCCCAAAATCCAAACCAGGCACTTCAGGTCTGGTATGGTATTTAAGGGGAACCCCGTGCCAAAATGTAAAAAAAAAAAAGACTTGCGGTTCCTCCCAAAATCCAAACCAGTCCCTTCTGGTCTGGTATGGAATTTAAGGGGAACCCCGCACCAAAATGTAAAAAATAAATGACGTGGGGTCCCCCCCAAAATCCAAATCAGGCACTTCAGGTCTGGTATGGATTTTAAGGGGAACACTGTGCCAAATTTAAAAATGTACTGGGTTTTGAGAATGGACCACTGGCCGGAACTTGCTCAATATGCAATTGAGCTACTGGCCTGTCCTGCATCTAGCGTGCTCTCTGAACGGACATTTAGTGCTGCTGGAGGGTTTGTAACCGATCAAAGAGTGCGCCTGTCCACAGACTCGGATAATTGGCTCACATTTATAAAAATGAATCAGTCCTGGATCAGCAGCTATCAAGCCCCTGATGCTGATGCAACTGATTATATTTGCTAGGGATCTGGGATCCCCTGAAGAATGCCACTGCTCCTATTCCTCCTGTCCATAATCTAGAACTGTATGTTGTATTTAGGGCACCACCAACACCCAAGGCCCAATTTTTCTGCACCTGATTTACAGGGGCATGTCATAACAATTGTTAAACATATTTACAACTTCAGGCCCAGTTCCTCCATCCAACAAGAGTAACTGCAAGGGGTTACAGTGTTCTGGCACCGCCAACACACAAGGCCCAATTTGTGGCCACCTGTTTGACTGGGGGCTTTTGTCCCAATTTGTAAACTAATTGACAACATCAGGCCCAGTTCCTCCGTCCAACAAGAGTAACTGAAAGGGGTTATAGTGTTCTGGCACTGTCAACACCCAAGGCCCAATTTTTTGCCACCTGTTTGACTGGGGGATTTTATCACAATTTTTTAAGTAATTTACAAAGGCATGGCCCACGCAAAAATTTTTTAAAAAATGACATGCGTGTCCCCCCAAATTCCAAACCAGGCCCTTCAGGTCTGGTATGGTATTTAAGGGGAACCCCGTGCCAAAATGTAAAAAAAAAAAGACGTGCGGTTCCCCCCAAAATCCAAACCAGTCCCTTCTGGTCTGGTATGGAATTTAAGGGGAACCCCACACCAAAATGTAAAAAATAAATGACGTGGGGTCCCCCCCAAAATCCAAACCAGGCACTTCAGGTCTGGTATGGATTTTAAGGGGAACACTGTGCCAAATTTAAAAATGTACTGGGTTTTGAGAATGGACCATTGGCCGGAACTTGCTCAATATACAGGGAGTGCAGAATTATTAGGCAAGTTGTATTTTTGAGGAATAATTTTATTATTGAACAACAACCATGTTCTCAATGATTCCAAAAACTCATTAATATCAAAGCTGAATATTTTTGGAAGTAGTTTTTAGTTTGTTTTTAGTTGTAGCTATTTTAGGAGGATATCTGTGTGTGCAGGTGACTATTACTGTGCATAATTATTAGGCAACTTAACAAAAAACAAATATATACCCATTTCAATTATTTATTTTCAGCAGTGAAACCAATATAACATCTCAAAATTCACAAATATACATTTCTGACATTCAAAAACAAAACAAAAACAAATCAGTGACCAATATAGCCACCTTTCTTTGCAAGGACACTCAAAAGCCTGCCATCCATGGATTCT
>BLSH010437729.1:14786-28226 GCA_018402905.1 Glandirana rugosa
GAGGGAGAGAAAGTTTTCGGTATATGTGTGTATGTGTTCACAGTGGTTAGTGATCAGTACTCGGCCATAACTCCCATCTTTTGTGGAAAATGGTTCCTGAGAAGGATTTGTACGCTAGGATACGTTCACAGTTGTAATTTTGTTGAACCAGAGATAACACTTCTGTGGCATTTGGTGCGATATTTGTTTTCCAGTTCCGGAGAATTATTTGGCGGGCAGCAAGTAGTATATGGGTGGCTATAGTCCTTTGAGCAGTGGGATACGATTCTATACCTATATGTAGGATTGCCAAGGGAGGGGATGGTTGCTTTAAAATGCCTGTTATTTTTGCTATGTGTTTGAAGACTTGGGACCAAAAGCTTCTGAGGTGTGGGCAGCTCCATAGGATGTGGGTGAGGTTACCTATTTGACCACAACCTCTCCAACACAGAGGAGATCGGTTCTTGGCAAAGGTGGCAATTTTGTGAGGCGTGTAATACCACTTGTGGGTAATCTTTAAGGTCATTTCCCAGTGTGATACACATCTGGATATGGTATGTATAGACCTAAATGCTGTGTACCATTGTTCCTCAGAGAAGCGTGTTTTCAGGTCTGTCTCCCATTCTTCCATGCCCCTCGATATGATAATTGGCAATATATCATTTTTGACAACTTTGCACAAAAAAAGTCACTTTTTCTGAAACTTGTGACAAAAAATAAAATATTCCATGAACTCAACATGCATCTCAGCAAATAGCTTGGGGTGTCTACTTTCCAAAAAGGGGTCATTTGGGGGGGGGGGGGGTTGAACTCTCCTGGCATTTTATGCCTAACATCACCCACTCTTTTAACCACTTGAACCATCAAGTCCTTTCTGACACTTTTTGCTTACATGAAAAAAAAAAAAATTTTTGCTAGAAAATTACCTTGAACCCCCAAACATTATATATTTTTTTAAAGCAGAGGCCCTACAGATTAAAATTGTGGGTGTTGCATTTTTTTTTCACAAAGTATTTATGCAATGATTTTTTTAACGCAATTTTTTGGGACAAAATTACTTTTTTGAATTGTAATGCACAAAAACACACTATATTGCCCAAAAGTTTTGTGGAATATATCACATCCGCTTCCTCTGACGCTGTTTCTGCTTCCGGTTTAATGCTTGGAACGCACGCCGTTTGTTCCCATATTGCAGGCTGAACGTGCTGGTGCTGGCATACAGCACTTTTTAATGTGAGTAACCACTTTTTAACATTTGTTATTGATTGATATGATTAAATGGAGTTGCGCTATGAAGTTGTCCCTTTGTTTTTTGTGAGAATTTTTGCCTAAACCTCAACTTGGAGGGAATTATTGGAGTGATTGCTTTCATGGAGTCATCCAGTTTGATATAGTGGAGGAGAAATTTGCCTAGTGTATTATTTGATGATACAAACGCAAGTTTATCAGATACATCTGGTGAGTGTTTAGAGTGCACACACGCGTGATGGTGGAGCACTCTACTATGCAGAAGAATCAATTTTAATGCGTACACTCTTTATTCTACTTTCACTTGGTGGATGGGCAAACTTACTTCTCTTGCGACTGAAGATATTCTTACATACCTTTTTGAAGGCTAAACATTGGACTGTGTTGTTGATCCTTATCACTGGATTTTTTTACACACACCAATTCATTTTGATTTGTTCACAAAATCTGTTGTATTATGTGATTTTCATGTTCAATATGAATTTTTTGATTTTTATGTTTATTATGAATTTCTATGCACTATTTTGATACACACTTCTTGCATGCACTGCACTTTGTTAAGGTGATTTTTAATAAGTAAGTGCCGTAACTTTCCCATTTATCTCTAACCAATTGATGGAGATTCATCTCCATTGTGATAGTAGGCAGCAATACTCATATATTCATATTCTATACATATTTCTAGTGGTGCCATCCTTGTACGTTCATATCTGAATATAAAAGATGATCTTATGCCGAGTAGATACCAAACACGACATGCTTTAAAATTATGCACACCCACGCAGCGGCGCCAAACTAACAACTTTTTCGAAAGCCTTTAAAAGCCTTTACAGGTTACCACTTTAGATTTACAGGAGGCCTACTGCTAGAATTACTGCTCTCGATCTGACGCTCACAGTGTTACCTCACATGGATGGTGCAATTGCTGTTTACATACGACATGACACCGACACTTGCGTTCACCTTTACACACATGCACAGGGGGACATGGGAGCATTTTTTTTTTAATTATTAATTTTGCTTTTTATTTTATTTTTACACTGTCCCTTTCATTTTTTTTATCATTTTATCATTATCACAGGGTATTTTTTTTATAACTTGGGGTCTATTAGACTCTAGATCTCTCCTCAGCCCTTAACATTCACCGATGCAGAGACCAGGCTGGTCAGGACAGGAGGGACAATAAGTGCGGGTATCATGCCTAGACATGTGCAGAGCAAAACAATTTGTTTAGTTTAGTTTAGCTTTGATTCGTTTTTTTACATAAATTTGTTTACTTAGATTTATTTCATTTGTTTAATTTGTTCTCTGAATTTGTTTGGATTATTCATTTTCAAATCATTTGGAAAAGTTTTTGAATCAATTTCGAATCGTTTTTAAATTTGTAAAGTTTTCGAATTCAAATCTTTTTAAATTCAAATTTTTTTTTTCAAATTTGAACAGTTTTCGAATTCAAATCGTTTTCCAATTTCCAAGGAGTATGGGGTGGAGTGGAAAGTGGAGGAATAGAATGGAAAACGATAGAATACAATAGAGGGGACTATAAGAGAAAATGAAAGAATATAATGTGGTGGAGTGGAACAGAGCTGTTTTACTCTGTTGTATTCAATTATTTTTTTTTCTGTTATATTCTTTTCTAGTCTATTGTTTTTTTTTCTGTTCTATTTTGTTCTCTTTGAAAATTGGAAAAGTATTCAAATGCAAGAACTATTTGAATTTGAAAACTATTTGAATTCGAAAAGTATTAGAAAATTATTCAAATTTGAATTTTGTCCGAATTTTTTTTTATTATTTCAGATTCGTTTAAATTCGGTACTATTGTAATTCGGAAACATCAGAATTTACGAGAAAAAACAAAAATTCATCCGAATTTTAATTCAGAAAGAAATGAACCGCACATGTCTAGTCACGCCTATATCCGCGTCGCCTGCAGACACAACATCTTTTTTTGGGGTGTTTTTTGGCCTGAGGTACCACGGAGGACTACTGGGAAGTGCCTCTCATGCAACTGGCTCACTTCATTTGCATTGGGAAGTTGGGGAACAGCACTGTCTGGAAACAGAAGGGCTGTAATGATCCTTCCCTGGAATTTAACCAGTTCAGATCCGTGCTATAGCCGAAAGATGGCTACAGCGCGGCTCTGAATTGCCCGGTGGACGTCCATGGACGTCCGCCCTTGTATCACTGGGATCAGTTAGATCTGTTATGTCCTGACCAGCCCATCCCCCACACAGTTAGAACACACCCAGGGAACACTGTTAACCCCTTCACTGTTCCCTACAGGTTAACCCCTTCACTGCCAATGACATTTATACAATAATCATTGGACATTTACATTTCTGATCGCTGTATAAATGTCATTGGTCCCAAAAATGTGTCAAAAATGTCCGACATGTCTGCTGCAATATCGCAGTCCCTATAAAAATTGCAGATCGCCGCCATTACTAGTAAAAAAAAAAAATAGTAAAAACGCCATAAATCAATTCCCATAGTTTGTAGACGCAATAACTTTTGCGCAAACCAATCAATATACGCCAATTGTAATTTTTTTACCAAAAATATGTAGAACAATATATGTTGGCCAAAACTGATGAATAATTCTCTTTTTTATATATTTTTTGGATATTTATTATAGCAAAAATGTAAAAAATATTGTTCTTTTTTCAAAATCATCGCTCTTTGTTTGTTTATAGTGCAAAAAATAAAAAAATGCTGAGGTGATCAAATACCACCAAAAGAAAGCTCTATTTGTGGGGAAAAAAATGCTAAAAATTTTGTTTGGATACAGAGTCGCACGACCGCGCAATTGTCATTCAAAATGCGACAGTGCTGAAAGCCTAAAATTGGTCTGGGCAGGAGGGGGGTTTACGTGCCCAGTAAGCAAGTGGTTAAGGAAGGATCCAGTCTGTCCTGACGCTTTGTATAGCAGATAAGCGTTCAGCAGAGCCAATTGAAAAAGGTATACAGACACTTTTTTATACCAGCACCTGGCCTTACGGGCAATTAAGTATGGCGCCAATAACTGGTCATTGAGATCCACCCCTCCCATATTAAGGATGTATTTGTGGACACAGAGGGGCTTCTCCAAATCACCAGTCGCCGTTGGAATTTGGACTGTCGTATCTGCGTGAAGGGAGGACAGAACAAAAGCATTCCAGTTGTCCCTCCACTTCACTGCGAGCAAACACCTCAAGCAGGCTCTCTCCCCCTGTCTAAGGGGGGAAGCCCCAGCGATTAGATCGCACGGTGCCACATGCACAAATTCCTTGATAAAAAAGATGACTAAAAAGTTGCACGCTCATGTAATAATTGTCCACGTAAGTGGTACCCCTTTCCGAATAAGGGTGACACCAAGTGTCAAAGAATCTTGCCTCCCTATGTAGTCTGGGCAGTTGGGGAGGGGCTCCATGTGATTGTCTTTTCCCTCATAAACCATAAAACTATATGTATAGCCTGTGGCCCTGTCACAGAGCTTTTACATCTTGACCCCGTATCTGGCACGCTTGCTGGGGAGAAACCGTTTGAAAGCAAGACGGACAGAAAATGTAATCAGGGACTCATCTACGCAGACAACTTGATATGGAATAAACAAGGCTGCAAATTATTTATTGGTTGAAGTGGTTTACAAGGGGCCAAATTTTGTGGAGATGATTGTATTCAGAGTCACCCCGTGGATGACAGAGTTCAATGTCATTTAAATGCATTAACCACAAGATATGCTCGTATCGTGTTCTGGCCATGGAAGCAGAGAACACTGGCATATGAGGAATTGGGTCAGTGGACCAATATGACTGCAACTCAGATTTTTTAGTTATGACCATGAGGAGGGAAAGGCCCAGAAACATCTTTAATTCTGGACCCATAATAGGTTTTCAGTCTCTGGCAAGTGTCAAATGGGGATTAGCAGCGATGAATTGACCAGCATACAAATTGCTTTGGTCCACAATAGATCTATAGAGATCTTCCGTGAAAAACAATGAATAAAAATGAAGGGCCGTAAAATAACCTGTTTCCACCTGAATGCCGGGTTGACCAGTGAATAGGGGAAGTACGGGTGCTGCAGAAGTGGTGGGTTGCCAATCAGGGTTAGCATATGCAGCGGGAAGGGCCTATGGGCTCTGCGTGCCTGTGTTTCTCTTTTTCATGGCTGCGGGACATTACTTGTGCTAGCCACACCAGCTTGAACTGCACTTATGGGACTCACCACGTCACCAAGTGTTATTGCAGTGCTGGTTTGTCTATGACCAGGATGCACTAGGCCGCTGGTGCTTGCCAGTTCACCAGAAGGATGAGCGGCACTAGTACTGGTTCTCTGCTCCATACAAGAGCCCTGTGGTTCTTGCATCTCAGCAACAGTAGAATGGGTTTGGCTACGCCTGACCTTAGCAGGGACCGTTACTCCGTCTGCTGCTGACTACAAGTTCGTATGCTGAGCCTGAATCTGACAGTGGAGCTTCCCCATGGCTCTCATCTGACATGCTCAGCAACCTGTAGGCCTCTTCACTAGTGTACCTCAGATTTGACATTTTGGCCTTTAAATTTATCGGTACACTAGTGTGACTCACAGGCAAAAGGGAGCACCTGGTTGTAAGAGCCTGTTTCAAACGCTACCAAAATAACTGTTAGGGTTCTCAGGGATCAGGCGTGAATCTGCGAACAGTGCAGTTATGTGTGTTGTGTTTTGTAAGTGTCAGTTATCTATTTGATACTGCGCTTGGGTGGGCTGGGGGTATAGCCGGGGGGTGATCAGGGGGTATAACCTTTATTGGGAATATACAGTGGGTACCCTGATGCTAAAACCTAACTTAGGTCACCGCCGGGCAACCAGGGGGTTAAAACCTTTATTAGGGGGGTTAAGGGGGGCACCTTGGCCTACTACTACCTACCACTACCTACCTTAAGGCGACTTAGTGTCACAAGTGACACAAATACAGTGATCAGTGACAGGAGTGAAGGAGTTAACTGGGGGGAATCAGGGGGTGATCAAGGGGTTAATTGTGTGCCTAACGTGTCCTGATGTCAGTGTAGTGTTTTGCAACTCACATTTAGATTGTCTCTCTCCCTCGCTGGAACCGAAATGGACTCCAGGAGGGGAGATTGCATAACTTACTCTGCCTGTGTTTACATTATACAGGCAGAGGAGGCATTTCATTCACCAGGACTGATCAGCAAGTCCAGACCAGAAATCATTGGTCTGGGCCTATAGACTGATCTGTTCTGTAGTGAATCCGATCGCTGCGGGCACGGCGGGAGTGTGCGTGTGCTCCCTACCTGCAGGCAGTAGCGCATACAGCTATGGCAATTCACGCAGCAGTGCCAACCTGCCCCCGTCAATCGACAGCGGGCGGTCGGCAACTGATTAAACCATTCTTGCTCCTCCATGCTCATGCGCAATTGCGAACATGCACATTTATCCCACACACATATGTAAACGCCAACAAACCTGCATTTTATTTCAAGGCGGGGTCAGTGGTGAGGTCGAGGGTGGGGTTGAAGGAGGCCCCGTCAGGTAGGCTGTATGGGGCCCCATGATTTCTAACAGTCGCCCTGCCCAGAACACCGAATCGCCGGAAGAACCCTGTGACATGGACTTCTCTGTCAGAGCATTAACAAGTTTGGACTTTCCTCTAATAGACGTCACCTATGCAGGTAACCACGGGCAACCATTGTTAGGTTAAGTTAGGAACAAAATATTGTTACATGTTATACATGTTTCCAAGTTTAGTGTACAACATTGATTCAACTGTTTAGAGCCTGGTCTGAAGTTATTCCTATGGGGTGCATGTGAGGTCTAGGTATACTACTAAAGAGCTTGGGTCTATAACTATAATGTGGGATATATGCAACAACACTACAGTAATGGTTCATGAGTGACTACGAGGAGAAACAGCAACCATTCCTTGGTGTGATACCTGATAGGTGACAGGTTCTCTGGTAGTGAGTGGGTCGGTACTTGGACTGCCTCCCTAGCTATCCATCTCTGTCAGTCACCGGGAGTGAACTAGTGTTACAGAGATCTATAAATCAAATTTCAAAACACACAATCTCCTGTGCTTAGAAGTGGGCTCAGACGCAGTTCTAAACTCTCATCCTGGCTTATCTGGATATGTCACACCTTGATGCCCTCCAAAGACTGGGTAAGTCTGAATGTACTGAAATCACAAAGTAAAACAGAGGGCGCACAAGCCTAGTGCATTATCCTCAATGTAACTCTTTAATAGGTAAAAGAGAAGTAAGTATTATACTCACAAAAAATGATTGTATCACAGCTAGGGATGGGCGAACGGTTTGGCCCAAGCATGAGTTTGGGCCAAACATTGGGCGTTCCCCCATTTGTCGAACAACCAAATTATCGGGTTGAACGCCATGCACAGTGCATTGAAAGTCCTGATTGGCCGAAGCAGTGAAAGGTTTGCCTAATCAGGGCACAGAGCACTGTCAGAGTCATGATTGGACACTGTCATGTTGACTCTATGCAATCATGGCTCATTGCTCTTAGTCCCATCCCACACTATAAAAGTATTCTTTCAATAGCAGCCATTTTCATTGTGATTTTGGCGTGGAGAGAGATAGAACAGGGTTCTGTTCAGTGCTACTAGACAGTTAGTGTGCTATAGTGTGCTATTTTGATTCTATTGTCAGTGTAGAATATTAGTTTGGTGTCATTCTAGGGATAGTGTGATGTAGTGACGACCATCATTCATCTTTGCATTAGTGTGCAGCTAGTAGGGACAGTTCAGATAGTGTCAGTGTAGTGTAGTGACAAGTCATTCATCTTCACAAAAGTGTATATCTAGAGTAGGGACAGTTCAGCTAGTGTGATTGTAGTGTACTAACCACTATTCATCTTTACATTAGTGTGCATGTAGGGACAGTTCAGATAGTGTCAGTGTACTGACCATTTAGCATCGTATATTTCATTGTGTTACTGCAAGTTTAACGCCATATAGTTCTGTGCGCTACTGCAAGTTTAACGCTATATAGTTATGTGTGTTACTGCAAGTTTAACGCTGTATATTTCATTGCGTTACTGCAAGCTTAACGCCATATATTTCATTGCATTACTGCAAGTTTAACGCCATATAGTTGTGTGCATTACTGCACGTTTAACACCATATAGTTGTGTGCGTAACTGCAAGTTTAACGCCATATATTTCTGTGCATTACTGAAAATTTAACGCTATATATTTCATTGCGTTACTGCAAGTTTAAGGCCATATATTTAATTGTGTAACTGCAAGTTTAACTCCATATAGTTCTGTATTACGCAAGTTTAACGCCATATATTTCATCCTGTTAGTACATGTTTAACGTAGTATATTTCTGTGCGTTACTGCACATTTTACGCAGTATATTACAGTATATTATAGTGTATCCATGGAGTGTGTCTGTGTAGTGAGTACTCAAGTTAAAGTGCACCAAACATCACTTTCCATTGATTAAAGTGAATCCACATACACATTTCCACATCTTTGTTACATTTTGTTAATAAGCACTGCCCCTCACTCCCAATAATGTCTGGGAGGACAACAAGGAGAGGCAGACATTCCCATGGCTCTGTAAGGGGGCCAGCAGTGTATGTGTCCACAGGCAAATGTGGACGTGTTCAGTCCTCAGGCAGGGCCTCATTTTTTCTCTTTAGTGATGTTGCCCATGCTATCCAGCCACAGCATGCCAAGGAGATGGTGGACTGGCTTATTAAACCGTCCTCATCCTCCTCATCCCCCGTCACACAAGCAGAGACTAGTGTGCAGTCCTCTGCAGCTGCCAGAGTGGCTAAACCTGCCTCCTTGTCCACATCTATTCCTGCCATAGCCCCAGCATCAGTCATGGAGGAGTCAGCTGAGTTATTTCAATTCAGCGTCAGCCACTTGCTCCTTGACGATGCACGGCCATTACTCGATTGATATGTTGGTTCTGAGGTTGAGGAAGGCAGAAACATGAGCCCACAGAGAGGACAGAACACTGGTACACAAGTTGGCATTCATGTTCCCCCAGTTGTCTCCAGTGGTAATGAGAATAGAGGAGATGATGATGATGAAATGACGAGTGTTGGAGAAATTATATACGGGATATCCCATTTGTATTGGCCACATAAATAGTGACTGGAGGTGGAGGAATTTGAATATAAGTGGTGCGAACATACGGTGGATCTAGCGTATTCTCCTGGCTGGAGAATAGCTGAATGCTCAGCTTCCAGCTGGGTCTGGTAAGCCTACTTTAAATCGGTGGTGGATGCACTTCTGTTCCAAATGCACGGGGTGTCCTGTTGGATAGTTTTGTATTGTCATTTCTACGTCTGACAATTAAGACTGTGATCACGGTAATACATTTGGACTTATTGTTACCATCACCCTCATATTGTAGCGCTGCCCTGAACAAATTATGTCCAGCCAGTCTGTTCCAGAATCCTGCTCTGCTGTCCAGCCAGTCTGTTCCAGCATCCTGCTCTGCTGTCCAGCCAGTCTGTTCCAGCATCCTGCTCTGCTGTCCAGCCAGTCTGTTCCAGCATCCTGCTCAGCTGTCCAGCCGGTTGATCCAGTTTCCTGCTCTGCTGTTCCCGGGACTGACTAGGTACTCTTACTCCACAGTGCTCCCGTGGTTGCTGTATCACTTCCAGCAGCCCACGAGCCAGAGTTTCAGTATGGCAGAACGACAGGCTCAAGCCAGCTTGGCATGTTTTCACCACGCCAATGGCTGCTCATAAAGGATGCATGCACTGTACTGTCACCATTTGAGGAGGCCACAAGGATGGTGATCTGTGACAATGCAGTGGCACAATCCCTGTTGTGTTTCTGTTGAAGCAGACTCTGCATGGCATTATGGACAGGGCACTTGAGGCAGAGCAGTGGGCAGAAGAGGAGGACTTCCTTTCCTCTCAAGGCCCACATTATGCAAACACCATTGTTCCTATGCCACAGAACACACAAGAGAAGAGAGAGGAGGAGGAGGATTCTGGCAGTTTCAGAGGCATTGAAGCAGAGGAAGACATACTTCAAACAGCAAGCGATGGCTTTCCATCCCCTGAACCCTTGGGAGTAGTGCGTGGCTGGGAGGAGGCAATTCCAGATACTGTTATAGCTTGCAAAATATATATTTGGTTTTATGATTAAGCATAATATTAATATGTGTGAATGACCTTGATCAGGTGTTTAGTGATAAACGTCTTTATCGGAGCTGAGGCAGTAATATGTCAGATACTTCTGATGCATGTAACTAGCTGGAAGATGACCATATAAGGTGTCTGGTATCGTGGTATATAGAATATCATGGGAAGTCAAGGATATACAAAGCCCCTGTAATACAGCAATAAAACACATATTTGTTTAAATACTGTTAGTTATTATTAGTGTAACCTCAGTCCTAATTAAAGTTTCTGTGTGTATTTATTTAAAATTGTGTTGTATAAGTTGGTAAGATCTGTTACATAAGTAAACTTTTGGTTATATGACATAACATGAAGATAGTTACATTACAGAACAAGAATAGAGTGTTACACGTGGGCTTGTCAATCAAAGTCCATACATGACTCTGAATTTAGTACCTCCTCTTGTCTAAGAAATTGCTTAAGACAGCAATTTCTGTTTGCCATACAAGGTTCTGACCTTTGTGTAGTTATGACGTCTACATGTAACATATGAAGACAAGAGATCCATATTCACGGAGGGCACATACACTTTAGCAGGCTCAGACAAACACAAAGACACATGGAAGGATATTCATATACTCTCTGACAAGCTTAAACAGGTGCTTTCTCTTGAAGCTTAAGTCAATGTCATATCTGTTTCTATGCTCACACTAGGAAGCATGGAGACAAGAAACACAAACATGAGGCACACAAGCTTCCATAATCAATCTTTATAACTACTTATTGTATTTCTTATATTTTTACCTACATTGAACTGATCTGTTATACTTTTTACATATAGATTTATGATCCCAATTGTGTGACAATAAAATCACACTTTTTTTAAAGTTAGTCTGGCTATCAATGCTAATCATCCAGAAATGCCTAAAGGTACTACAACATTAGATAGCTTCAATATTTTTCAAACATGTCACAAAGAAGTTTAACCAGTTACTGACCACCCACCGTGGATTGACAGTGGCAACGTGGCTCTCCTGCATGAATCACTGTCACCTGATGGCAGATACAGGAGCGAGTATTGTGGGCGCGTGTGCCATGGGAGGTGAGCGCATGCTGTTGGAGGTGCGCTCACGCACTAGTGGGGGAGCCAATCAGCGGGTGTGGTGGATGCGATGTCCACAGGCTACCCGCGATCGCTCCCCTGCAGTGACAGAACAGAGATTTGTGAATGTAAACAAGTGGATCTTCGTTCTGACAGGGGAGAGAAGAGTGATCGTATGTTCCCAGTATATGGGAGCAGTGATCACTCTCCTCCCCCAGTCATCCCAGCCCAAACATAGTTAGAACACACTGACAGGGAACACATTTAACACTTTGATCACCCCCTAGTTTTAATCCCTTCCCTGCCAGTGACATTTACAGTAATCAGTGGCCATTTAAATTTCTGATCACTGTATAAATGTCAGTGGTCCCAAAAAAGGGTCAAAAGTGTCCGATATGTCCGCCGCAATATCACAGTCCCGCTAAAAATTGCAGATCTCCACCATTACTAGTACAAAAAAAACCCCGCCATAAATCAATTCTCATAGTTTGTAGACACTGTAACTTTTGCACAAACCAATCAATATACACTTATTGCAAAAAATTTTTTACCAAAAGTATGAGGAAGAATATATATTGACCTAAATTTGTTTTTTTTATATTTTTTTTGGATATGTATTATAGCAAAAAGTAAAAAAAATATTGTTTATTTTTCAAAATTGTCGCTCTTTGTTTATAATGCAAAAAAATATAAACCGCAGAGTTGATAAAATACCACCAAAAGAAAGCTCTATTTGTGGGGGGGAAAAGGACGTCAGTTGTGTTTGGGTACAACGTTGCATAACCACGCAATTGTCAGTTAAAGCGATGCAGTGCCGAATCGCAAAATGTGCTCTGGTCAGGAAGAGGGTAAAGTAGGAACTCCATATCCTAGGTACTGCACACACATGGCTGCACACACATGGCTAAACACAGAGTTAGGAGACCGCCTTAATATTTAACTTTTCACATGACTCTTTCCTGGTCCCCAGGCGTTGGTGAGCGTGCTCTTGGGCAAAATATTGTCTGCACAATGGTTAGGAACCATGTCTGGTGTAGTCCAAAGAACCCACCCCGAGGGGGAACCTCTCATGTGACCCTTGCTTGGTGCCCAACAAGAGAGGGAAGCATGGAGGATGTGACAGACCACCAGTTTGCCCCCCCCCCCCTTACAAACTGAAGATGGATAAACTGATATAAATGTATGTAAAAGGATCCAGTTTTTATGCTTTTTTTCAGTTTTCATGACAAAACTGATGATACACATTAGGACCCCTAATCATTAATTGGAAGTTTGAATGGTTAAGAGTTGTTTTTCAATGGAACTGTCAGTTGTCCATTGTGTGCCGCAAAACAATCTAAAGCCTTGGTGTACAACAGAGAGACACACCATGCTGAGCACAGATAGGTGTTCAGTATACATTCACACAATTCTTCCTTCAGCACACAGTACTTTTCAGGATGGGATTTCTACTGAAAACATAATATAATTTGTAAATGATCTTGCTAGAAAAGTGATGGCAGCATTTGAATATCTTTTCTTGTCCCCTTTAGATCAAAAAATAATTTGTGCCTTCTATTTGTATGCTAAATGGTAATGTGGAAAGAAAAGAGCACCAGACTATTCTACAGTATTAGAGTTGAGCGAACCCGGACTGTAAAGTTCGGGTCCGTACCGAACTTTGGGGTGTCCGGGACCCGGACCCGGACTTTTCAAAAAAAGTCCGGGTTCGGGTCCGGTGTTCCGTGTTTAATAAAAAACTAGATTTCCCCTGTTCTTTTCTATAAGTTTACGACGGTAGTGAAAAGATCGTTCTAGTAAATGTTTAATATAATACAAAAGTCATCTTTAGGGTAGGACTTTTCATGACACACGACTTCCTTCTTAACACACTTACATATGACTTGTGGATAGACACGAGTCGTACCACACAGAGAGACAACATGTGGTTCCGAAATCTAACAAAACGCCGTGTGTTACCTGTTGACTGTCAAGGTAACTTTTTGTTGAGAATTGGTAAGTTTGAAGGTTAATTACTAATCCC
>BLSH010437729.1:41599-51666 GCA_018402905.1 Glandirana rugosa
GAGTTTTAAGTGTTTATATGTAAAGACTGTAAGTTTTTGTTTTGTTTTTGTTTAGTCACTGGTTATATCGGTGGAAAGAAACGTTCCTGTGAGTTTTCGGACGGCACCTCTCTGAACAGTGTCTGGGAGGCTGTGGTTGCTGCTGCACGCAATGTTGATGGTGAACAGATCAAAACACTGACAGAATCCATGGATGGCAGGCTTTTGAGTGTCCTTGCAAAGAAAGGTGGCTATATTGGTCACTGATTTGTTTTTGTTTTGTTTTTGAATGTCAGAAATGTATATTTGTGAATTTTGAGATGTTATATTGGTTTCACTGCTGAAAATAAATAATTGAAATGGGTATATATTTGTTTTTTGTTAAGTTGCCTAATAATTATGCACAGTAATAGTCACCTGCACACACAGATATCCTCCTAAAATAGCTACAACTAAAAACAAACTAAAAACTACTTCCAAAAATATTCAGCTTTGATATTAATGAGTTTTTGGAATCATTGAGAACATGGTTGTTGTTCGATAATAAAATTATTCCTCAAAAATACAACTTGCCTAATAATTCTGCACTCCCTGTATATGTCTATATGACTCTCATGTGTGCCACTGTTATTAAGGAGTGCAGCATATGTGCCTGGTGTATACTAAAAGAAGGCTCAGATCCTATTAAGCCATGCTCAATATTCAGTATAATTTAACCACACCTACGTTTTGCCAGAGTGTGCTGCGCTTAATGCAGGTTTTCATGTTCCTTAGGCATCCCTTTTTCTCAAGTTTGAAAGTTGGGAGGTAAGCCCGTGCACTCTCAGTGTGTTTGGAAAATGTCCATATTGGATTTGTCTGTCTGAAAAAGGCAATTCTCTTGCCAGCTTGATGCAAAATGTTGATAGATTATAAAGATATTTAAAAAAATGGATTGGCAGAAATATGGGCATAAATAATAAAACAGATTTCTGAGCAAACATCCACATTTCATATTATGATAATTATTCACAAATCATTTGTATGATGAATAGAAAACAATAGAAACTGAATTATGGTCATCAAGCATGTTTTTTCTCTAACATTACTTTGATGAAAACTGTATATACCATCCATCACGAGTAAAGAAATGACTTATATAATCATAAGCACAACCTCAATAGTAATTATTCTTTCTGTTTCATTCTTAAGAAACACTTTTTCAAATCTAACCACATGCAAGCTATATCTGTAGTTGGATATGTAATTCTGAAGTTTAGCTAAAAATTATTTTCAGCCTAACAGCTCTATTGACATGACTTGCTTGTAATGAAGTATGTTGTACACTGAGATCCTAGAGAAATCTTCACTGCAGGAATGCCTGTCCTCCTCCTGTCTCTGAACTTCTGCACAAAGGGTCTGCAGGATGAATTCAATAATAAAAGTTCCTGACAGTGACTTCCCCCTCCTCCATTGAGAAAAGATTCCTTTACAGGCAGCAAAAACAATGAAAAAACTTTTCCCAATCAATGAGAGGAAAATAGGGAGCGGGCCACTATCTGGAATTTTTGTATTGAATGAAGCCCAGATAATCAGGGCTATTAACACCTTCATGTTCAAAGTTCAGAAATGAAGAGGATGGGGCATCCTGCAGTGAAGAATTTTACAGGATCCAGCTGCTTGCACAACATGGAACGTATTTCACTCATCAAGTTTCCTTAATAAAGCTTAGCACAAACAAGTGGTTACTGCCCCCACCTATAACAGGTCACTGCAGCAAGGGGGTTTATCTGCCCTACACCTGTCCATTTAAGTGCATGTGCTGCCATTGTTGTAAACTCACAGAATTTAGAGTTTAGGTCCACAGAAAATGGGGTGCCTTGCCTTGGGGGGGGGGGGGGTGCATGTATTTGCAAATGTGTGCAACTAAACCCCTGTTTTTAACACATACTATTGGACAGGTCAATTCGGTTGGTCGCAGGCTGGTTGATAAGTTGAGCTTGGAAATTTCTTTGGTTTTCCCTAACCACTTCCCACCCAGCATATAGACAAGTGACGGCCAGGCGGTGGTTCAATTATCCTGACCAGACGTCATACGACGTCCGCCAGGATAACCTGGGATCGCACGCCCATGGGAGCACGCAGCGCGGTGATCGGTGGTATGGTGTGTCACTCTGACACACCGCATTACCGATCTCGGTAAAGAGCATTCTTTGGAAGCTCTTTACCACATGATCAGCCGTGACCAATCATGGCTGATCACAGTGTAAATAGGAAGAGCCATGTATCGGCTTTTCCTCTACTCAAATCTGCAGACGCGAGTAGAGGAAAGCCGATCAGTGGCTCTTTTGACAGGGGAGGTCTGCGCTAATTGTTTATCAGTGCAGCCCCTCGAGGATTGCCACCCAGGACCACCAGAGAACCCGCCCAGGGACCACCAGAGAGCCTGTCCAGGGACCACCAGGGAGACCACCAGGAAGCCACCCATGGACCACCAGGAGGCCACCCAGGGGACCACCAGGGAGCCCACCCTATACCACCAGGTAAGGGGCATACAGTGCACTATAGGGATGGCACTGTGCCCATATGTGATGCCTGCCAGGGCCTCCCTAACAGTGCTATCAATCAGTGCCATGTATCAGTGCCCACCAGTGCCACATATCAGTGCCCACCAGTGCCACCTATCCATGCCCATCAGTGCTACCTATCAGTGCCCATCAGTGCCACCTATCAGTGCCCAATTACACCTATCAGTGCCCATCAGTGCCAGCTATGAGTGTCCATCAGTGCCACTTATCAGTGCCCATCAGTGCTGCATATCAGTGCCACCTATCAGTGCCCGTCAGTGCTGCTTATCAGTGCTGGCTATCAGTGCCCATCAGTGCTGCATATAAGTGCCACCTCATCAGTGCCCATCAGTGCCACCTCATCAGTGCCATTTCATCTGTGCCAATCAGTACTGCGTCATCAGTGCCCATCAGTGCAGCCTCATCAGTGCCCGTCAGTGAAGGAGAAAACTTACTTATTTACAAAATTTTGTGACAGAAACAAAGAAGAACTTTTTTCTTTTCAAAATTTTCGGTCTTTTTTTATTTGTAGCACAAAAAATAAAAAACGTAGAGGTGATCAAATACCACTAAAAGAAAGCTCTATTTGTTGGAATAAAATAATTAAAAAAATGAATTTGGGTACAGTGTAGCATGACCGCGTAATTGTCATTCAAAAATGCAACAGCGCTGAAAGCTGAAAATTGGTCTGGGAAGGGGGGAAAGTGCATGGTATGGAAGTGGTTAATAAAGCTGTAAGGCTACATATTATTTTTATCTGAGCATGAACTTTAAGGATTATTACTATATATTATTAATTCATTCTGATTTAAAAGCATTGGATTGTGTTTTTGTTGTAGCTACCAGAGAATTTGTTTAAAGGTTTTATATATCTCTTACTACTACTGAAAAGTATTAGACATGACTTTCTAATAAGATTACTTTAAAATGCTTGCAGGTAACAACAGATGAACTGAAGCTTAGCTGCTATCAACACGTTGCGGTGATATTTCTCAACTTATTAGTCTATGTAGTCCTTTATAACAGCCAGAGCTCACCTGTTACAGATAGGGATGAGCTTCAGGTTCAGGTTGTTAGAAAAAGAAACAGCATGTAATGTAAAGTACTGTGAACTATATACTATATGCATTATACTTATCTATGCAGCAGGTGGTGCTGTAGTGTTATAGTGTTATGGGCATGGAAAATCTATTGTAATGCAATGAAAGGAAGTGTTCTCTCTCTCAGTGTATCTAGTTGTATCCTCTCAGTTCCTGTTTCCTGTTATCATGATGTGAAGATATGTTCTAACATTCTCAATGACAGTAAAGCATATTGCTGTATACAAGAAGCTTTCAGCGCATACCTCTCATACCTAACCTGCTAACAGGTTATGGGGCCCAGCGCACCCAGCAGCATCCAGGCACTGGAGAGTAGGGATGAGCTTCATGTGCATGAGTTCGACCCGAACATCGGGTGTTTGATCATTTGGGTTTCTGCTCCCCATAATGCGACCTCTGTGAGAGCTTTGATTGGCTAAAGGCATACTATATAAAGCCCCTTGTACAGCGGCTCTACGTAGTGTGTTGGCGGCGGTGTTAGACAGGTAGCTTAGGTTCCTGAATACAGGCAGTTTAGCTAGCTAGCTGTATAACCTGCGTTAAAAAATAGAAAAAAAAAATACAAACGATAGATAGCCAGCTAGATAGATAGATAGGGAGAAATATTAAATCTATCTGTTAGTTAGTGCAGACAGGTTAGTGTAGGAAAAAAAAAAAAAAATATATATATATATATATATATATATATATATATACACACACATACACACACAGTCTATTATATATATATATATATATATATATATATATATATATATATATATATACACACAGTGTACTATATATCAGTGTACACTGTACTTACGGTATATAGTACACTTGATGTGGTGTATTAATATATATACAGTCTGGTATGGATATATATATATATATATACACACGCAGCGTATTGAGTGTGCACTATATATCTGTACATACGGTATATAGTACACTTGATGTGGTGTCTTAAAAAATATACAGTTTTTAACCCCTTAACCCCCAGAGCCCTTTTTTACATTTGTTGTTTACAAGTTAAAATCAGTTTTTTTTAATAGAAATTTACTGAGAACCCCCAAACATTATATATTTTTTTCAACCACCCTGTGAGGTATTGCCGTGATCACCAGAGTGTGAGCAATTATTCTAGCAAAAAACCTCCTCTGCACCTCTAACCTGGTAACCATTAAATTTTTTAGGAAAAGGAGGTACTCCCCCAGTACAAAAAAGGGGACTTTAAATGCAGTACATAAATCGAACCATGTTTTGTAAAATAAAACAGTTTTATTACATGTCAAAGTTTAAAATATAGAATAGGTATTTCATATACATACAAATTTAAATGAACATTGTGGCATTGGTATTACAGTCCAAGATAAGTGAACATAGATTGTAAATGATGCTGTGAAGTTGTTTATCTTCTTGAGCATACGCCCAACATGTTTCAGGATAATTGCCCTTCTTCAGGGGCAAAAAGTCATGCCCAAAATGAAAGCTCTGAAAAATATCACAACATTACAGACTGACATTTGTTTGTACAAGGTTAAGGGTGATAAAGACATTAATGGAGAATTACTCACCACATACCGCAAAGTAAGACATTTTGAACAAAAAGCTTTCGATAATTAAAAAAAAAATGTAATGACCTTGCGATAAAGCCCTCCGACAAAGGGGGTAATATTGTGATCATGGACAATGACCAATACAAAAAAATGTGTTTAGACATTCTCTGTAATAGGGAATGGTATATGCCTATCTCCAAATCTACGATCGAGAAATTCAATGCTCGATTTTATGTTATGGTGGATGAGGCCTATGCGAATGACATCATTGATAAAGACACATGGGACTTTATTCGGATTAAACATCCGAAAACACCTACATTTTATAGTCTCCCCAAGGTCCACAAAAACTCTGCCACTCATCCAGGCAGACCGATAATTTCGGGGAATGAAAGCATCACTGAGAATCTCAGTAAGTTTGTAGATGCCCATCTAAGACCTTTTGTAATGAGTTTACCCTCCTATGTGAGGGATACAATACACCTCCTACAACAACTTGAGGGCATCTATGTCTCACCTGAAGCCATTCTGGTTAGCATAGATGTTGAAGCTCTGTATAGCTCCATTCCCCATTCAAAGGTATTGGAGGTAATCAAACGCACTCTATCTCAATCTCAAAAGGATGACACTGAGAAAATTAACATCTTTCTGGGTGAGGCTCTGCGATTCATCCTTACACACAACGTATTTACCTTTGATGGTTCCCATTTCCTCCAGGTACAGGGTGTTGCGATGGGGACTTGTTGTGCCCCATCTTACGCCAATCTGTACCTGGGGGAGTGGGAACGTCTGTTATTATCGGATGAACATATGATATTTCTGACAAGCCATATTCAAGCTTGGTTTCGTTACATAGATGATGTCTTCCTTATTTGGGATGGACCTATGGACTTACTTGAGAACTTCCTAAAACAACTAAATAACAACGATTTCAATTTGCAGTTTACTATGGTTCATAACCCTAAATAGTTGACATTCCTTGATATTACCTTTGAAAAGGAGAATGATGGCAGTCTGGCTAGTGGACTATTTAGAAAACCGACAGCTGGAAACACCATACTCCATGCTGATAGCTCTCACCCAGCATCTTTGGTAAGATCTATCCCTTTCTCGCAGTACTTACGTCTGAAACGCAACTGCTCTGATCCTACCGATTTTCTTCAAGAAGCGAACAAATTAAGAGAGAGACTTTTACTAAGGGGTTATTCCAAAACCTGCCTTAGAAAGGCTTTCAACAGGGCCAATAACTGCACACGCCAAAGTTTACTCTTTGCTCCTCACAAAAACGATAAGGAGGAAAAACATACCACAAGGATTATTACTAGATACAATAGACAGCACAAGTTGATTAAAACAATTATACAGAAACACTGGCATCTTTTAACCTCAGATCCTCTACTCAAACCCCACCTGCCCCCCACTCCGGCAATCACATATCGACCTGCGCATTCACTAAAGGACTATCTAGTCAGTAGTGAATTCGTTGGTTCTTTCGTGGCGACCCCTGTAAGCGAAAAGGCACCTACACATGTGGGGGTTACTCTTTATGTAGATATATGAATACTCAAAACCCAGTTAGACTGCCCAACGGCACTCTTTACAAACCACAACACTTTGCCAACTGCGTGATTCCCTACGTGGTATACCTTTTGGTGTGCCAATGTGGGGGGTTCTATGTTGGCAAAACCATATAGCCATTTTCCAAGGTCGCGCTGAGACATATTGCGAATCTCAAAACTGCTAACCCAGAGGCACCTCTGGCACGTCATGCCCTTAGACACCATCGGGGTCATTGCCCCAGGTTCTCTTTTCTCATTTTATACCAGGTGCACCCCAGTGCCAGAGGGGGTGACTGGGACAAGGTCCTATTACAGCGTGAATCACGCTGGATAGCAGCCCTTCAAGCCACATCGCCCCCTGGTATTAATGAACACCTTCATTTCAGACCCTTCTTGGATGGATTTGTTTCTGGTGGTTGGGATAAGGAAAATGTATAAGTCATTGTTAGGGTTGATTTTTATATCATGAGGATTTGCTGTTATATAATATCTTACTCTTGTATATTTGAGGTAATTTCATTTAAGATTGGCCATTATCAGTACTGCTGTTGTCCAGTGGGTCCCTTTCTTTCTTTTTCTTTATCCCCTCTCCTTTTTTTTTTCCTGTGAGGAATGTGGTGGCTTGGGCCCCTGGTTTGGGGACCTCTTAGGGGACCCCATATTTCCTCCCCCTTTGTGGGGGGCTGACAGTCACTGCCTGGTGCACCCAGGCCCCCGGTCCTCTGTTTGAGGCCGGGGGCTGGTTATTTTTGGGAGGCCGGGGCTCCCAGGACCACCTGGGCCCATGCCTGCCCTCTCTGCGCTGGTGGGGCCCCTCTGCATGACGCCTCGGGTTCCTTCGTGGGGTGGTGCCATGCAGATAGGCCTCGGGGGACCCATTCTGGGTCCTCGTGCTGTTAGGGTTTGTGATCCGGGGGTGAAGATGTCTGCTCCCCTTGTTGTTTCAGGGGAGGCGTCTTCCTTCGGACTCCTTGCAATATAGTGTCTTGGTTGCCTGGCAACCATTCACACGGTAATGCTTTTGTCTGTCTGTACTTCACTTCAGTTTATACTGTCGAAACACCTGTTGTAGGACTATGACTATGCATATGTTCCTTCACGGGTGGTAATGACTTGCAGCTATAATTAATTGTACAATGCTATTACTCCAGATTAGCCCACTCTGACCTTGTTTTTTGATATATTTCATTATATCTGACAAAGTGGTAGGGGTTAGGCACACTGTGAGTGTGTGCACCCCACACTAAGATGTAAAAGAAGTTATGCCTTCTTTCTCAGTTTAGTTGGTTATTGTAGTTTTTGTATGACCTCTTGGGATGGTCAACTCCCTAAGATTGCCCAATTTTACATGTATTAAGACATCGCCTTTGACTCATACATACATATTCTCATTTTATCTGTTTTAGGCAGTTACTTTATCACCTCTTCCCCCAATGGGGATTGCTGCCCTTGCTGTTTGGGGTTCCCTCCCACTGTGCGGCTTCGCCGTGTCTGGAGGGGCCTCGTGGTGTACTTGTCAGCCTTTCTGTGTGAGGGATTGCCTTGTGTCCTGGTCACCTATGACCTCACTGGATCAACCTTCCCTTCTCCCCTCTCTCCGCCCCACTGGACGGCAGTCCTATCGATGTAGCATAAGTGTTGTCTTACTTTACGGTATGTGGTGAGTAATTCTCCATTAATGTCTTTCTCACCCTTAACCTTGTACAAACAAATGTCAGTCTGTAATGTTGTGATATTTCTCAGAGCTTTCATTTTGGGCATGACTTTTCTCCCCTGAAGAAGGGCAATTATCCCGAAACATGTTGGGCGTATGCTCAAGAAGATAAACAGCTTCACAGCATCATTTACAATCTATGTTCACTTACCTTGGACTGTAATACCAATGCCACAATGTTCATTTAAATTTGTATGTATATGACATACCTATTCTCTATTTCAAACTTTGACATGTAATAAAACTGTTTTATTTTACAAAACATGGTTTGATTTATGTACTGCCTTTAAAGTCCCCTTTTTTGTACTGGGGGAGTACCTCTTTTTCCTATATATTCTTTGGGACGTTGGCAGATTTTTCGATATGGTTGGTGGTGTTTAACGTTAAATTTGTTAAATTGTCGCCTATGGAGATTTTTTTTTTTATTATTCCATATGTTTTATTGAAGCATAACATAAGATTACACGTTCTCATTCAGAAAGTAGACATGAGATAATCTATCATATATCTTGGTCAAACAGTTATAGGGCTCACATAACTGAATAAATATGATTAAGCATATTCAAGCATTTGGTTAGGGAGTCATGTTCAAATCAGTGTTGCAAGGATATTATGGTATTACACTATCAGCGTTGGCAGATGAATTACATATTGCATTACAAGTGTTGTCTGGCCTCAATGTAGGAAGATGTAATCGTAAAGAAGAATGGAGTATCGAGACTGTTGTATGTGGAGTCAGTTGTACAGGGGTGTGCGTGAGGGGGGGGGGGGTCAGTGGGACTGAGAAAAAGAAAAAGGGGGGTTAAGGAGGTGATTGGGGGTGATGGTGATAGAAGGGGGAGATTTTTAAGTTTGTCGCCATTCCGCAAGTGTGCGCAATTTTCAACCGTAGCATATATGCTATCTATTTACTCAGCATAACATCCTCTTTCACAATATACAAAAAAATTAGGCTAACTTTACTGTTGTCTTATTTTTTAACTCAAAAAAGCTAATTTTTTCCAAAAAAATTTCGCTTTGAAAGACCGCTGCGCAAATACCGCTTGACAAATTTTATTCTCTAGGGGGTTTGAAAAAAATATATAATGTTTGGGGTTCTAAGTAGAGTTGAGCGAACCCGGACTGTAAAGTTCGGGTCCGTACCGAACTTTGGGGTGTCCGCGACCCGGACCCGGACTTTTCAGAAAAAGTCCGGGTTCGGGTCCGGGGTTCTGGTAATTTTAGTGAAAATTCTTAAAAATGTTGTAAAAAAAGTCCAGGAAGGTCCTAGAGGTCTGCAAAAGGAAGGAAAATGGGGGTAAGGGTGGGACAAGTGCCCTACAAAGAAATGGGGACAGGGAAATAACTTTAAATATTAAAAAAAAAAAAAAAACATAAAAAAGCAAAAATGGAGGTGAATGGGAATCATCTTCAAACTGGGTCTGAAAAGTATTAATTAACAGTAGAGGCCATATAGCTGTTCTAAAATCATCTTCAAACTGTGTCAAAAAAGTATAAATAAGCCGGGAGAACCCATATCACTGTTCTGCAAAATGTGTGTGTCACTTTAAATGAAACCGGGAATACCTGTGGGGTTTCAAGCCATGCCTGGGCTTGAAATGTCAGGCCCAAGCGAGTTGAGATGAATCTTG
>BLSH010437729.1:75543-100734 GCA_018402905.1 Glandirana rugosa
CCTGTAATAGGAATCTTGCGTGACAGGTACTCTTTATGGGGAGATATGGGGTCAATAAGACCTCACACCTCCCCTCTAGGCTGGAAAGACCGAGATCTGAAAAAAAAAATGAGCGATCTCGGTCTTTTCCGCCGAGTTCACGGCATTGTTTACATCCCGTGACCCGGACGTGACGTCATACGTCGCGCCCGGGCCTCCGAGGCACATTGAGATGACTGGTGACCATCTGGTCATCAGTCATCACTACGCACAGCAACCGCCGGTGACGGATCTGTTCTCCGGGCCGCCGATGGCACGAGCGGCCCGGGAGAAGCACCGGAGGGCGGCGGGAGGGGGGGCATCCCCTCCCGCTGCCGATAAGAACGATCAAGCGGCTGAACTGCCGCTATGATCATTCTTATGGTGCAGGGAATCACCGGCGGAAAAAAATGATACCTGAATGATGCTGGTAGGTGCCGGCATCATTCAGATATCACCACTCAAAGACAAGGACGTCTTCAGACGTCCGGCGGTCGGGAAGTGGTTAATAATAGAAACCAATGTAACAAACAGGAAAGCTGTTTTTTACAGATTTTGGAAATTGTATCAATACAAACCATTATACATTTGCATATTAAATTGTCAGGGAATAGGTAAATTATACCAGAGAAAAAAAGGTAAAATATGTAGGGAACATTATTGTGATCCCGATGGAAGTGAGACCTGTCGGCTCAATAACAACAATATCGTCCCGTCCGGGACACACCCGGCGCGTGGGACCTGTCTAGGTTCCGGCTACACGTAACCCAGCCGAATTAAAAATACATATTACATTGGTGAAATAAAATAGAAAAAAGAGGAAGAGGGGAAAAAAGGAAAAAGGAAGGAGAAAGTTAGCAAAAGGGAGGAGCGGAGTAGAGAGAGAAGAGGAGAAAAAGAGAAAGAAAAGAAGGAGTGAGTCCGTCCCTGGGGCGCGGCCCCCGGCAAAGCCCTAAAGGTGTAACAAGGAGCTGTCAAATCTCGAGGGGAAGGCTTGAGAAATCCATGGCTGCCAGACCCGGAGGAATTTATCATGCGAGTCTAAAAGTACCGCCGTCAACTTCTCGTTCACCATGATGTCATTCATGCGGTTCTTGACAGCTTCAAAACTGAGTAAGGGGGTCTTCCAAGCTCTCACAATAGTCATTTTGGTTGTGGTAAAGAGGTGCTGGGCTAGCTGTCTCTCTGGACCTAACAGTTCGGAAATTGGTTTATGCAGCAGAGCCTCATAGGGGTCTTTCTTTAAGTTCACATGAAGTAGGTTGCGAAGTAGAGCATAGATCCACAATCTGCGCACCCCCGGGCACGACCACCAGATATGGGCCATTGATCCCTCCTGGGAGCACCCCCAGAAACAAAGGGGTGAATAAGAGGGAATAAAACGAGCCAGCCTAGCCAGGGTGTAATACCACCTATATAATACCTTATATACATTTTCCAATATAAGTACGTTTTTCGAGCTCCGCGAGGCAGCTATGGTCATTGCATGCCAGTCCTCCGGGTCTACCTGACCCCCTAGTTCCTTTTCCCATTGGGAATGAAAGAAGCTCAGTGGGGGTTTTTTTTATTGGAACTAATGAATTTCTAATCATTGAATTCACCCCCAGCCAAGAATAATTGAAACTAGTCTTATACACATGCACTTATCAAAGTTAATCCAGAAGTAGAAAATTAATTCCATGAATATCAAGACATTGACATGGTAGTCCAATGGAAAGTCACTTGAAATTATTCAAGTCCACCATCCAGTGGTTGGCAAAGCAATTTTTATACTTTGTGTTATGATTTTGCCTACATTTTCCTGCCTTGCTTCAGCGGTTCTTCTAGACCTCTGATTCTTTTCACATGTATTGTTTAGCTTCTGTGCTCACCTATGGTTTTTATTTCCTTCCCTTTTATCACTTTCTAGCCCGCTTTCCAGTTTGCTTTCCTATATGAGGCATGCCTAGTTCAGCCTGCGTTGCCTGAGCAACTTCCTAGTTCTCTGAGCTCCTGTTTGCCTAGGGTTTTGTGTTTTCAGTGTCTGACATTCGACCTCGGATTTGTCTTTCTCTTGTGCTTGTGTGCTGCCTGCCCTGACCTTGGCTTGTTTCCCGAATCTTCTTCTGTCTCCTTCCATCTGTACTCTGTACTGTCAGCTGGGCGTACATTGGGGGCCATGACCTGGTTCCAGCTTGCTGTAAGTCCATCCCCACCATCAGAGTCCCTGGGTGATGTTTACTCCCACTGACACCAGGAAAATTTCAACTCACACTAGCCACAGTCCGGCCCTCCTAAAGTCTGAAGGACAATAAACCAGCCCTTTGGCCTGTCAGTGCCCATCACAGATGCCAATCAGTGCCCATCAGTAACGTCTGTCTGTAGACATGTGCAATTCGTTTCATTCCAGAATTAATTTTTTTAACAAATTTCAACAACCCATTTAACAAATTTTCCGAATATTCATAAATTTGAACATTCAAAAATTCGTAAATTCAAAAAATCGTAGATTCGGAAATTCGAAAATCTGAAATAATAACTAACTAATAATAACTTAACTATTACACAATAGGTATTGAAATTTCTTTTCAAATATGGCTGTTAGTGAATGTAACGAATACAAATTTATCCGAAGTTACCAATTATCTGAAATAACGAATGGAATGTAACAAATTAATAATAATAAATAACAATAATAATGATACTAAATATGTTTTATTATTATTATTTATTATTAATTTGTTCCGTTTCATTTGTTTAGATGCGGCATTCGTTATTTCGGATAAATTTGTATTCATTATGTTCACTAATATCCACATTTGAAAAGAAATTTCAATACCTGTAATTTAATAGTTAGTTATTATTAGTTAGTTAATTATTTTGAATTTTTGGATTCTCGTTCTTTCAAATTTTCGGATTTTCTTTCTTATTTTCGGATTTTTAGAATTTTAGAATTCATGAATTTATAAATCACGATCATAACAAATGACCCAAAAAACAAAAAAAAAAAATGAAATGAAAACAAACAAATTTTTCTGCTGTGCACATGTCTACCTGTCAATGCCCATCAGTGACGCCTATCCGTGCCCATCAGCGCTGAATATCAATGCCGCCTATCAGTGCTGCGTATTAGTGCCTCCTCATCAGTGCCCATCAGTGCCTCCTCATCATTGCCCATCAGTGAAGGAGAAAACGTACTTATTTACAACATTTATAACATAAACAAAGAGAAACTTTTTTTTTTTACAAAAATTTCTGTCTTTTTAAATGGTTCCCGACCGCGTACGCTGTAGCGGATGGTAGCGCGCCACCGGCGGCACACTCTCGTGCCCGCCACACTCTGCAGGAGTATTGCCGCGGGTTGGGAGGACTCATTCTCCACCGGCGAGCAGCGATTGTCTAGCAGAGAGGAAGAATGGGGAACCGCCAAAGTAAACACGGAGCTTCTCTGCTCTGTCAGGCAGCATCTAAGAGATCTACTGATCCCTGTCACTGGGATCGGTTAGATCTCTGGTGCCCCTGGCAGCCCCGCCTCACAGTTAGAACACCGCCTAGGGAACACAGTTACCCCCTAGATCTCCCCCTGCAGGTTAACCCCTTCACTGCCAATGACATTTATACAGTAATCAGTGGATATTTAAATTTCTGATTACTGTATAAATGTCATTGGTCCCAAAAAAAGTGTCAAAAATGTCCAATCTGTCCGCTGCAATATCACAGTCCCGATAAAAATCGCAGATCGCCGCCATTACTAGTAAAAAAAAAAAAAACCGCCAGAAATGAATTCTCATGGTTTGTAAACGTGGCAGCTTTTGCATAAACAAATCAATAAACACCGATTGCGATTTTTTTTTTACCAAAAATATGAGGAAGAATATAAATCGGCCGAAACCGATGAATACTTTTTTTTTTTTTTTTTTTTTTGGATTTAGCAAAAAGTAAGAAATATTGTTTTTTTTTTTTTTTGCAAAATTGCCGCTCTTTTTTTTGTTTATAGCGGCGATCAGAAGTGACGCAGAGGGGATAAAATACCACGAAAAGGAAGCTCTATTTGTGGGGGGAAAAAGGACTCCAATATAGTTTGGGTACAACGTCGCAGGACCGCGCACTTGTCAGTTAAATCGATGCAGTGCCGAATCGCAAAAAGTGCTCTGGTCCTAACATGGGAAATCCTTCTGGGGCTGAAGTGGTTAAATTTGTTTATCAAAATATAAAAAAAAAACGCAGAAGTGATTAAATGCCACCAAAAGAAAGCTCTATTTGTGGGTAAAAAAGGACGCAAATCTCGTTTGGGTACAACGTCGCACGACCGCGCAATCGTCCGTTAAAGCGATGCAGTGCCGAATCGCAAAAAGTGCTCTGGTCCCAACATGGGAAATCCTTCTGGAGCTGAAGTGGTTAAATTTGTTTATGAAAATATAAAAAAAAAAACAGAGGACATCAGTTAAAGCGACGCAGTGCCGAATCGCAAAAAGTGATCTGGTCCTAAAGGTGGGAAATCCTTCCGGGGCTGAAGTGGTTAAATTTGTTTATCAAAATCTAAAAAAAAAAATGCAGAGGTGATCAAATACCTCCAAAAGAAAGCTCTATTTGTGGGGAAAAAAGGACGCAAATTTAGTTTGGGTACAACGTCGCACGACCGCGCAATTGTCAGTTAAAGCGACGCAGCGCCGAATCGCAAAAAGTGCTCTGGTCCTAAAGGGGGAAATCCTTCCGGGGCTGAAGTGGTTAAATTTGTTTATCAAAATATAAAAAAAAAACGCAGAGGTGATCAAATACCTCCAAAAGAAAGCTCTATTTGTGGGGAAAAAAGGACGCAAATCTCGTTTAGGTACAACGTGGCACGACCGCGCAATTGTCAGTTAAAGCGACGCAGTGCTGAATCGCAAAAAGTGCTCTGGTCCTAACATGGGAAATCCTTCCGGGGTGAAGTGGTTACATTTGTTTATCAAAATATGAAAAACCCAGAGGTGATCAAATACCTCCAAAAGAAAGCTCTATTTGTGGGGAAAAAAAGGACGCAAATTTAGTTTGGGTACAATGTTGCACGACCGCGCAATCGTCAGTTAAAGCGACGCAGTGCTGAATCACAAAAAGTGCTCTGGTCCTAACGTGGGAAATCCTTCCGGGGCTGAAGTGGTTACATTTGTTTATCAAAATATTTTAAAAAAACGCAGAGGGGATCAAATACCTCCAAAAGAAAGCTCTATTTGTGGGGAAAAAAGGACGCAAATCTCGTTTGGGTACAACGTCGCACGACCGCGCAATTGTGATGAATAAATTCGATTTTTTTTTATATTTTTGGATTTGTATATTAGCAAAAAGTAAAAAATATTGTTTTTTTTTTTCAAAATTGTTGCTCTTTTTTTGTTTATAGCAGCGATCAGAAATGACGCAGAGGGGATCAAAGAAAGCTCTATTTGTGGGAAAAAAAGGACGCAAATCTCGTTTGGGTACAACGTCGCACGACCGCGCAGTCCTCCATTAAAGCGACGCAGTGCCGAATCGCAAAAAGTGCTCTGGTCCCAACATGGGAAATCCTTCTGGGGCTGAAGTGGTTAAATATAAAAAAAACCCGCAGAGGTGATCAAATACCACCAAAAGAAAGCTCTATTTGTGGGGGGAAAAAATATAAAAATGTCATATGACTACAACGCCGCACGACCGCGCAATTGTCAGTTAAAACGACGCAGCGCCGAATTGCAAAAAGTACTCTGGTCCCAACATGGGAAATCCTTCCGGAGCTGAAGTGGTTAAATTTGTTTATCAAAATATTTAAAAAAAAACGCAGAGGGGATCAAATACCACCAAAAGAAAGCTCTATTTGTGGGAAACAAAGGACGCAAATCTCGTTTGGGTACAACGTCGCACGACCGCGCAATTGTCATGTAAAGTGCGACAGCACTAGAAGCTGAAAATTGGCCTGGGCAAGAAGGGGGGTGGCAGTGCCCGGGGTTGAGGTGGTTAAAAGAGAATAGACCTTCTCACTGTAAGGCTCAGATAGGTTAATATAAATATCTGGAAATGCCACTTGCCTTGGCCGCCATTTCTATATATATATATTTTTTTCCCTGTATGTTTTCAATGTTTCAGAAACGAATGGACGCATCACAGACGGCTTCGCTGCCACTCCCTTTATGGTCCATAACCAAATAAAATACGGTTATATCGCTTCCAGCAGAACGGCTTTCGGCGCGGCAAATGGCTATCATTCCCCGGCTGAATTATTTCCCAGTCTTATAGCATTAAAGGGCAGACGGATTTTTGTGCAAACGATCTCCCTCCCCTTTCCGCAGGTTCAGTCAATACTTCTCTGCTCTCTTTATTAACTCTCCGGCAATCGTCATCTTAGAGGAGAGAAGAGGGGGGGGGAAAAAAAGCAAAAACAGGCAATGCGTTTCGCTATTTATATCCCGCACACTATAAAATATTGGGCTGCCGTTAATACCCATTACCATCCGTTTTTTTTTTTTTTTTATTGTCTTCCTCGGCTACGGAGCATGGGAATAATCTAGCGATTGCCGATGACGGAAGGTGACAGCAGATTAATATCTCTTTAATAAGCTATAATAATCATGACACCCGGGGTTGACAGTTCAATTTTCGCAATAACAGATGGCTTCCATCAGTGCCCACCGTTACATTGTTTCCTAATGTTTGGCGGAGATAATACAACAGTCAGAGGGCCTGGAAGCAGGCCTAGCTAATCAATCACGACGTGTTGGACAGGCATTGCTCACCCTCGGAACCGCTGGTGGGGAACTAAGTGGTGGTAGAAATAATAAGCGAGGAAGAATGGGTACTTTGTATTGTTGACACCTAGCAGCTCAGCGCTATTTTATGATGAAATAAAGATTACCCATTGAGGTACAGCGGAGATTTAAAGAATTATTCTGGTCTAATGGAGGACGCAGGACGTTGTCTTAAATTGAGCCGCTAAATGTGCTATTTATAGCCAATTAACAATGCCGCTTCCTTTGCCTTTGCGTTGATAGGAAAAAACGAAAACGTAGGTCGGTGTGTGCGGCACTCCGAAATTAAATATCGCTTGCATAAATATCAGAATTATAGTGAATACAGTGGCAATGTAGCCCAATGATCATAAAGACGTGCGCTTGTGCTTGAAAAAAAAAGTGCTTGAAATCTTCCAAAGTGCCAATGTGCTTCAAACGTGGGGGGTATCCCCCCCTGTGCGTCCCTACTCACCGGAGGACCATGGCCGCCAGCTTTTCAGTCTGGGGGTCTGGTTAAGCTTAGTGTGATCGGATGCTCCTTGCTGGCAAGCCTGGGGCAGGGCCGGCCCTACTATGGGTGCCAGTGGGTCCATTGGACCCAGGCAGCACTTTGAGAGGGGCAGCAAATTGAACCACGGCCACTTCTCCTTCTCTTCTATTTACCCAGCAAATTGACAACCAAGATTTTTTTTCCAGCAGTTTTGTGTGCCATGATGACAACTGCCCCCAGGGCCGCTCCACCTGCCCCTATACTGCCCTAGCCTGTCTATATACTACCCTAGCCTGTCCATATACTACCCTAGCCTGTCTATATACTACCCTAGCCTTTCCATTTACTACCCCAGCCTGTCCATATACTACCCCAGCCTGTCTATATACTACCCTAGCCTGTCCCTATACTACCCTAGCCTGTTCATATACTATCCTAGCCTGGCTATATACTACCCCAGCCTGTCCATATACTACCCCAGCCTGTCCATATACTACCACAGCCTGTCCATATACTACCCTAGCCTGTCCATATACTACCCTAGCCTGTCCATATACTACCCTAGCTTGTCTATATACTACCCTAGCTTGACTATATACTACCCTAGCCTGTCTATATACTACCCTAGCCTGTCCATATACTATGCTATCCTGTCTATATACTACCCTAGCCTGTCTATATACTACCCTAGCCTGTCTATATACTACCCTAGCCTGTCCATATACTATGCTATCCTGTCTATATACTACCCTAGCCTTTCCATTTACTACCCCAGCCTGTCCATATACTACCCTAGCCTGTCTATATACTACCCTAGCCTGTCTATATACTACCCTAGCCTGTCTATATACTACCCTAGCCTGTCTATATACTACCCTAGCTTGACTATATACTACCCTAGCCTGTCTATATACTACCCTAGCCTGTCCATATACTATGCTATCCTGTCTTTATACTACCCTAGCCTGTCTATATACTACCCTAACCTGTCCATATACTACCCCAGCCTGTCTATATACTACCCTAGCCTGTCTATATACTACCCCAGCCTGTCTATATACTACCCTAGCCTGACTATATACTACCCTAACCTGTCCATATACTACCCTAGCCTGTCTATATACTACTCCAGCCTGTCCATATACTACCCTAGCCTGTCCATATACTACCCCAGCCTGTCTATATACTACCCTAGCCTGTCTATATACTACTCCAGCCTGTCCATATACTACCCTAGCCTGTCTATATACTACCCTAGCTTGTCTATATACTACCCTAGCCTGTCTATATACTACCCTAGCCTGTCTATATACTACCCTAACCCGTCCATATACTACTCCAGCCTGTCCATATACTACCCTAGCCTAGCCAGCCTAAACTGATGAATATATTTTTTTTTTTGGGATATTTATTGAAGCAAAAAGTAAAAAATATTGTTCTTTTTTCAAAATCGTCGCTATTTGTTTGTTTATAGCGCAAAAAATAAAAACCACAGAGATGATCAAATACCACCAAAAGAAAGCTCTATTTGTGGGAAAAGAATGATAAAAATTTTGTTTGGGTACGACGCCGCACAACCGCGCAATTGTAATTCAAAATCGACAGCGCTGAAAGCCGAAAATTGGTCTGGGCAGGAGGGGTGTTTAAGTGCCCAGTAAGCAAATGGTTAAAAATGCCCATTTTTCTGGGTTAAAAGGGCTGTAAAGGTTCACTTTTTAAAAATAAAAATAAAAATATCAAACATGCTATACTTACCTACTCTGTGCAAGGGTTTTGCACAGAGCAGCCCTGATCCTCCTCTTCTGGGTTGCCCCGTTGGCATTCCTGGCTCCTCCCCTTCATCAGGTGCCCTCACAGAAAGCCGATTTCACAATAAAACCTGGAAGCTGATTGGTTTGTATGTCTGTCATCTGTTTTTTTTTTTTTTTTGAGATGTTATGTACCAACTATAGCAGTAAACAGTGAACAGAGGACAGTCCAAGGCCCCACAGCTGAAGACCATGGGGCAAGACTTTGGGCATCTGGTTACCCTGTGCCAGTGTGCAAATATTGATTCCCAGTGCAACATCCATCACACAGTCTCAGGGATCAACTTATAGTGAACATTTTGAGCAGTTGGTCCCCCTTCTCTTCTGGGGTCCCTCGTTGGCGATCTTGGCTCCTCCTCCGCATTGAGTGACCAGTCAGGGAACAGCTTTCCCTGGTGGTCACCCATGCGGGCGCGCTCCCGAGTCCTGCTGTTGTGTGTATTCACACATACGACGGGACCCGGACTCGCCCCCTGGGTCCCGTGTCACTGGACTTGACTGACAGCAGTGGGAGCCAATGGCTCCCCTGCTATCAATCCATCCAATGAGGACCGGAGCCGGCAGCTAGAGGGACAAGGCTCGTCCCAGGCGCAGGATCGGTTCGGGCTCAGGTAAGTAAAGGGGGACTCTGGGGGGGGGGGGGCTGCTGCACTAAAAAGGTTTTTCATCTTAATGCATAGAATGCATTATGGTGAAAAACCAGGAGACTTTACAACCCCTTTAAGGTCACTACTCACAGGTCAGCAGAACAGCTTCTTCCAGACGCAACCCAGTGAGTGAGATGACACCTCTCAGGAATAATCCCTTGTTGTGTGGGTCTGTAATCAGCTCTGAGCAAAGTCCATTTGAGCCTTTGATCCTGGCATCTCTGAGGCCTCCTAGAGCAGGAGGCAGCAGCAGCAGCTCCTGCACCTCTGGAACCCTCCAGGAGAGAAGCAACCCTGCTCCCCAGTGTCTTAGACTATTTATCTACATTCCAGCCCCCTACTGGACACTTCCCCTCCAGGGATAGGCTGGAGCCCCATACATATTCAGGCTGGTCAATTTGAATCTCCCACTCTAAGCTCTGTAAGCAATCAAACTGCCATTCTGTGAGACCCTGAACAGGCCTACATCAATAAGGGATTTCAGACCTTATTGGTCAATTCATACTGTAAAATCATTCAATTTATTCCATAACAAAGATAAAAAGAGTTCATACAAATATGTATGTCTCAGGTATTTAAAAACAATAATAGTGCTGATAGGATTCACTTTTTTTTTTTTTTTTGTACGCTAAGGATGAATGTTGATGCAATGGGTCTTCATGTACCGACGAGTTTCACCAACTTTTGCTTCATCAGGGCTCATCTCAGCACAGAATAGCATCAGCACAGTAGTTCCCTGGGTGGGCGCTGGAGCATCAAGGAAACCTTCATCCAAAATGTGGAGTGAACTGGGATAAATCACTCGTGTCCCGGCAGCGCTCCTGGCTCCTCCTCTTCATCAAGTACACTCACGGAAAGCCGCTTTCCATGGAGCTGGCGGTTTCTGCTTCTATCGATTTGTCCAATGAGGAGAGAGACCGCGTCCAGAGCACCGGGATACTTGGATGCTAGGACCAACTGTACAGGCCTGTACAGTCCGAAGTCTCTTCGCTCGGTTTCCACATATATACAGCATGGATGATGGCCCTGAAGGTCACAATAATATAAAGTATCTCACAAAAGTAAGTACACCCCTCACATTTGTGTAAATATTTTATTCTATCTTTTCATGTGACAACACTGAAGAAATGACACTTTGCTACAATGTAAAGTAGTGAGTGTACAGCTTGTATAACAGTGTAAATTTGCTGTCCCCTCAAAATAACTCAACACACAAAGACAACAAAAGTGAGTACACCCCTAAATGAAAATCTCCAAATTGTACCCAAAGCGTCAATATTTTGTGTGGCCACCATTATTTTCCAGCACTGCCTTAACCCTCTTGGGCATGGAGTTCACCAGAGCTTGACAGGTTGCCACTGGAGTCCTCTTCCCCTCCTCCATGACGACATCACGGAGCTGGTGGATGTTAGAGACCCCATGCTCCTCCACCTTCCATTTGATAATGCCCCACAAATGTGCAATAGGGTTTAGGTCTGGAGATGCTTGGCCAATCCATCACCTTTACCCTCAGCTTCTTTAGCAAGGCAGTGGTTGTCTTGGAGGTGTGTTTGGGGTCATTATCTGCCCTGTGGCCCAGTCTCTGAAGGGAAGGGATCATGCTCTGTTTCACTATGTCACTGTAGATGTTTGCATTCATGGTTCCCTCAATGCAACTCCAGACCATGACCTTCCCACCACCATGCTTGACTGTAGGCAAGACACACTTGTCTTTGTACTCCTCACCTGGTTGCCACCACACACGCTTGGCACCATCTGAAACAAATAAGTTTATCTTGGTCTCATCAGACCACAGGGCATGGCTCCAGTAATCCATGTTCTTAGTCTGCTTGTCTTCAGCAAACTGTTTGCAGGCTTTCTTGTGCATCATCTTTAGAAGAGGCTTCCTTCTGGGACGACAGCCATGCAGACCAATTTGATGCAGTGTGCGGCGTATGGTCTGAGCACTGACAGGCTGGACCCCCCACCCCTTCAACCTCTGCAGCAATGCTGGCAGCACTCATACGTCTATTTCCCAAAGACAACCTCTGGATATGACGCTGAGCATGTGCACTCAACTTCTTTGGTTGCCCATGGCGAGGCGCTGTTCTGAGTGGAACCTCTCCTGTTACACCGCTGTATGGTCTTGGCCACCGTGCTGCAGCTCAGTTTCAGGGTCTTGGCAATCTTCTTATAGCCTAGGCCATCTTTATGTAGAGCAACAATTCTTTTTTTTTTTTTCAGATCCTCAGAGAGTTCTTTGCCATGAGGTGCCACGTTGAACTCCCAGTGACCAGTATGAGAGAGTGAGAGCGATAACACCAAATTTAACACACCTGCTCCTCGTTCACACCTGAGACCTTGTAACACTAAAGGTCACATGAAACCGGGGGAGGGAAAATGGCTAATTGGGCCCATTTTGGACATTTTCGCTTAGGGGTGTACTCACTTTTGTTGCCAGCGGTTTAGACATTAATGGCTGTGTGTTGAGTTATTTTGAGGGGACAGTAAATTTACACTGTTATACAAGCTGTACACTCACTACTTTACATTGTAGCAAAGTGTCATTTCTTCAGTGTTGTCACATGAAAAGATAGAATAAATGGGAGGGGTGTACTTACTTTTGTGAGATACTGTATTGATCAATAAGGGATTCACAAAACATTTTTCATAAAACATGAAAAGGTGAAGTAACTCACAGCATGCCAGTGGCCTTTGCTGCACTTTACCTCCTTGGATGATTATCTTTCACAGCTGATACAGCGGTCCAGGCATTTGAAAGCCACACTCTCCTGCCCCCTTCTTTGTAATGAGATGGTCCAGAGCAATTTTCATTGGTCACCGTGGTCACATGCTGGCGCTGACAATGCCCGCTCAACACCATGATGCTTCACAGGCTCCCGGGCGGTATTTTGCATTTTTCAGATGCCCGGGCTGCTACACCGGCTGCATGGGCAGCAGGAGATAAGGGAACCGGGGGTGCATGAAGGGTAGTAAGTTTAACCACTTCATCCCCGGAAGGATTTCCCCCTTTAGGACCAGAGCACTTTTTGAGATTCTGCACTGCGCCGCTTTAACTGACAATTGCGCGGTCGTGCGGCGTTGGACCCAAATAAAATTTGTGTCCTTTTTTGCCCACAAATAAAGCTTTCTTTTGGTGGTATTTGATCCCCTCTGCGTCATTTCTGATCGCCGCTATAAACAAAAAAAGAGCAACAATTCTGCAAAAAAAAACAATTTTCTTACTTTTGCTAAAATACAAATCCAAACAACAAATATACAAAAAAAAAATTTTTTTTTCATCGGTTTTGGCCAATTTATATTCTTCCTCATATTTTTCGTAAAAAAAAAAAAAATCATAATCGGGGTCACAGCATGATCCCACTAGGGGTGGCCCTAGGTCTAGTCCATTTTCCCAGGTGTACGGACCCCCTGTCCCTCAGACACCGCTTCATGGGGCTAATGTTTAGGTGACGTTTGGATGATTTTCTTGTCTCTAACAGTTTTATCTTCAATATCCCTGGCATCTTTGTTATCTTTATAGTATTGTTGATTTATTGTATTCGCTGTACAAATGATATTTTCATGAAATACTATTGAAATAAAAAAATCATAATCGGCTTTTATTGATTGGTTTACGCAAAAGTTGGCGCGTTTACGGATGATGAGAATTCATTCATGGGGTTTTTATATATATTTTTAAATTTTACTAGTAATGGCGGTGATCTGTAATTTTTAGCGGTACTGCGATATTGCGGCGGACATGTCGGACCATTTTGACACTTTTTTGGGACCATTGGTATGAAAATGCATTGATTACTGTGTAAATGCCATTGGCAGTGAAAGTGTTAACCTGGAGGGGGTGCTCTAAGGGTTAACTGTGTTCCCTCAGTGTGTTCTAACTGTATGTGGGCTGGGCTGGCAGGGGGAGGGGAGTGATCACGGCTTCCATATTCAGGGACAAAAAAAAATTTCCAAGCTCAACTTACCGACCAGTCTGCCACCAAGCCAAATTCACCTGTCTAACAGTTCAGCGTTTAAAAGACAGGGGATTGGTTACACACATTTGCAAGTGTATGCGTAAGCTGCAGGCCACGACAAGGCTCCCTGTGTACTGGAGACCTAACTCTATATATAAGAGGCTTCACAGTGGAAGCACATACAATTTAATGGATAGATGGAGGACAGGTGACTGGAGGAGCCCAACCCTCCTTAAAGGTACAGGACCAGACACCCAGCCGTGGCCCCATGGCGGCTGCGGCGCTGGTGTGGCACCAAAAGTGGTTACAACACAAAAAACAAGGTCACTGTCCCCCACCTATAACTGGCCACTACAGCAAGGAGCTACGTAAAGGCAGATACAGACAAAACAAAAAAAAAATTGCGGCGGACATGTCGGACCATTTTGACACTTTTTTGGGACCATTGGCATTTATACAGCGATCAGTGCTATGAAAATGCATTGATTACTGTGTAAATGCCATCGGCAGTGAAGGGGTTAACCTGGAGGGGGAGCTCTAAGGGTTAACTGTGTTCCCTCAGCATGTTCTAACTATATGTGGGCTGGGCTGGCAGGGGGAGGGGAGTGATCGTGGCTCCCATATACAGGAAGCCTGTGATCACAGCCCTTCCCCCTCTGTCAGAATGGAGATCCGTGTTTACTTACAGAGACCTCCATTCTCTCACTGCGGGGGGAGCCATCGCGGGTAGCTGGCGGAGATCGAGTCCCCCCTACCCGCTCCCTGGCCCCCCTGGAACTAGGGTTGCCACATCATCCCTTTAATCCAGGACACATTAATTACACAGGTTGTTCTGTGGCTGATTAAGGTGGTAATTAACCTCCTGCCATCCGCGCTATAGCCGAATGACGGCTACAGTGCGGCTCTAAAATGCCGGGAGGACGTCAATAGACGTCCTCCCATTTGGCTCGCGCTGGGCGCGTTCCCGCGGGAGCGTGCCCGCGGGTCGGGCGGACCCGATGTCCGCCGGAGACCCGCGATCTCCTTACAGAGAAGAGGAACGGGGAACCGCCGAAGTAAACACGGCGGTTCCCCGTTCTGTGAGGGGGGGCATGCCAGATCTACTGATCCCTGTCACTGGGATCAGTTAGATCTGTCATGCCCCTGCCAACCCCGCCCCCCCCCACAGTTAGAACACACCCAGGAAACATTTGTTAACCCCTTCACTGCCCCCTGCAGGTTAACCCCTTCACTGCCAATGACATTTACACAGTAATCAGTGGATATTTACATTTCTGATCGCTGTATAAATGCCAATAGTCCCAAAAAAGTGTCAAAAACGCCCGACATGTCCGCCCCAATATCGCAGCACCAATAAAAATCGCAGATCGCCGCCATTACCAGTAAAAAAAAAAAAATAATAAAAACGCCATAAATCAATTTCCATAGTTTGTGGGCGCTATAACTTTTACGCAACCCAATCAATAAACGCCGATTGTGATTTTTTTAACCAAAAATATGTACAAGAATATATATCGGCCAAAACTGATGAATAAATTTGTTTTTTTATTTTTTATTTTTGGATATTTTTTATAGCAAAACGTAAAAAATATTGTTTTTTTTTCAAAATTGTCGCTCTTTTTTTGTTTATAGCGGCAATCAGAAATGACGCAGTGGTGATCAAATACCACCAAAAGAAAGCTCTATTTGTTGGAAAAAAAGGGCGCCAATTTTGTTTGGGTACAACGCCGCATGACCGCGCAATTGTCATTCAAAGAGCGACAGCGCTGAAAACTGAAAATTGGTCCGGGCAGGAGGGGGGTTTAAGTGCCCAGTAAGGAAGTGGTTAAACTCACTTGGTGCCTCATCTGCATTCAACTAGCCTCAGAACAACCTGTGTAATCCATATGTGTCCTGGATTAAAGGGATGATGTTGCAACCCTACCCGGAACACAGAGAGCTCGCGCGCCTGCGGCGGCGCGCGTGCGCTCACAATACTCGTTATCCAGGTGACGGCGGTTTGCGATAACGAGCCACTTTGCTGCCGTCAAGCCACGGCGGGCGGTCGGCAAGTGGTTAACTTTTCATTTTTTGTTAAACTAACCCTTTAATCGAAAAAAAAAAAACAATCTACCTTCACCACCCTTCTTCTATGTAGCATTTTGGTTATCATATCGGTCTCAAAAGCTTGCATTTCCCTCTGGCCATTTTCAAACTAAAAAGAAACATACTAAAAACACGCCTAGTAAAATTTTATTTCCAAGAGAATCCATTGATTTTTACATGTTGCTAATGAGACATCCTATGAAATCACAGTGGCAAAGGTGATTTATTGATGAACGCAGCCAGCGCGAGTGCGGCCGATCGAGGGCCATAAGTCTTCATTTCCAACCCATTGTCAACTTGATAGGTCAATAAGTAGCCTTAATTAGACTGTTTGGGTTTTATGAGTTTGGAATGTTAAACGTGGGCCTTGAAACAATGAGGGCTTGAACCTGGCTACCGTATGCAAGGCTTGCAAAGGAAGAAGCCAGAGAGCAGTGTAAACAATTATGCAAGATGATGTATTGCAGGATACGGCGGAATTATAAAGGTTTACTTCAAATTAAATAAATACATGTGCTCAGCAATAAGCGTAACATATGTGAAGCATGGGGGTGGAAAAGAACTCGGGGCTTACTTCTAGATTATAGCTAGCCTTTGAAAACCACACGAAAAGAAAACGGTTCAGGGACAGGGCTGCCCCAAAGTGACAACCGGCCAAGTGGTCGCCCGGGAATGTTTATATCCTTTACTGATTGGAGACCCCGCCATTGCTAACATATGGAATAGGGTCGCCATCTGTACGGCATTCACCCGGACAGTTCGGGTTTTGAATCAGGTGTCCAGACTGTCTGAAACCCGGACACATTATTCAGGCCGGACAGCAACCCCTTCCCCCCAACTTAGGCACACCCTATTCACCCAGTGTGGCGCAGATTCCCATTGTTGCCTGGGTTGCACATACCTATGCTCCCCATTAACCACCAAGTGCACAGGCCCCCTCCCTCCCTTCTCTGTCCTGCCCCTGAGCAAGGGAGTACACTAAGGTGAACTCAGATGTAAGGGGTAGAGTTGAGCGAACCCGAACTGTAAAGTTCGGGTCCATACCGAACTTTGGGGTGTCCGTGACCCGGACCTGAACCCGGACATTTGAAAAAAAGTTTGGGTTTGGGTATTTGATCCCGCCTGTTGAATAGCTGCAGGGCAGCCAATCAACAAGCGTTTCACTGGTTTGCCCTTAGAAGCCATCACAGCGATGCCTATTAATGGCATGGCTGTGTTGGCCAGTGCATCATGTGACCCAGCCTCTGTATAAGCTGGAGTCGCTTAGTGCTGCATGTCACATGCTCTCTGGGTAGTGTAGGGAGAGGATGCTGCCGGCGCTGTGAGGGACAGATTGCAGAACATCTCATCCTGCATTACAGAACGATCTGATTCTAGACTAGTTAGAGATTACTACTACTGCTGCTTTCAGGGACAGATTGCAGATAGATAGATAGGTAGAGATTACTACTACTGCTGCTTTGAGGGACAGATTGCAGATCTCATCCTGCATTACAAAACGATCTGATTCTGGACTAGGTAGAGTCTACTGCTTTGAGGGACAGATTATTGTTCTAAAATCATCGCCTACTCCTATAGGGTCAGGTTCCTGCTTTGTAGGGCACTTGTCCTACTCTTACCCCCATTTTACTTCCTTTTGCAGCCCTCTAGCACTTGCCAGGACTTTTTTACAGCCATTTTTGTGCCGAAAAGTTCAGGTCCCCATTGACTTCAATGGGGTTCAGGGTCAAGTTTCGGGTCAAGTTCGGTACCGAACCCGAACTTTTTCGCGAAGATCGGCCAGACCCACCGAACCCGAACATCCAGGTGTCCGCTCAACTCTAGTAAGGGGTGCTCTGTGGACTCTGATGTAAGGGGGAGCTTTGGGATACCCTGATTGAAGGGGGGATGCTGGTAATTCTGATGCAAATGGGGGCTTTGGTGAGCAGAAACTCCCTTACATCAGAGTTCCATTTTATACCACAGTCCACCGTTTTCCCTCTTAAAAAAAAAATATTGCAGTGTGCCGCTAAAGTGTTTGGCTTGAAGAAAAGGTGACAACCCTAAGCCAAACACCCTACTCCAGTACAGATGTGAGCAGTACATGGACAGGGCTGGAGGCCTAAGAAGGAGTAGATCTGCACCCTGGAGGGTCAGCTGAAGACTTCCTCACCCTTATGGGGTGTAAGTGGGGGCTTTGGTGAGCAGAAACCCCTTTACATCAGAGTTTTATACCATAATTCACAGTTTTCCCTCTTAGAGAAAAAATATTGCAGTGTGCTGCTAAAATGTTCGGGTTTGGCTTGAGGAAAAGGTGGCAACCCTAATACAGAATGATGGAATTCCTGCAGAATTTAAAGCGTATGTAACCCCAAAAATTGCAGGAGACATTTAAAGACCTAATAGGTAACCCAACAGCCAACTGAAGGAGCATGCGTGGCAATGGCTGACAACAGTGCTGCTGGATACAAGGCATTGGCCTGGCATTGTCATCCTGCAACAGTGCTGTTACTGGCAGGATCTACTGGTGGACCTTCACTCCACCTAGATCCATCCTAGATCCATTTTAGTTCCTTGCACTTGGTTTGTGCAAGGAGCCACCATTCTCACCTAGGTGTCTACTGAGGGAGCCCATGTCACATACAGTATTCCCAAAGGTTGCAGGAGCAAAAACAGCGACTGCAGGTTGGAGCTGGTATTCATTATCCAAGGGCAGTTTGCTTGAACCCAGAAGAGCAAAGATGCACAGCGACTGCAGGGTGGAGCTGGTATCCATTATTCAAGGGCCGTTTGCTTGAACCCAGAAGAGCAAAGACGCACAGAGACTGCAGGGTGGAGCTGGTGCACGTTATCCGAGGGCTGTTTGCTTGAACCCAGAAGAGCAAAGACGCACAGCGACTGCAGGGTGCAGCTGGTGCACGTTATCCGAGGGCCGTTTGCTTGAACCCAGAAGAGCAAAGACGCACAGCGACTGCAGGGTGGAGCTGGTGCCCATTATCCGAGGGCAGTTTGCTTGAACCCAGAAGAGCAAAGACGCATGGCAACTGCAGGGTGCAGCTGGTGCACATTATCCGAGGGCTGTTTGCTTGAACCCAGAAGAGCAAAGACACACAGCGACTGTAGGGTGGAGCTGGTGCAGGTTATCCGAGGGCCGTTTACTTGAACCCAGAAGAGCAAAGACGCACAGCGACTGCAGGGTGGAGCTGGTGCATATTATCCGAGGGTGGTTTGCTTGAACCCAGAAGAGCAAAGACGCAGAGCGACTGCAGGGTGCAGCTGGTGCACATTATCTGAGGACCGTTTGCTTGAACCCAGAAGAGCAAAGATGCACGGCAACTGCAGGGTGCAGCTGGTGCACATTATCCAAGGGCCGTTTGCTTGAACCCAGAAGAGCAAAGACACACGGCAACTGCACGGTGCAGCTGGTGCACATTATCCGAGGGCCATTTGCTTGAACCCAGAAGAGCAAAGATGCACAGCGACTGAAGGGTGGAGCTGGTGCATATTATCCGAGGGCCGTTTGCTTGAACCCAGAAGGGCAAAGACACAGAGCGACTGCAGGGTGGAGCTGGTGCCCATTATCCGAGGCCCGTTTGCTTGAACCCAGAAGAGGCAGCTGGCATCTGTGACATTAAATAAGACGGAGGCACCGGACCTGGGTTGTGGCTCCTGGCTTACAGTAGGATAATGCTGGTTTTGCTGGGTAGGTATGTGAAAATCCAGCATAATAGGTAGGGAAGGGGAAAGGGTTAAAAAAAAAGGGGGAGTGATTTTTAACCTTAACCACGTACATTTACTGCTGCAATGTGGCAGCGTCCCACGAATCGCTGTCTATAAACGGCGGCTCGCTCATGCGTGGCTAGCAGGTGGGAGCGTGCCGCCGGTGGCACGCTCTCATGCCCGCCGCACTCTACAGGAGTGTGGCCGTGGGTTGGGCGGACTCAATCTCCGCCGGCGAACCGCGATTGCCAAGCAGAGAGGAAGAACGGGGAACCGCTGATGTAAACATGGCGGTTCCCCGCTCTGTCAGGTGGCATGTAAGAGATTTACTGATTCCTGTCACTGGGATCAGTTAGATCTCTGGTGCCCCTGGCAGCCCAGCCCCCTCACAGTTAGAACGCCTAGGGAACACAGTTACCCCCTAGATCGCCCCCGGAAGGTTAACCCCTTCACTGCCAGTGACATTTATACAGTAACCAGTGGATATTTAAATTTCTGATCGCTGTATAAATGTCATTGGTCACAAAAAAGTGTCAAAAATGTCCGACATGTCCGCCGCAATATCACAGTCCTGATAAAAATTGCAGATCGCTGCCATTACTAGTAAAAAAAAAAAATAGTAAAAATAGTGAAAACTCCAGAAATTAATTCCCATGGTTTCAAGCGTGGCAACTTTTGCGCAAACCAATCAATAAACGCCGATTGCAATTTTTTTTTTTACCAAAAATATAAGGAAGAATATAAATCAGACAAAACTGATGAATACGTTTTTTTTTTTTATATATTTTTTTTTTATATTTGTATTTTAGCAAAAAGTAAGAAATATTTTTTTTTCTGCAAAAATGTTGCTCTTATTTTTTTGTTTATAGCGGCGATCAGAAATGACGCAGAGGGGAGCAAATGTCACCAAAAGAAAGCTCTATTTGTGGGGGAAAAAAGGACGGCAATGTAATTTGGGTACAACGTCGCACGACCGCGCAATTGTCATTAAAGCGACGCAGTGCCGAATCGCAAAAAGTGCTCTGGTCCTAACATGGGAAATCCTTCCGGGGCTGAAGTGGTTAAGAAAACTTTCCATGGGGTTTCTGAACTGACCGTCTACAACAGAAGAAGACTGGTGATTTGGAGGTACCTTAAAGCAGAGATGCCACTCCTTCAGAAGTTTTCTGAGATGCCACTTTAGGAGTGCAAAATGATGAGGGCAACCACTCTTGCATCTCCAGCCCAAGTGCCCATGAAAGCGAGACAGATGGTGCTACTGAACAGGAAGAACACAAATGCTAAAGGATGTTGCCCACAGGACTCTGGACTAGGGTTGCCTTTTCTTTAAGTCAAACCCGAACACTTTAGCGGCACACATATATTTTGCTATTAAATAACATTTCTAATCATATGAAGTTAATAACAAGCACCCCCCTTTACATCAGAGTCAACAGAGTTCCCCTTTTACAATTGAATCCACAGAGCTCCCCTTTTACATCTGAACTCGCAGAGTTCCCTTTTACTGTAAGTCGGTACTCTGCAGACTCTGATGTAAGGGAGACCTCTGGGGACTTTAACCACTTGCCGACCGCCAACCGCAGGTTGACGGCGACAAAGTGGTGCAATATCGCGGCGGCGGCTGCGAGATCGCTCACTGTGTTCGGGGAGGGCCAGGGAGCGGGTGCGGCGGCCTCGATCGCCGCTGGCTACCCGCGATGCCCCCCCCGGAGTGAAAGAACGGAGGTCCGTGTATGTAAACGCGGACCTCCGTTCTGTGAGAGGGGGAAGTGCTGTGATCACAGCTTTCCTCTACATGGAAGGTGTGATCACTTCCCTTCCCCTGCTAGGGCAGTCCCCCCACAGTGAGAACGCCCGGGGAACACAGTTAACCCTTAGAGCGCCCCCTGCAGGTTAACCCCTTCACTGCCAATGGCATTTACACAGTAATCAGTGCATTTTTATTGCACTGATCGCTGTATAAATGCCAATGGTCCCAAAAAAAGTGTCAAAATGGTCCGACATGTCCGCCCCAATATCGCAGTACCGCTAAAAATCGCAGATCGCCGCCATTACTAATAAAAAATAAAAAATAAATGAAAACCCCAAAAATGAATTCTCATCACCCGTAAACGCGGCCACTTTTGCGCAAACCAATCAATAAACGCCGATTGCGATTTTTTTTTATCGCAAATATGATGAAGAATATAAATCGGCCAAAAACGGTGAAAAAAATGTTTTTTTATATTTTTTTTTGGATTTGTATTTTAGCAAAAAGTAAGAAATTTGTTTTTTTTTTTTGCAAAATTGTCGCTCTTCTTTTGTTTATAGCGGCGATCAGAAATGACGCAGAGGGGATCAAATACCACCAAAAGAAAGCTCTGTTTGTGGGAAAAAAAGGACGCAAATTTCGTTTGGGTACAACGTCGCGCGACCGCGCAATTGTCAGTTAAAGCGACGCAGCGCCGAATCGCAAAAAGGGCTCTGGTCCTAAAGTGGGAAATCCTTCCGGGGCTGAAGTGGTTAACATAAGGGATGCTCTGAGAGCCCTGATTTAAGGGGGGACTCTGAGAACTCTGATGTATGGAGAGGACTCTGATGTAAGGGGGAACGCTGTGGCCTCTGGTGTAAAGGGGAACTCTAATGTAAGGGGTGCTCTGAGAACCCTGATTTACCCGACACAGAGGGGTAGGGGCAGGAGGAAGTGGTGCAGATTGAGCTCTTGCCTCTCCCGTCTGTGTGTGTTTGGGGGGGGGGGGGTGATTGTTAGTGCTGGCTTTGGGCAGTCTGAAAGAGAGTGTAATAGACTCTCTTACACAACTGCAGCCAACAACCCTGCTGGGAAGCCATAGTCCAGTATGAATAATTTGTCCGGGTTTCAGGCAGTCTGAAACCCGGACGCATGATTCCAAACCCGAACTGTCCGGGTGACAGGTGGCAACCCTACTCTGGACCCGTGCTGCTGACCTGGAAGAACTAGTAGACCAGTGGTTCTCACCTCCGGTCCTCAGGACCCACTAACAGGCCAGGTTTTCAGGATAACTGAAATACATCACAGGTGATATAATTTGCTGCTCAGTGATTGCAGCATTCTAGTCTGCATCTCCCCAAGGTAATACTTAAAATCTGGCCTGTTGGTGGGTCCCGAGGACCGGAGTTGAGAACCACTGCAGTAGAGCATAAAGGCCAGAATGTCAGATCAGTGGGGTCACATGAAGCTCTAGCAGCCAATGACTTTAACAGGCAGAATGTATGATTGGTGACCGGTGGTCCACAGCCGGGTCTTGGAGCAGAACAGAGAGGTCACTTGACAAGTAACTTGGGACTAAGAAAGAGGCAGTCGCAAAACAGAGCAGGCGAGGGTCAGCAAGGAGTGGACAAGTTGGGGGGGGGTTGATTTACTAAAAACTAGAGAGTGCAAAATGTGGTGCAGCTGTGCATGGCAGCCAATCAGCTTCTCACTTCAGCTTCTTCAATGAAGCTTTGACCAAAAAAAACCTGGAAGCTGATTGGTTTCTAGGCAGAGGAGCACCAGATTTTTGCATTTTCCAGTTTTAGTAAATCAACCCCAGTGCGACTTATATAAATTGCTTAGTGAAAAATAATGTATCAGCCCACAAAGTCCCACACTCTATGTGGATCAAATAAAGAATTCCGTGCAGTGAACATAAAAAAGACAACCAATCAATAAATCCGGTGGTCTCTTCTCCACACGTCACCCAAAAGTGCAGCCAAGGTTTTCCCCCTCACCTCCAATGATGGACCTCACCAATGGACATAGAGGTCTAGCATTGCTATAAGACAGGGATAAGCAATTAGTGGACCTCCAGCCAGTGTTGCCAACCGCCAGTAAATTTACTGACAGTTTGTAAAAATCAGTGATTTTTACAACTGTCTATAGATATCAGGGTCTGATAATTTGTCATGCTGTGCTGACATTTTAAGTGTAAACCGGGCAAACTACTTGATATGGGTATTGTCAGTGTTTTCATGTTGTGTTTAAATATCAATTGTCTTAGTTTTTAATAGACATTCAGTTTTTTTTCAGGTTGTCAGTAAAAAATGTGCTCCGCCAGTAAATTTTCCATGTTTTGCCAGTAAAAAACGCTGCGGGAGGTTGGCAACACTGCCTCCAGCTGTTGCAAAACTACAAATCCCATCATGCCTCTGCCTCTGGGTGTCATGCTTGTGGCTGTCAGAGTCTTGCTATGCCTCATGGGATTTGTAGTTCTGCAACATCTGGAGGTCCGCTAATTGCATATCCCTGCTATAAGAGAACAGCTTCACAGCAATCTACCTTCAGCTAAGACACTTCCTCTCCAGGGGCTCGGATACTTGTATGAAAACGTATAATATCTTCAGAGTGCATTTTATTTAACCGGTTCCCCACCGCTGCCGTCTTTTTACGGCGGCAGTGGGGGGAGCCCTGCGCGAATCGCCGTAAATAAGCGGCGATCTGCATTTAGCCACCAGGGGGCGCGCGCGGACCCGGGAGTGTGCCCGCGGCTCGCGCGGACCCGATGTCTGCCGGCGAGCCGCGATGAGCGGCTACAGGGAAGGAACGGGGAACCGCCGATGTAAACACGGCAGTTCCCCGCTCTGTCAGTGGGGCATGAGAGATCTACTGATCCCTGCCACTGGGATCAGTTAGATCTCTCATGCCCATGTTAGCCCAACCCCCCCCACAGTAAGAACACCCAGGGAACACAGTTAACCCCTAGCTCTCCCCCCCCAGGTTAACCCCTTCACTGCCAATGACATTTATACAGTAATCAGTGGACATTTAAATTTCTGATCGCTGAATAAATGTCATTGGTCCCAAAAAAGTGTCAAAAATGTCAGACATGTCCGCTGCAATATCGCAGTACCGCTAAAAATCGCAGATCGCCGCCATTACTAGTAAAAAATAAAAAAAAATAAAAACCCCAGAAATTAATTCTCACCATCCGTAAACGCGGCCACTTTTGCGCAAACCAATCAATAAACGCCGATTGCAATTTTTTTTATCGCAAATATGAGGAAGAATATAAATCGGTGAAAAAAAATGTTTTTTTATATTTTTTTTTTTGGATTTGAATTTTAGCAAAAAGTAAGAAATTTGTGTTTTTTTGCAAAATGGTCGCTCTTCTTTTGTTTATAGCGGCGATCAGAAATGACGCAGAGGCGATCAAATACCACCAAAAGAAAGCTCTATTTGTGGGGAAAAAAAGGACGCAAATTTTGTTTGAGTGCAACGTCGCGCGACCTCGCAATTGTCACTTAAAGCGACGCAGTGCCGAATCGCAAAAAGTGCTCTGGTCCTAAAGCTGCAAAACCTTGCGGTTGGTAAGTGGTTAATGAATGAAAATGGTAATATAAGAAATCCACTCACATAAGAATCACAAGCCGCAGCCGGTTATACAGCCAGTCTGATCAAACACACCAGGGAGGGTGTGCCGCTCAGGTGAACTGGCAATCACCTTACCCCCGGGCGCATGTCCAGTCCGCAAGCTGCGCAGTAGTCCAATCCACAAAGAGTCAGTAGAAGCAAAGCATAAATGGTGATTTCTATTGAAAGTTCCAAAATGGCATCCATAAAATCAATGAACAGGAACATACAAGGCATGGCAAGACAGGCAGTTGGATTAACGCGTTTCACGAACCTCCGTTCGCTTAGTCATAATCTGATATACAGCCAGCCTGAATGCCGTTTTTCCCCCTACAGCAACTTGATCCTAGTAACGTCCTGGACCCTCGAACAAAAAAAGCTTGTACTCCTGCGCTCCGGGGGGGGGGGGGGGGGGGTTGGGGAAA
>BLSH010437729.1:100744-113014 GCA_018402905.1 Glandirana rugosa
GTTGGCGCCCTTGTTTGTTGGTTCTATATGGATAGTTCTTATGAACATGCACTTAGGTAATGAGCCGCCTTGCTGCCACTGTACGACCGGGGGTGGTCCAGAGTACTATAATGCAAGAGAAAAGAAACAACGGCGCACTGGCCTGGCGCATTACCTTTCACACAAGTGTTTATTAAAAAATTAAAAATATATATACTCACAAACAAGCTTGATGGATGAGCATTAAAAACAATTGGTAAAATCCTGCTCGTTCCTCCAAAACTTTGAGTCAGGAAAGTCCTCACACCATAAGGCATACGCGTTTCGAGGTTCTTCGTCAGAGCCCCCTGGACCCGCCTGGCATGATGACGTCAGCAAAGCCCCACCCAACTGACGCGTTTGCATCCCTCTGGACCTTGCTGTACTAATCATGAGCAGGATCAAGGTCCAAGATGGAGCAATGGTCAGAATTATGAGAAGCAAACAGTATCCAAAGGCAGGTCAAGAATGAGGAAGCACACACAGTGGGGGGGGGGGGGGGTTACTAAAACTGGAGATTGCATGGTAGCCAATCAGCTTCTAACTTCAGCTTCTTCAATGAAGCTTTGACAAAATACCTGGAAGCTGATTGGTTTCTTTGTAGAGCTGCACCAGATTTTCCTCTTTCCAGTTTTAGTAAATCAGCCCCATAGATTGCAGGTAAGTCCTATTCCCTAAAGCTGAAGCTTAGTTATGGTAATTTTTACATTTTGGACTAATATAAGTATGTATGTGTCATACCTGTGCGATTTACCTGGAAGCTGGAAATCACTGTAGTAGACGCCGCTACTACACCACTACTACATTGATCTCTACTAGCCTCTAAAATAGGGTGACCAGACGTCCCCGGTTTCCGGGGACAGTCCCCGGACTGAGGACACCGTCCCCAGATCAAGTCTGTCCCCGGTTTTGTCCCCAGATTGGATTTGAACAGGGGCCCGGGCGATTTCAAAGACAGTCAGTGCAGAATTTAATAAAGAAATTCTGACTCAAACCCCGCCCCGCCGCTTCTACTGGCTTAGGGGGGTGTATTTTTTCCATTATCCGTGCCCCTTTCTGATGATCATCTGCTGGTCGGAGCGGAGGGACTATTTCTTCCGTTTCTGGTGCATGCCGCTCCCGCTTGCATGTTCTTCTGCCTTGGCTCAAGTCCCGGACAGCCACCTGCCTGCCTATCTCCTTGCCTTCCCCGGTGGAGTGATCCTTTGATTGCTCTAGATGTTAACCCCTTCAAAGCCAGTGTTATTAGTACAGTGACAGTGCATATTTTTAAGCAATGATCACTGGTTCCCACAAAGTGACAAAAGTATCGCTTAGTGTCTGATTTGTCCGCCGCAATAGCGCACTTCCGATATAAGTCGCTGATTGCTGCCATTACTAGTAAAACAAAAAAAAAAATGTCCACGGATTTCATTTAAAAAATCTGGTCACCTTACTCTAAAATTGAGTGTGATGTTCTCTCTGTTTAGATAATTCATAGCACTTTGGGAATCCTTTTTCATTTACTAAATATTTATATATATACATACAGGTAGAGTTGAGCGAACCCGAACTGTAAAATTCGGGTCCGTACCGAACATTCGGGTGTCCGTGTCCCGAACCGTTTGAGGAAAAAGTCCGGGTTCTGGGTTCTGGTATTTTATCACGCATGTTGAATAGCTGCAGGGCAGCCAATCAACAAGCGTTTCACTGGTTTTCCCTTAGAAGCCATCACAGCCATGCCTACTAATGACATGGCTGTGATTGGCCAGTGCATCATGTGACCCAGCCTCTATATGAGGCTGGAGTCACAGTGCTGCAGTCACATGCTCTCAGGATAGTGTAGGGAGAGGATGCTGCCGGTGCTGTGAGGGACAGATTGTAGATCTATAACATCTCATCCTGCATTACAGAATGATCTGATACTGGACTAGGTAGAGATTACTACTTCTACTGCTTTGAGGGACAGATTGCAGATCTAATAACATCTCCCATTTTTCTTCCTTTTGCAGCCCTCTAGCACTTTACATAAAATATATGAGGTTCACTTTTTTAATTGAATTACTGAAATAAATTAAAAAAAAACTTTTTGATGATATTCTAATTTCATGAGATGCACCTGTATATGTATATAAGTTTATAAAATGAGCCAGCACTTCTGGATACTGATAAATGCTTGAGTTTATTCCATCATGATCATAAAAACAGTCCGACAGCATGTTCGATGATGTGAAAAAGGCTCTTTTGTTAGCTGAAACGCGTCAGTGCTGGGCAGTATTTGTGGCTCACTCACAGTATTAGTGACTCCCTCACTCACACCATTGGGCTGGGCCTATCTTAAGGAAGGGGTTTGGAGCTGCAGCTCCAATAGCCCCTATGTTAATCCGGCCCTGTGCGATGGATGGACTCAGGGCCGCTGATAGGGGGGTACAACCAGCCCTGGTGTGGGGGGCCCGGAGCACACAGGGGGGGCCCACATGGGGGGGGATTAGTGACAGATGACAATTGTGTCTCTTTTCCTCCAGTAGATGAAAGCTGCTCTCCTTCCCTCTCCCTTGCTACAAGCTTTTATCTGCTAAGAAAGAGGCAGTCGTCCCTCACTAATCCCCCTCCCTGTGTGGGCCTCCCTCCTCTCAGCACTGGAGTTTGTTATCTCTCTAACTTAGGCTCCATGCACACTGGCTTAATAAAATCGCTGCTTCTACAGCAGTTTAGTGTTTTGCCTGTAGAAGCAGCTCAATGTTATCCTATGTGCCCATACACATTAGGATGATTACAGGCATATTTTAACCACCCCAGCCCCGGAAGAATTTCCCAGGTTAGGACCAGAGCACTTTTTGCGATTAGGCACTGCGTCGCTTTAACTGACAATTGCGCGGTTGTGCGACGTTGTACCCAAACTAAATTTGCATCCTATTTTTCCCACAAATAGAGCTTTCTTTTGGTGGTATTTGAGCCCCTCTGCGTCATTTCTGATCGCCGCTATAAACAAAAGAAGAGCGACCATTTTGCAAAAAAAACCAAATTTCTTACTTTTTGCTAAAATACAAATCCAAAAAAAATATAAAAAAACATTTTTTTTTCATCGGTTTTGGCCGATTTATATTCTTCCTCATATCTGTGATAAAAAAAATTGCAATCGGCGTTTATTGATTGGTTTGCGCAAAAGTGGCCGCGTTTACGGATGGTGAGAATTAATTTCTGGGGTTTTTATTTATTTTTTTATTTTTTACTAGTAATGGCGGCGATCTGCGATTTTTAGCAGTACTGCGATATTGCAGTGGACATGTCGGACATTTTTGACACTTTTTTGGGACCAATGACATTTATACAGCGATCAGAAATTTAAATGTCCACTGATTACTGTATAAATGTCATTGGCAGTGAAGGGGTTAACCTGCAGGGGGTAGTGAAGGGGTTAAATATGTTCCCTGGGCGTGTTCTAACTGTGGGGGGGTTGGGCTACCATGGGCATGACAGATCTAACTGATCCCAGTGACAGGGATCAGTAGATCTCCCATGCCCCCCACTAACAGAGCGGGGAACCGCCGTGTTTACATCGGCGGCTCCCCGTTCTTTGCCTGTGGCCGCTCATTGGGTCATCGGGTCCGCCCAAGCCGCGGGCGCACTCCTCAAGAGTGCGGCTGGCGCGTGCACGCACACCCTAGCGGCCACTCGCAGATCGCTCCTTACGGCGATTCGCGCCCAGCGTCCACACTGCCGCCATAAATGGACGGTAGGCAGTGTGGAACCGGTTAAGCTCAACGTTTAAGAGACAGCCATCTGATAGGGGGGTACAACCAGCCCTGGTGTGGGGGGCCCGGAGCACACAGCGGGGCCCACATGGGGGGGGGATTAGTGACAGATCACAATTGTGTCTCTTTTCCTCCAGCAGATGAAAGTTGCTCTCCTTCCCTCTCCCTTGCCACAAGCTTTTATTTGCTAAGAAAGAGGCAGTCGTCCCTCACTAATCCCCCTCCCTGTGTGGGCCTCCCTCCTCTCAGCACTGGAGTTTGTTATCTCTCTAACTTAGGCTCCATAATAAAATCGCTGCTTCTACAGCAGTTTAGTGTTTTGCCTGTAGAAGCAGCTCAATGTTATCCTATGTGCCCATACACATTAGGATGATTACAGGCATATTTTAACCACCCCAGCCCCGGAAGAATTTCCCAGGTTAGGACCAGAGCACTTTTTGCGATTCGGCACTGCGTCACTGCGTCGCTTTAACTGACAATTGTTTTTTAACTGACAATTGCGCGGTCGTGCAACGTTTTACCCTAACAAAATTTGCGTCCTATTTTTACCACAAATAGAGCTTTCTTTTGGTGGTATTTGAGCCCCTCTGCGTCATTTCTGATCGCCGCTATAAACAAAAGAAGAGCGACCATTTTGCAAAAAAAAAAACAAATTTCTTACTTTTTGCTAAAATACAAATCCAAAAAAAAAAAATATAAAAAACATTTTTTTTCATCGGTTTTGGCCGATTTATATTCTTCCTCATATCTGTGATAAAAAAAATCGCAATTGGCGTTTATTGATCGGTTTGCGCAAAAGTGGCCGCGTTTACGGATGGTGAGAATTCATTTCTGGGGTTTTTATTTTTTACTAGTAATGGCGGTGATCTGCGATTTTTAGGGGTACTGCGATATTGCGGCGGACATGTCGGACATTTTTGACACTTTTTTGGGACCAATGACATTTATACAGCGATCAGAAATTTAAATGTCCACTGATTACTGTATAAATGTCATTGGCAGTGAAGGGGTTAACCTGCAGGGGGTAGTGAAGGGGTTAACTGTGTTCCCTGGGTGTGTTCTAACTGTGGGGGGGGGGGGGTGGGCTACCATGGGCATGAGAGATCTAATTGATCCCAGTGACAGGGATCAGTAGATCTCCCATGCCCCCCCACTAACAGAGCGGGGAACCGCCGTGTTTACATCGGCGGTTCCCCGTTCTTTGCCTGTGGCCGCTCATTACGGCTCGCCAGCGGACATCGGGTCCGCCTGAGCCGCGGGCGCACTCCTCAGGAGTGCGGCGGGCGTGCGCACGCGCACCCTAGCGGCCACTCGCAGATCGCCGCTTTCCTACGGCGATTCGCGCCCAGCGTCCACACTGCCGCCGTAAATGGACGGTAGGCAGTGTGGAACCGGTTAAGCTCAACGTTTAAGAGACAGAAAAAAAACCCTTCTGGTTCTCCTAAACTCCTCTAAACTTTGTACAAAAAATGTTCTATATGAGCGTTTTTTTCTGCCAATTGAACCCGAGTTTTTTAAGCCCAATGTGCATGGAGCTTAACTTTTTTTCCCTCCCTCTGATCCCGAAGCCTGGATATTTTTTTTAATTTTTCATTTTTATTTATTAACTCAGTTTTATCTTTTAGATTTAGCAGGAATTCTGTGAGTTGTGTTGTATTTGTGTCTGCTAATAGTTTTATTGTATTTTTAGCAAAATATAGCTTTAATACTTTTTTTGGGGGGGGCCCTATCAAATAGTCTGTATGGGGCCCCGCGATTTCTATCAGCAGCCCCTGGATGGACTCATCACACTGTACTGTACTGGGTATCAGTGGAAACCACTCCTCGGGTATTACTATACCCATAATTAGCCCAGGTTTGACAGTGTGTATTTTTTTTTTTTTTTTTGACAAAAACCACATAAAAAAATGCTGGTATTATGTTGTTCCTAATAGTTAATTCAACAAGTTAAAAAAGAAGATATAAGGCTGGCTCATGAAAGTGTTTGTATTGTTTCATCCCAGCAGTGTTGCCAACCTCTCGCAGCGTTTTTTACTGGCAAAATGTGGAAAATTTACTGGCGGAGCACATTTTTTACTGGCAACCTGAAAAATAACTGAACTCCTATTAAAAACTAAGACAATTGATATTTAAACACAACATGGAAACACTAACAATGCCCATATCAAGTAGTTTGCCCAGTTTACACTTAAAAAGTCAGCACAGCATGACAAATTATCAGACCCTGATATTTATAGACAGTGGTAAAAATCACTGATTTTTACAAACTGTCAGTAAATTGACTGGCAGTTGGCAACACTGCATCCCAGATGTGCCAGTTACTTGGCTCTGATTACGATGATCTTTGCAGGACCAAAATATTAATCCAAGAAAAAAAAATGTGCTGCTTCAGCCCGTGCGGCTCCAGAACCTCTTCCTAACTTGTGCTGGACACGAACCGGGAACTAAAAATATTTTTCCAAAGTAAAAAAAAAAAAAAAAAAAAATCAAAAGGAAAAAAAAAAAAATAGTCTAATGGACAGAGAAGAGCGCGATCGCATCAAACCATAATTAAAAGGTAGGAGTTGGAAGAAAGAAATAATTCTTGCGGCATGTGAAGTCTGATACATTCACTTCTGAGAAGGAGATCCACTGAATTCCTTTTCTTCAAGAGGAACAACAAAGCAATTTAGAAAACTTGAGTGACCTTCTGTATTCATGATTCGGGTGAAAAATAGAGCTCAGGTATCGCTGCTCGGGTGGAGGAAAATGGTTAGAGAAATACGACGCAGAGAAAAGCCTGAACTTAACTAATTGGTAAAAAACAAAACAAAAGGAAGGCAGATTTTTGCATTACCCCGTCCATGGGGGGCAGCATCCATCTGGTCTATTATCCCTTGGTTTTCCGGTTGCCTACCATCTTGAAAGTCCTCTAGCGCTGGAAATTACTATTTTTTTTCTTCTTGTATGATTAACTAATTGGCAGTTAATATGAGTTACTAAGAGGTCAGGCCAGGGCTGGCCCAAGACATTGTGCTGCCTGGGTCCAAGGGGCGGGCTAGAGCAGCATAGGGGCAGGCTAGGGCAGTAAAGGGGTGGGCTAGGGCAGTATATAGACAGGCTGGGGTATTATATGGACAGCCTAGGGTAGTATATGAAGCTAGGGTATTATATAGACAGGCAAGGGTAGTATATAGACAGGCAAGGGTAGTATATAGACAGGCTAGGGTAGTATATGGACAGGCTAGGGTAGTATATAGACAGGCTAGGGTAGTATATGGATAGGCTAGGGTAGTATATGAAGCTAGGGTAGTATATAGACAGGCAAGGGTAGTATATAGATAGGCAAGGGTAGTATATAGACAGGCTAGGGTAGTATATAGACAGGCTAGGGTAGTATACGGATAGGCTAGGGTAGTATATAGACAGGAGAGGGTAGTATATAGACAGGCTAGGGTAGTATATGGACAGGCTAGGGTAGTCTATAAACAGGCTAGGGTAGTATATGGACAGGCTAGGGTAGTATAGGGGCAGGCGGGGCAGCCCTGTGGACAGTTGTCATCATGGCACACAAAACTGCTGGAAAAAAAATCTTGGTTGTCAATTTGCTGGGTAAATAGAAGAGAAGGAAAAGTGGCCATGGTTCAGTTTGCTGCCCCTCCAATGGACCCACTGGGACCCATGGTATGGCCGGCCCTGGGTCAAGCGACTTATGTCAAGTGAGAGGATGATAAGAAGTCCTTCTATCTGTTCCAAGTAGAAGCTGATAAGAGCTTAAAACTATAAATCAGCCTTTCTCAACCTTTTCAACACTGGGGAACCCTTGAAATAATTCTCCGGTCTTGGGGAACCCCTGCTAAAAATTAAAAATCTACAACTCATGATACATCAGTGTGACGGTCAATGGGAAGAATGCTCCTTACACTTGTGGTCATTGGGAAGAATTACCCCCCTTACAGAGAGCTAAAAAGATCAATGATGTCATTGGGAATTTATCTGAGAGGTAGAAATTGACCATTGATCAAGGAACCCCTAGCAACCTCTGGAGGAACCCTGGTTGAGAAACCCTGCTATAAAGAAATCAGTAGCCCATTTCAAGTTGCAATTGATAAGCAACCTTGTTTTATCACGGTAACGTAATATTTTAAGTTTTTGGGGTTTTTCGAGATGTGCAAAGAGAGATCACATAAACACTTGGAGGCAGGGCTTTTTTTCAGCTGGAACGTGGTGGAAATCAGTTCAGGCCCTCTGCTCCCTGCTCACCACTACTGCTTGTAAACACAGAAGTCCGGCTTCTGTGTTTACAAGTGACAGCTTGTCTCCCAACGGTCCCCACAGATCTGATCACCTGAGCTGCTCCCAGACACTGATTACTGTATAAATGTCACTGGCAGGGAAGGGGTTGACCAATGAAGTGTTCTAACTGTGAGGGGGCTGGGCTGCCAGGGGCATAAGAGATCTAACTGATCCCAGTGACAGGAATCAGTAGATCTCTTATGTCCCCATTGAGAGAGCGGAGAACCGCCGTGTTTACATCGATGGTTCCCTGCCTTTCTTCTCTAACAGGCGATCGCGGACATCGAGTCCGCCGGACCGGCGGTGCCGCTCAGGGAGCGTGCGGCGGGCACTCGCCCCCTAGCTGCGCGGATGGCTGTTTATAAACGGCGATTCGCGCTACGCTGCCACTCTGCAGCAGTAAATGCGATGCGGTCCGGAAGTGGTTAAGACCATTGGGCGGAAGTGACGTTTGACGTCGCTTCCGTCATCCACTGGTATAGAGTACCCGAGTGTGGGCCATCATTCCCCTTACTCGACACCATGCCTCTCAGGGGAAAGGACCGGATCGTCTCCGCCGCTACCGACAGATCCGGTAAGAGGCGGCGGAGACGACCGAATCGCGGCAGGAGGGGTTCGACTCTCCCGTCGCCGATAAAAGTGATCTTGCAGCCATTCTGCCGCGGAGACCACTTTTAACCGAAAGCGGACCGCTCACCGTTTTAAAAAAAAAAACAGGGTTATGACAGCTATCTGCTATCTGCTTCCATAACAATGGAATTTAGCATCAAAGTACCGAAGTATAACGACAGCGGGCAACCTGGAAGCAGTTGAAACTAAAGGCAGAACTTTTTTTTTTCATTTTGGATAGAGTAAGGGAGGGTTATAATCCCTTACAGTTTATTTGTTGCCATATGTGTCCCGTTGGGGAGATTTCCCTTCACTTCCTGTCCCCTAGCCACAACAGGAAATGAGAGGTAATCCCTCCAAAGTGAAGGAATCGCTGGGTTGTCACCAGAACTAGTGCCACCATTCGGCCCAAGCAACTTTTGATGTTCAGACATTTGGTGTGTAGCCTAACAAACGGGGCGTTCGACCATTTGTTTGGCCGCCCTGAACGACCCAGAACATTATGGGGTGACTTCGCCACCGCAGAGCGCCCCATAATTCATTGTGTGGCAGACAGCGCGCACAGCTCCTCCCCGTTGGGAGGGCTACCGCCGTCTGCTCGCTGTTTGTTTTGTCAGTTTATTTATATGGCAGGGCGGGGCCACCCGGTGACGTAAACCGGCGACCCCGCCCCTTCTGACGTCATGTGACATCAGAGGAGGTGGGTCATGCGCTTACGTCACCGAGTGACCCGCCCTGCCATATAAATAAACTGTCAAAACAAAGAGAGCTCAGTCGGCGGCCACCCTCCCATGGAGGAGGAGCTGTTGAGGCTTTTTTTTTCGGGTCTGTCGTTCGCCATGATTGACAATGGATTACAACGGGGGACACTTATGTTTTTTTTTTTTTTTTTACTTTTTTAATAAAGGACTTGTCCCTAATTGTCTCCTGTGATTTTTTCTTTTTGACACTTTTTGGTGAAGTAGTAGGGGTGCAATATACCCGATACTAATTCACATGGGGGGGCCAGGATCTGGGGGCCCCCCGTATTAACGGGGGCTTCCAGATTCCAATAAGCCCCTCCGCCCGCAGACCCCCACAACCACAGCCAAGGGTTGTGGGGAAGAGGCTCTTGTCCCCATCAACATGGGGACAAGGTGCTTTGGGGTGGGGGGCGCAGAGCCCCAACTGCCCCAAAGCACCCATATTCCCCATGTTGAGAACATATAGCCTGGTACGGTTCAGAAGGGGAGGGGGCGCTCGCTCGTCCCCCCCCCCCCCCCCCATCCTGGGTGGCCAGGTTGCATGCTCGGATAAGGGTCTGGCTTGGATTTTAGGGGGGCCCACATCAATTTTTTTAAAATTTTGGTGCGGGGTTCCTCTTAAAATCCAAACCAGACCTTGTATGGACTTGGGAGGGGGGCCCCACGCAAATTTTTTCAGTGATTTTTTTGTATATTGCCGAGAACCGGCAATACATTACAGCCGCAATTTTAAATGACAATCTTTCCTTTGGAAATGTCGTTTTGCTCTGGCTATGTTCTACACCTCACAGAGATGCACCCTTTTACAGGCAGACTAAGGGGACCCCCCCAGGCACAATATTTAAAGGAATATTTCATTTTTTTTTTTACTTTAAGCATTATTAAAATCACTGCTCCTTTAAAAATTATGCTTTTTACAAACTTTTTTTTCATTGATACATGTCCCCCAGGGCAGGACCCGGACCCCCATAACCATTGTATGCCCAGTTACTTGGCACTTTTGATTTTTGACGTTCGGGTCACATTGATTTCAATGGGGTTCGTTGTTCGGGTCCGAACTTTCGGGATGTTCGAAAGTTCTGGCGCGAACCAAACAGGGGTCCGTTCGGCCCATCCCTAGCCACCATTAGAAGACTTCCTTTCAATTGCTGTTCTGGCGACAAACCAAAGTTTGGGCATTTGGGCGAGGGCTCGCTACTTAGGGAATTCTGCATTTTCATGCAAGGTCTGCTTTATTGTGACCCTGGTGGGGATAAATAAAAAAACTAAACCACAGGAACCACAGTGGGCGGTGAGGGGCTCAGGGATCTGACACTCCTGGAAGAGTCGAATGCTGAAGAGACTACTGGAGGGAAGATAGGAGAGGTGAGTGGAGAAGTTCTTAGGGTTGGTTTACTGAAGGTAAATTGGCAAGAGAATTTTCACTTAGATTAGTGAAATGTGGGGAAATTTCACTTTGCAAAGAATCCCAGTCACGTGCGCATAAAAAAAAAATGGCTTGCTCATCATGATTGGATGATTGGACTTAGAGCTCCACCTCATTTAAAAAAGTAAGGGGTTTTATGGGGGTTTTATTTTTTGCTACACAAACTAAAAAATACAGATTTAAAAAAAAAAAAAAAAAAAAGATTTGTTTCTGTTATAAAATTGTGTTTTCTCCTTCACTGATGGGCACTGATGAGGCTGCAATGATGAGTTGGCACTGATAAGGTAGCACTTATGGGCACTGATAGGTGGCACTGATGGGCACTGATAGGCGGCACTGATGGGCCCTAATAGGTGGCACTGATGGGCCCTAATAGGTGGCACTGATGGGCGCTGACAGGCGGCACTGATGAGCACTGACAGGCAACACTGATGGGCACTGACAGGCAACACTGATGGGCACTGACAGGCGGCACTGATGGGCACTGACAGGCGGCACTGATTAGCACTGACAGGCAGCACTGATGGACACTAATAGATGGCACTGATGGGCACTAATAGATGGCACTGATAGGCAGCATTGATGAGGAGGTACTGTCAGTCATTACTGATGGGCACCATTGAAGGGCACTGATGGGCACTGAATGGCACTTTGATGGGCACTGATTGGCACATTGGTGGGTACTGACTGGCACTTTGGTGGGCACTGGCTGGCAGCTGATGGGCAGTGATTGGCAGATGTAGTGGGTACCTCTCATGGGGCTGAGCTGATAAGCAATGCGCTGATTATCAGGGCAGACCCCCCCCCCCGACAGGACAGCGTGGACCGAGGAAAGCCGTATACTGGCACGTCCTGGTTCAAGCTGTGATTGGTCACAGCTGATCACATGGTAAAGAGCTTCCATCAGAGGCTCTTTGCCATGATCGGAGTTGCAGTGTGTCAGACTGACACACCACACTGCAGATCGCGGCGCTGCGCACCCCCGTGTGGGGGGGGGCTCACGGGTTATCCTGCTGGACGTCATGTGACGCCCAGTCAGGATAACGATACCACCACCCGTCTGTCAATCTGCTATAGGTCTGGCGGGAAGTGGTTAAACTAAACCCAAGAACCCAAATGCGATATATTGCAGCTTATAGCCCATAGATGTGACGGTTCACCCTAACAACAGGGACCCTTTGAGTCAAATGGACCCAAGACCCTTATAGTTTCTCTTTAAATAACCAAATTAAGTATTTCATATTGACAGCATCAATATTATTATGTTTTGTTTGTTTTTTGGGATGGGCACACTATGGACAACTAAGCATCACTAAAAATCACCCCGACGGGGTCACTTTACATAAAAAGGACCCAAGACCATTATAGTTTCTCTTTAAACATCCATTGTGAAGTATTTATTATTTACAATATTAAAATGGTTTTTGTGTGTTTTTTTTTTTTTTTTTGGGGGGGGGGGGGGGGG
>BLSH010437729.1:113024-124853 GCA_018402905.1 Glandirana rugosa
TGGACATAATAGGCAAATAAACATAGAAATAATCACTATAAGTTATGTTTGAATAAATTACATAATTAACTGTGTTCCCTGCATGCATTTCAAGGTTTAATTCTACTTTTAATTTTACTGTAATGGTCACCCAATTTTCGGTTGGCACGTTGGCAGCCCCTCTGTATTGTTGTCCCCTTTGTGTCCGGTGATATAAAGCTTGTGCTTGTCTATAGAAGTCATTCCCGGTACAGCGTGTTGATGTTATTATTCCCTGCGACAGCCTAATTGTACTTGTTTTTGAGTTGTAAGTTCTTGACACATTGTTATAATCTTTATTTTTTCTCAAAGTTCTCCATCTTTGTCACGTCAAGGAAAACAGCAGCGATGGCAGATTTCAGCGAATTCTAATGTTCCTCCGCATCGATGAAGTTACCCCTAATCAGCCCCGGTCCCAATTTATCCCAGCATTCCCTGTCCATTCTCTTCAATAGGGCTGAGAAATATGCTATTTAATTCCTTTGTTCTGCCTCTGGTATGCCTGCACTGTCATTTTCTACGTCACTCCCTACCTTTATCCCTACCCTGCTTTTTTCTCCTCAAAAACCTGATTGTTCCTCAAGCACAAAGAAGGTAAAATGAAACTTCCCCTTCGCACAACACATTGTTCTGCCACAGACAAAAAAATCATACCCTCTCCTCAACCTCTGGCAGCTCCTACAATAGAAAATATTCCATTCAGAGGAGAAAGATTACCTTTTCAAATTCTGCTATTTTCCCTGTGCACTTCTGTGTGAGTCTTCACTAAGAGCTTTCTTCTTAATTGTATTTTATATTATATGTGACTTATTAATTGTATATTAAACTATATGCCTCTAATAGTCACCCAATGACATTGTCCACATAGAACTTTTATAGCACTTTTCTCTCCTCCTTCCCCTTCCTTCTCTCTTTACTTCATTCCCTTTTTCTTCTTTCTTTCTTTCTTTCTCTCTCTCTCTCTCTCTTTCCTTCCTTCCTTCCTTCCTTCCTTCCTTCCTTCCTTCCTTCCTTTCTTTCTTTCTTTCTTTCTTTCTTTCTTTCTTTCTTTCTTTCTTTCTTTCTTTCTTTCTTTCTTTCTTCCTTCCTTCCTTCCTTCCTTCCTTCCTTCCTTCCTTCCTCTCTCTCTCTCTCTCTCTCTCTTTCTTCCTTCCTTCCTTCCTTCCTTCCTTCCTTCCTTCCTTCCTTCCTTCCTTCCTTCCTTCCTTCCTTCCTTTCTTCCTTCCTTCCTTCCTTCCTTTCTTTCTTTCTTTCTCTCTTTCTTTCTTTCTTTCTTTCTTTTTCTTTCCTTCTCCTCCTTTCTTCCTTATTTATTTCATTCCTTTTCTATCCTTCCTCCCTTCTTTACTGTCCCCCCCCCCTTCCTTTCTTTCATCTCCCCCTACTTCATTCCCCTTTTTTTTCCTTCCCTTTTTCCGTCTTTTCTTTCTTCCCCTCCTTTCTTTCTTCTGTCTTTCCTACTATTTCTAACTATCTTCTAGATTCTCCCCTCCTTCCTTTTCTTTTCTTTTCTTTTCTTTCTTTCTCTCTCTTCCTTCCATTCTTTCTTTCTTCCCCTCCTTTTTTCCTTCTGCATTTCCCTCATTCCCCTCTTCGTCTTTCTTTCTTTCTTCCTTTCTTTCTTTCTTTCTTTCTTTCTTTTTTTCTTTCCTTCTCCTCCTTTCTTCCTTATTTATTTCATTCCTTTTCTATCCTTCCTCCCTTCTTTACTGCCCCCCCCCTCCTTTCTTTCTCTTTCTCCCTTCCTTCTTTCCCTTTTCTTTTCTCTTCTTTTGTTTCTATCTACTAGATTCTTCCCTCCTTCCTTCTTTTCTTTTCTTTCTTTCTCTTTCATTCTCCTCTTTTTTCCCCGTATTTACTTCATTCTTTTTCCATCCTTCCTCCCTTTTTTCTCCCCCTCCTTTCTTTCTCCTCTCCTTCCTTCATTCCCTTTTTTTTCCTTCCTTCTATCCTTCTTTTCTTCCTTAATTCCCATTTTCTTTATTCCTTTCTTTTTCTTTCCTTCCTGTCTTTTTTTCCTTATTTCCTTCCTTCTTTCTTTTCTTTCCTTCTTCCTCTCCTTTCTTTCTTCTGTCTTTCCTTCACTCCCCTTTTCTTCTTTCCTTCTTTTCTTCCTTTCTTTTCTATCTCCCCCTCCTTTCTTTCTTTCATTCCCTTTTCCTTCCTTCCTTTCTTCCTAAATTCCCCTCTTTGTTGCTTTCTTTTTCTTTCCTTCCCATATTTTATTCCTTATTTCCTCCCTTCTTTTCTTTCTTCCCCTCCTTCTGTCTTTCCTTCCTTCCCTTTTTCCTTCTTTTATTTCTTCCTTTTTTCTTTTGTTTTCTCTCTTCCCCTTTCTTTCTTTTTCTTTCCTTCTCCTCCTTTCTTCCTTATTTACTTCCTTCCTTTCTATCCGTCCTCCCTTCTTTTCTTTTCTTTCTTCCTTCTGTCTTTCCTTCATTCCCTCTTTTATTCCTTCCTTCTTTTCTTTCTTTCTTTCTTTTTCTTTCCTTCTCCTCCTTTCTTCCTTATTTCCTTCCTTCCTCACCCCCCCCCCCCCTCATTCCTTTCTATCCTTCCTCCTTTCTTTCTTTCTGACAAATATTCTAGTAGTCACAGCTACTACAGTGGTTGCTGTAATCTTCCTGGCCCTGTGCCAAAGGTTTCCCTACAGCACAATGCCCATAGGAAGTCGCTCACTCACCACTACCACCATTCACAAATTGCCTTGTATTTCTTGTAATGAATACAAGGCATTCTCTGGTGGATGAGCTGGGGAGGAGGATTGGCCACACCACGCTCTCCTCCTTACCCAATCAGAGAATTCCTTGTATTTACTGAGAAAATGCGAGGCGTTCTGTGATTGGCGGCAATTCCCAGTGAGTGACCCCCTGTGATAACTACACAGCAGGGAAGCTGCTCAGCACAGATCCTGGAGGATTGCAGCACTCCTATCCTGCCATTAAAATACAGAGAATTCAAAACAATCAGCTATTCCACATTGGCAACAAACCCACTAAAAATTATAAAATGTTTCAACCTGCCAACGTGCTTAGATTTAAAGCCGAACTCCAGGCAAACAGCTAAATGCACATTTGAAATATCTATTGTGCATGGGGGCTGTCTGACGTGCGAAATGATTTGTGTTTCTTGTCAATCCAGTTTTGAGATTTACACAGCTCTGCAAGATAGCCGGGTGAGCTCATGAGGAAAATGTATAGAATGAGACTGATGTGTATCCAGAACTTATTTTATTAATTATAGTATCTCACAAAAGTAAGTACACCCCTCGCATTTCTGTAAATATTTTATTCTACCTTTTCATGTGACAACACTGAAGAGCTGACACTTTGCTACAATGTAAAGTAGTGAGTGTACAGCTTGTATAACAGTGTAAATTTGCTGTCCCCCTCAAAATAACTCAACACACAGCCATTAATGTCAACAAAAGTGATTACACCCCTAAGTGAAAATGTCCAAATTGGGCCCAATTAGCCATTTTTCCTTCCTGGTGTCATGAGACTTATTTGTGTTACAAGGTCTCAGGTGTGAATGGGGAGCAGGTGTGTTAAATTTGGTGTTATCGCTCTCACTCTCTCATATTGGTCACTGAAAGTTCAACATGGCACCTCATGGCAAAGAACTCTCTGAGGATCTGAAAAAAAGAATTGTTGCTCTACATAAAGATGGCCTAGGCTATAAGAAGATTGCCAAGACCCTGAAACTGAGCTGCAGCATGGTGGCCAAGACCATACATCAGTATAACAGGAGAGGTTCCACTCAGAACAGCGCCTCACCATGGACGACCAAAGAATTTGAGTGCAGTGCTCAGCGTCATATCCAGAGGTTGTCTTTGGGAAATAGACGTATGAGTGCTGCCAGCATTGCTGCAGAGGTTGAAGGGGTGGGGGGTCAGCCTGTCAGTGCTCAGACCATACGCCGCACACTGCATCAAATTGGTCTGCATGGCTGTCGTCCCAGAAGGAAGCCTCTTCTAAAGATGATGCACAAGAAAGCCTGCAAACAGTTTGCTGAAGACAAGCAGACTAAGAACTTGGATTTAGAAGTAAGAAAAAACACTGCGCTAGACCACAACAAATAGAGCCTAAACAATAGCAGCAACCAGGATAGTACTAGCCATGTACTCAACCTAGCAATATTCCCAAAAAACTGGTCGCGCTAGTGATTATAGAAAATTAATTGAATATTATAAATACAACATCATATATAGGTGAGGTACAAGAATACTAAAAGTCCAGGAAAGTCCAAAAAAGTGTGATATGAAAGTGCACATAGGTCATAGACAGATCAGATGGAAAACACACATGGATGTATCTTCATAGGCATAGACCACCACGTGAAAAATCAGAGCCAGTAGTGACACCTCCACCTCTTATCTAGTGGCAGCTTACCAGATGTCAGCACAATAAAGCACATTGGCTGTACCCCAGCCCGGGTCCCCACTTGGGGACATGGATTACTGGCACCATGCCCTGTGGTCTGATGAGACCAAGATAAACTTATTTGGTTCAGATGGTGTCAAGCGTGTGTGGCGGCAACCAGGTGAGGAGTACAAAGACAAGTGTGTCTTGTCTACAGTCAAGCATGATGGTGGGAGTGTCATGGTCTGGGGCTGCTTGAGTGCTGCCAGCACTGGGGGGCTACAGTTCATTGAGGGAACCATGAATGCCAACATGTACTGTGACATACTGAAGCAGAGCATGACCCCTTCCCATCAGAGACTGGGCCACAGGGCAGCATTCCAACATAACGACCCCAAACGCCTCCAAGACGACCACTGCCTTGCTAAAGAAGCTGAGGGTAAAGGTGATGGACTGGCCAAGCATCTCCAGACCTAAACCCTATTGAGCATCTGTGGGGCCTCCTCAAACGGAAGGTGGAGGAGCGCAAGGTCTCTAACATCCACCGGCTCTGTGATGTCGCCATGGAGGAGGGGAAGAGGACTCCAGTGCCAACCTGTGAAGCTCTGGTGACCTCCATGCCCAAGAGGGTTAGGGCAGTGCTGGAAAATAATGGTGGCCACACAAAATATTGACACTTTGGGCCCAATTTGGACATTTTCAGTCACTTGTATTGTGAGTATTTTACTCACATTTGTTGCCAGCGGTTTAGACATTAATGGCTGTGTATGGAGTTATTTTGAGGGGACAGAAAATTTAGGCCCCTTTCACACGGGTGGATCGTTCGGGTCCGCCTGTCAGTCTTTCAGGCAGACCCGAACGGATGCTCCATTGCTCTCTATGGAGCGACAGATGTCAGCGGTGACATGTCCGCTGACACCCGATCCGCCAAAAGCAGACGGATGGAAACCCTATTTTCCATCCGTCTGGCGGATCGGATCGGATGAACACGGACTGACGGTCCGTGTTCTTCCGATCCTCCATAGGGGAGAATGGAGCTCCGCCGGCTCAGTGGGGATCAACGGATGGATCCCCGCTGAGCAGCGCTCGTGTGAAAGGACCCTTACACTGTTATACAAGCTGTACACTCACTACTTTACATTGTAGCAAAGTGTCAGCTCTTCAGTGTTGTCACATGAAAAGATAGAAGAAATGGGAGGGGTGTACTTACTTTTGTGAAATACTGTATACATATATATATATATATATATAATATTATTACTATGATTATTTATATATACATACATTATTTAAATAAATACATACAGTGCCTTGAAATATATTTTATTCGGATTTTATGTGGTAGACCAACACAAAATGGTGCATAATTCTCTGTCAGATTGGATGGAGGGCGTCTGTGATCAGCGATTTTCAAGTCTTGCCACAGATTCTCCATTGGATTTAGGTCTGGACTGTGACTGGGCCATTCTAACCCATGAATGTGCTTTGATCTAAACCATTCCATTGTAGCTCTGGCTGGATGTTTAGGGTCGTTGTCCTGCTGGAAGGTGAACCCCCGCCCCGGCCTCAAGTCTTTTGCAGACTCTAACAGGTTTTCTTCTAAGATTGCCCTGTATTTGGCTCCATCCATCTTCCCATCAACTCTGACCAGCTTCCCTGTCCCTGCTGAAGAAAAGCATCCCCACAACATGAAGCTGCCACCACCATGTTTCACAGTGGGGATGGTGTGTTCAGGGTGATGTGCAGTGTTAGTTTTCCCCCACACACAGCGTTTTGCTTTTAGGCCAAAAAGTTGAATTTTGGTTTCATCTGAGCAGAGCCCCTTCTTCCATGTTTGCTGTGTCCCCCACATGGCTTCTCACAAACTGCAACCCGGGACTTCTTATGGATTTCTTTCACCAATGGCTTTCTTCTTGCCACTCTTCCATAAAGGGCAGATTTGTGGAGAGCACGACTAATAGTTTTCCTGTGGACAGATTCTCCCCCCTGAGCTGTGGATCTCTGCAGCTCCTCCAGAGTTCCCATGGACCTCTTGGCTGCTTCTCTGATGAATGCTCTCCTTGCCCGGCCGGTCAGTTTAGGTGGACGGCCATGTCTTGGTAGGTTTGCAGTTGTGCCATACTCTTTCCAATTTCTGATGATGGATTGAACAGAGCTCCATGAGATGTTCAAAGCTTGGAATATTTTTTTATAACCTAACCCTGCTTTATACTTCTCCACAACTTTAGCCCTGACCTGTCTGGTGGGTTCCTTGGCCTTCATGATGCTGTTTGTTCACTAAGGTTCTCCAACAAACTTCTGAGGGTTTCACAGGACAGCTGTATTTATACTGAGATTACATTACACACAGGGGGACTTACTAATTAGATGACTTCTGAAGGCAAATGGTTCCTCTAGATTTTAGTTAGGTTACATATATAGCTCAGTGTTTTACGACTAAATAAAGGTACCTACATCCCAATTGGCATAAAGAAAATGAAGAGTAAGGGGCTGTGGGATTTTAATGGTACCGAAATAGGCTCACAAAATCATTTAGTTAAAACAATCTCTTTATTTTTACAAAAAGACTTCTACATTAAAAATGTATACATGTATGTCAACAATTGCAAAACAAGTACACAGCACATTGGTTTTTCCCACACGATCTATGGCCCTGCGTTTCTCAACATGTTTCGCTGTAAATCCGCTTCTTCAGGAGAGTACCACAGGTACTTAGGGCCAGATAGTGAAAGTAATTACAAAGCTTTAGTGTAAGTAATAATAAGAAATACATCTATAAAAGCCCAATGTATGTGATGATATCAACAGTACTTACCATAAAGGAGTAAACCACAGAGAAAGAGCGCTAAAGCCAAAAATATTCCCCCATGCTCGCCCGGGCCGCTAGGGTCAAAAATATTGCCCCGGGCGAGGACGGGGGAATATTTTTGGCCTTAGCGCTCTTTCTCTGTGGTTTCATCACATATGTTGGGCTTTTATAGATGTGTTTCTTATTATTACTTACACTAAATCTTTGCAATTACTTTCAGTATCTGGCCCTAAGTACCTGTGGTACTCTCCTGAAGAAGCGGATCTACCACGAAACATGTTGAGAAAAGCAGGACGATAGATCGTGTGAGAAAAACCAATGTGCTGTGTACTTGTTTTGCAATTGTTGACATACATGTATACATTTTTAATGTAGAGGTCTTTTTGTAAAAAATAAAGAGATTGTTTTAACTAAATGATTTTGTGAGCCTATCTCGGTACCATTAAAATCCCACAGCCCCTTACTCTTCATTTTCTTTAGATTTTAGTTAGGGGTATCGGAGTAAAGGGGGCGCCATACAAATGCCCCCCCCCCCCCCCACACTTTTCACAGATTTATTTGTATCATTTATCATTTTCCCTCCACTTCACAATTATGAGCCACTGTGTGTCGGTCCATCACATAAAATCCCAATAAAATACATTCACGTTTTTGGTTGTAACATGAGAAAGTGTGGGGAATGTTAAGGGGTATGAATACTTTTTCAAGGATCTGTATATGCATGTTATGTTATTTTTATGATGACTATCTGGGAAGGGTAACAGAGGTCCCCAGCACACATTTAAGCTGACCTTCCAACAGTCACGAATTGTCCCACATTTTGACCTTACTCCCAATGTGCCCTATACAGAGGCCACAAAGGCTCTGCTCATGTCAACAGTTCGCTCATATGCAAATCACTATAGGATATGCCTATGAATAAATGGGCACTGAATGGCAGGACCCCAGGGATTTGCATATAAATGAGCTTTACTGGTTCATTCATATGCAAATCCACCTGAAGCTCATTCATAGGACACGCTGAGGGAAGAAACATAGAAGAAGGACGGCCTAGTAAAGATCAAGTGATTTATCAAGTCTGACCCTTGGAAGGGGAGTTCTGTAATGGAGGGAGTGGGTCTGGGTCTGCACTGGAGTTAAAGGGGGGTGGCTCTGTACTGGAGGGGGAGTCTTTATTAGAGTGGGGGCTCTGTACTTAAACGCGGGATCTGTGCTGGAGGGAGATCTGCATTGGTAAGGAGGGTGGAGGTCTGTATTGGAAGAGGGATCTGTACTGGAAAAGGGTTCTGTACTGATGGGGTGGTAGGAGGTCTGTACTAGAAGGGGGGTCTTTACTGGTAGGGAGGGAGGGGTGCGATACACACTCCTCACCCCTGTACTCTGTGCGATACACACTCCTCACCCCTGCACTCTGTGCGATACACACTCCTCACCCCTGCACTCTGTGCGATACACACTCCTCACCCCTGTACTCTGTGTGATACACACTCCTCACCCCTGCACTCTGTGCGATACACACTCCTCACCCCTGTACTCTGTGCGATACACACTCCTCACCCCTGTACTCTGTGCGATACACACATCTCACCCCTGTACTCTGTGTGATACACACTCCTCACCCCTGCACTCTGTGCGATACACACTCCTCACCCCTGTACTCTGTGCGATACACACATCTCACCCCTGTACTCTGTGTGATACACACTCCTCACCCCTGCACTCTGTGCGATACACACTCCTCACCCCTATACTCTGTGCGATACACACTCCTCACCCCTGCACTCTGTGCGATACACACTCCTCACCCCTGCACTCTGTGCGATACACACTCCTCACCCCTGAGAAAGAAAGAAAGAAAGAAAGAAAGAAAGAAAGAAAGAAAGAAAGAAAGAAAGAAAGAAAGAAAGAAAGAAAGAAAAATAACTAATCTGTTAACCTTCTCTGGTTAAAAACAGAACATTTAGTATATACATTTGTAGATATATATGGAAGCCTCACTGTCGCATCAAGACTAGACGTGTGCAATTCAGTTTGTTCCGAAATAAAATTCGGACTAATTTTCGGAAATTCGGATGTATTTTTTTAAATTTTTTTTTATTCAGATGTATTTTAATTCTCGATGTACAATAGTACAGAACTTCAATGAATCCAAAATAACGGAAAAAAATAATTTTGACAGAATTAGAATCAGTTTGAATCGTTTTCAAATTTATTTCGAATAGGTTTTGAATTTGAAAAGTTTTCGAATTCGAATAGTTTTCAGATTCGAATTCAAATAGCTTTTGAATTCAAATAGTTTTCCAATTTCCAAACGGAATAAAATAGAATAGAAAATAATGGAATAAAACAGAAAAGAATATAACAGAAAATAAAAGAATAGAATAGAAATGAACAGAATAGAATAGAATAAAAAAAGAATTGAACAAAATAAAAAGAATATAACCACCCTCTGAAATTCAAATTTCGAATAGAAGAGATTTGAATTTGAGTACATAAGAAAAGAAAAGAATAACAAAAAATATTAGAATAGACTATAATAGAATAGAATCAATTAGAATTTAAAAAAAAAACAAGAAAAGAATAGAAATAATATAACAATTTCCCAAAATTCAAATAGAATCAATTTGAATTTGAATAGAATAGAAATGCATAGATTAGAATAGAAAATAACAGAATAGTATAGAAAAAAAAACAACAAAATAGAATAGAATGAATATAACCATCTTCCAAAATTCGAATTTGGAATAGAATAAATTTGAATTTGAATAGAAAAAAATTGAATAGAAAAGGATAGAATAGGATAGAAAAGAATAGAACAGAATTGAAAATAACATAATGGAATATAATAGAATAGAATAGAATAAACAAATAGAAAAAGAATAGAATACAAAAACAATAGAATAGAAAGAATATAAACATTTCCCAAAATTCAAATATAATCAATCTGAGTTTCAATAGAATAGAAAAGAATAGATTAGAATATGAAGATGGTTATATTCTTTCTATTCTATTCTGTTATTTTTTCTACACTATTCTGTTATTTTCTCTTTACTCTATCCTAATCTATTATTTTCTATTCTATTCAAATTCCTATTCTATTCTATTGTTTTTGCATTCTATTATTTTCTATTCTATTCTTTCCTATTCAAATTTCAGAAGAGGATTAATATTCTATTTTATGCTATTTTTTTTTATTCTACTCTATTCATTTCTATTCTATTCTAGTAAGTTTTTATTTACTATTCAATTTTGTTCTGTTTTACTCTATTATATTCTATTATTTTATTTTCTGTTATATTATTTTCTATTCTATTCTATTCTATGTTTTTATATTCCATTCCTTTATTTTCTATTCTATTTTATTCTCTTTGGAAATGGGAAAATGATTCGAATTTGAAAGCGATTCGAATTCGAAAACTATTTGAAATTGATGTGAAAACTATTTAGAATCGATTAGAATCCCGAGAATTCTAATCGATTCAAATACAAATAAACAAAACAAATTCCGAAGATGAATTAAACGGGTTTTATGAATTTAACTGAAAGAATTTATGGAAATAACGGTTCGAAACGAAACAAAACGAAACATTTTTTTTTTTTTGTCGTTCTGCACATTTCTAATCAAGACCTCGTGTCAAGGACTGCATGCGGTCCCTAACCCTTAACCATCAGAGTTTCCAACTATGGGGTTATATAGCAATTCACAAACAGAGAGTAGGCTTACCTGGAGGCATCCCCATTCTTCCTATAGAGGGACTTCACTCCCCCCACCTCATTCCCCCTTTTTTTTGCTGAGTAATCCACAAAATTTACTCACTTGCATGCTCAGTGATCCCTTAGGTCAGGGTTTTCTCAACCAGGGTTCTGTGGATCCCTAGGGTTCCTCCAGAGGATGCTAGGGGTTCCTTGAGCAATGGTCAATTTCTACCTCTTAGATAAATTCCCAAACAGAGAGTAGGCTTACCTGGAGGCATCTCCATTCTTCCTAAAGAGGAAGTTCACTCCCCCCACCTCATTCCCCTTTTATTTTGCATGCGTGACTGCATGCGGTCCCTAACCCTTAACTATCTGAGTTTCCAACTATGGGGTTATATAGCAATTCACAAACAGAGAGTAGGCTTACCTGGAGGCATCTCCATTCTTCCTATAGAGGGACTTCACTCCCCTGCCTTATTCACCTTTTTTTGCTGAGTAATCCACAAAATTTACTCACTCGCATGTCTAGTGATCCCTTAGGTCAGGGTTTCTCAACCAGGGTTCTGTGGATCCCTAGGGTTCCTCCAGAGAATGCTAGGGGTTCATTGAGCAATGGTCAATTTCTACCTCTTAGATAAATTCCCAAACAGAGAGTAGGCTTACCTGGAGGCATCTCCATTCTTCCTAAAGAGGAACTTCACTCCCCCCACCTCATTCCCCTTTTTTTTTTGCATGCCTGACTGCATGCGGTCCCTAACCCTTAACTATCTGAGTTTCCAACTATGGGGTTATATAGCAATTCACAAACAGAGAGTAGGCTTACCTGGAGGCATCTCCATTCTTCCTATATCCCTAGGTGTCTTGGGACCAACTCTTTGGGACTGGATTCCCTAGTGATCTGTACGCTCACTCATTTAAAACACCTAATGAGTCGTTTTTTTCCAC
>BLSH010437729.1:132424-134924 GCA_018402905.1 Glandirana rugosa
TATCTTCACAGCATATGTTTTTTTTATGGTTTTTATGGTCAGTAAAAACCAATACCGGGTGAGCTGCTCCTTCCAGGAGGTACCGCCATTCCTCCAAAGCTGACTTGATGGCCAGCAATTCCCTATCACCGACATCATAGTTCCAGCAAGATGGTGCACCACCACATTATGGGTGTCAGGTCCGAGCATTCCTAGATGAACAGTTTCCTGGAAAGTGGATTGGTCATCGTGGGCCAGTTGAATGGCCCCCAAGGTCTCCCGATCTGACCCCCTTAGACTTTTATCTTTGGGGTCATCTGAAGGCAATTGTCTATGCTGTGAAGATACGAGATGTGCAGCACCTGAAACTACGGATACTGGAAGCCTGTGCTAGCATTTCTCCTGCGGTGTTGCTATCAGTGTGTGAAGAGTGGGAGAAGAGGGTTGCATTGACAATCCAACACAATGGGCAGCACACTGAACACATTTTATAAGTGGTCAGAAACTTGTAAATAACTCATGAAAGAATAAAGTTACATTAAAACCAAGCACACCATTGTTTTTCTTGTGAAATTCCCAATAAGTTTGATGTGTCACATGACCCTCTTCCTATTGAAAAAAACAAAAGTTGGATTCAAAATGGCAGACATCAAAATGGCCGCCATGGTCACCACCCATCTTGAAAAGTTTCCCCCCTCACATATACTAATGTGCCACAAACAGGAAGTTAATATCACCAACCATTCCCATTTTATTAAGGTGTATCCATATAAATGGCCCACCCTGTATATACGCTGCATTTAGTGTCGATTACATACAGTGTGTGCTTGGATAGGGGTCTGGCATAGATTTTTAGGGGAATTCCACGCCAAAATGTTTAAAACAATTGGCATAGGGTCCCCCCAGTCCATACCAGGCCCGTCAGGTCTGGTATGGATTTTAACGGGAAACCCGTGCCAATTTTTTTTAAAGAAATGGAGTGGGACCCCCCCAAAATCCATACCAGACTTATCCGAGCACGCAGCCTGGCAGGGAAGGAGGGGGAGGGGCAAGCAAGCACCCCCCCTCAGAACTGTACCAGGCTACATTCCCTCAACATGGGGGGGTGCTTTGGGGTCCCCTCCAAAGCACCTTGTCCCCATGTTGATGAGAAGAAGGGCTTCATCCCCACAACCTTTGCTGGTGGTTGTGGGGGTCAGCAGGCCGGGGCGCTTATCGGAATCTGGAAGCCCCCTTTAATAAGGGGGCCCCAGATCCTGGCCCCTCCCTTCTGTGAATGAGCATGGGGTACATTGTACCTCTACTAATTCACCAAAAAAGTGTCAAAAAATAAAAAAACACAGGAGACAATTAGGGACAACTCCTTTATTAAAAAAGAGAGGGTTCCCGCCGACTGCTGTCTTTTGCCATTTGACAGCTCTTATAAAGGCTAGGGCATGGCCACCCGGTGACGTAAGTGGGTGACCCCGCCCCTTTCAAACGTCATGTGACACTTTTTGGTGAATTAGAAGGGGTACAATGTACTCCATACTCATTCACACGGGTGGCGGGATGTGGGGGCCCCCTTATTAAAGGGGGCTTCCAGATTCCGATATGACCCCTGCCTGCAGACCCCCAAGGGTTGTGGGGATGAGGCCCTTCTCCCCATCAACATGGGGACAAGGTGCTTTGGGGGGGACCCCAAAGCACCCTCCCCATGTTGAGGGCATGTGGTCTGGTACAGTTCAGAGGGGGCGTTCGCTGTCCCCCCCTCCTGCCCTGCCAGGCTGCGTGCTCAGAAAAGGGTCTGGTACAGACTTTTGGGGGTCCCCCACACAATTTTTTTACAATTTTGGCATGGGGTTCCCCTTAAAATCCATACCAGACCTGAAGGGCCTGGTATGAATTTTGGGGGGGACCCTATGGCAATTTTTTAAAAAATGTTGGCGTGGCGTTCCCCTTAAAATCTATAAAGATTAGATAAACTTATTTGGTTCAGATGGTGTCAAGCGTGTGTGGTGGCAACCAGGTGAGGAGTACAAAGACAAATGTGTCTTGCCTACAGTCAAGCATGGTGGTGGGAGTGTCATGGTCTGGGGCTGCATGAGTGCTGCCGGCACTGGGGAGCTACAGTTCATTGAGGGAACCATGAATGCCAACATGTACTGTGACATACTGAAGCAGAGCTTCCCCTCCCTTCAGAGACTGGGCCGCAGGGCAGTATTCCAACATAACGACCCCAAACACCTCCAAGACGACCACTGCCTTGCTAAAGAAGCTGAGGGTAAAGGTGATGGACTGGCCAAGCATCTCCAGACATAAACCCTATTGGGCATCTGTGGGGCTCCTCAAATGGAAGGTGGAGGAGCGCAAGGTCTCTAACATCCACCAGCTCTGTGATGTGGTCATGGAGGAGGGGAAGAGGACTCCAGTGCCAACCTGTGAAGCTCTGGTGATCTCCATGCCCAAGAGGGTTAAGGCAGTGCTGGAAAATAATGGTGGCCACACAAAATATTGATACTTTGGGCCCAATTTGGACATT
>BLSH010437729.1:139924-165781 GCA_018402905.1 Glandirana rugosa
CGGCGATCTGCAATTTTTATCGGGACTGCGATATTGGGGCGGGCATGTCGGACATTTTTGACACTTTTATGGGACCAATGACATTTATACAGCGATCAGAAATTAAAATGTCCACTGATTACTGTACAAATGTCATTGGCAGGGAAGGGGTTAACCTGCAGGGGGCAGTGAAGGGGGTAACTGTGTTCCCTAGGCGTGTTCTAACTGTGAGGGGGCTGGGCTGCCAGGGGCACCAGAGATCTAAGTGATCCCAGTGACAGGAATCAGTAGATCTCCTATGCCCGCCCTGACAGAGCGGGGAACCGCCGTGTTTACGTCACCATTCTTCCACTCTAACAGGCAATCACAGGTTGCCGGCAGACATTGAGTCTGCTCGACCCGCGGGCACATGGAGCCTGCAGCGGGCATGAGCGCGCGCCACCGCCGGCGCGCTCCCACCCGCAACTGCCCCTGCATGAGCCACAGTTTTCACAGGAGGGCCACATTGCCACAGTATAAGTACGTGAGTTGGTCGGGAACCGGTTAAACCCAAAACCCAAAATGTAATATAGTGCAGATTACCAATCATTACATGTGGCAGCTGCATTAGTTTTCTTTTTTAGGCTTTTTTTCCCCCCTCTGTTTTCACCTGGTGATCTGGCCAGTAACACACCTCCTGTATTAGAGCGGCCCCACTCTGGATGAAGGAGCACAGGGGGCACCTTTGGAAAGCAGCATTGCCAGTCTTGGGGGGGGGTGTTAAAGATTGTAAAGGCTTGCTTTTTTTTTTTTATATAAATAATGAACATGTTATACTTCTCTCCTCTGTGCAGTTGGTTTTGCACAGAGCAGCCCCGTTCCTCCTCTTCTTGGGTTCCTCTTCTGCTCCCCTAACCGCTCCCTCCTATCGAGTGCCCCCTCAGCCAGCAGCTTCCTATGGGGGGGGGGGGCATCCGAACCAAGTCAGAGCTCCCTGTGTCCATTCAGACACAGAGCCCCAACCTGGCCCCGCCCCCTATCTCTCCTGATTTGCTGACAGACTTTGATTGACAGCCACGGGAACCAATGGCACTGCTGCTCCTCAGGAGGAGTGTACTCGATGGCTGAGGGGATTGTGGACATCGCTGGAGAGAGAAGGGGCTCAGGTAAGTATTAGGGGGTGCTGGGGGGGGGGGGCTGCTACACAAAAGGTTTTTTTAATTCTTAATGCACAGAATGCACCTTCTGCCTTACAACCCCTTTAGGTGGGGTATACACTAAAATAAATCGGGCGACCGATCGGACGGTTTTCCTCGATGTTTCACAGCAAATCAGAACCGAGGATAGAAATAAGGCACGGAAATTCTCATACAACAAAGGTTTTTATTTTTTGCTATTTGTCGTTTCTGATCATGAGTCTCTCATATCTGATATTTCTTGTACGAAAATCGTACGTTCTGTTCACAAACAACAAAAATCCTTGAGTTTATCCCTTCAGAAATTTTCATTTGCAACAGAAACAGCTTTGTCCCTTTTGGGATAAAGGTTTTACATAAACACATTAAAGCTGATCTTTGTAAGCACCCCTGCCAGTGTTAAATGGTTTGTCTCATCTCTGTAACTGCTACATCTGGAAGAGAGCTTGTTCTTTTGAAAAACAACAGACTTACTGGCCAGATCATTAGGTGACGGTAAAGGAAAGAAAGCCTAAAGAAGAAAACGAATGCAGCCATCACGTCTAAGTATTGGTATTCCACTTTAAGATCAGTAGTACATTATTGTATTTATTATTATACTCTTATCCTATGTGTAATATTATGTTGTATTTTTATACTATAATTTATATTATTATTACTATTATTTTTATACTATAATTTTTGTACTATTATTTATATTATTATTACTATTATAATATTATTATTATTTTATGTTCAATGGTTTTTATTGAAAGATTTTCACAGTACAAAGTAAACTTTTTCTTTTTCTGTTCAATATATTATTATTATTATTTTACTATTATTTATATTATTATTACTATTGTAGTACTCTTATTTTTATGTTATTATTTTTATACTGTTATTTACGTTATTATTACTATTATATCACTATATAAAAATTTGTCTAAGCAGACTGTCAGGGTCAGCAGTGAGTCTTAAGACACAAATGTAGGGATTTTCATTATTATTACTATTATATCACGGTTATTTATACTATTATTTTGTACTATTATTTATATTATTATTACTATTATATTATTATTATTTTTTTATACTATTATTTATATTATTATTGCTATTATATCATTATTATTTTTTATACTATTATTTATATTATTATTACTATTATATTACAGTTATTTATACTAATATTTTGTACTATTATTTATATTATTATTGCTATTATATTATTATAATTTTTTTATACTATTATTTATATTATTATTACTATTATATTACAGTTATTTATACTATTATTTCCAAACTATTATTTATGTTATTATTACTATTATGTTACTATTATTTTTACTATTATTTCTAAACTATTATTCTTTGCTGATAGCTCATACTAGTTGGCAGGTCCACACAGAGGAGATCAAGAAATGGGCAGAGCTCTGGGAGGGGCCCAGCAGGCTCCACCCACTACAGAAAACTACAGGAAGGGGCGGAGACAAGACCAGTCCCCCTGCAGGAGGAGAGAGAGCATTGCTGTAGGAGGGGACCCAGAAGGCTCCACCCACTACAAAAAAAATACAGGAAGGGGGCGGAGACAAGATCAGCCCCCCTGCACAAGGAGAAGTGCTGTGGGAGGGGACCTAGCAGGCTCCACCCACTACAGAAAACTACCAGAAGGGGGCGGAGACAAGACCAGACCCCTTGCACAAGGAGAGAGAGCAGTGCTGTGGGAGGGGCCCAGCAGGCTCCACCCACTACAGAAAACTACAGGAAGGGGGCGGAGACATGACCAGTCCCCAAGCACAAGGAGAGAGAGCAGAGCTGTGGGAGGGGATCCAGCAGGCTCCACCCACTACAGAAAACTACAGGAAGGGGCGGAGACAAGACCAGTCCCCCTGCACAAGGAGAGAGAGAGAGAGAGAGCAGTGCTGTGGGAGGGGACCCGGCAGGCTCCACCCACTACAGAAAACTACAGGAAGGGGCGGAGACAAGACTAGTCCCCCTGCACAAGGAGAGAGAGCAGTGCTGTGGGAGGGGACCCAGCAGGCTCCACCCACTACAGAAAGGGGGCGGAGACAAGACCAGTCCCCAAGGAGAGAGAGCAGAGCTGTGGGAGGGGACCCCGCAGGCTCCACCCACTACAGAAAACTACAGGAAGGGGGCGGAGACAAGACCAGTCCCCCTGCACAAGGAGAGAGAGCAGCAACGATCGGTCTTTATTACAGATAGTCTCACTCTGGAATACTGCACAGACCTGGGAGAAATACACAAAGCTCACTGTCAAGAATAATTCCTGTAATTTGCCTAAAATGTTCCTATGATTGTCAGCTCCATCTAGTGGCCATAATGTGGTATTTTTCTGAAATATCTCAAGCAAATGCTGCATTATGGCCACTAGATGGTGCCGACAGTCATAGGAAAAAAAAATGTATTGGGCTTTATGTGCGACGGCTGCGGGAACGCTTGAGACATTCGCACAGCAATTTTTTTTTTTTTAATTGAACAAGAATACTTTTTTGTATTTAGCTGATATTTGCTCATCCCCGAGTTCAGATTTGATGAAAGCTGCCAATTTTAGAAATATTGAGATACAAAAAAATAAAGAAGAGCACAATAAAGCTTATATGAGATGTCAGCAGTTCAGATTCACCTTCATTTTAGCAACAGTTTTTTTATCCTGCCAGAGTTCCCCCCTTTAACCACTTGCCGACTGCAGACGGTGGCTGTGATAACTACTGCCGGCGGAGGCGAGGTCGCTGTGTTCGGGGGGGGGGGCAGGGAGTGGGTAGGGGGGACTCGATCGCCGCCAGCTACCCGCGATGGCCCCCCGCAGTGAGAGAACGGAGGTCGGGGTAAGTAAACGCCGATCTCCGTTCTGTTGAAGGGCGCTGATCACAGGTTTCCTGTATATGGGAGCAGCGATCATCCCCTTCCTCTACCAGCCCAGCCCCCATACAGTTAGAACACACTGAGGGAACACAGTTAACCCTTAGAGCGCCCCCTCCAGGTTAACCCCTTCACTGCCAATGGCATTTACACAGTAATCAGTGCATCTTTATAGCCCTGATCGCTGTATAAATGCCAAAGGTCCCAAAAAAGTGGCAAAATGGTCCGACGTGTCCGACGCAATATCGCAGTACCGCTAAAAATCGCAGATCGCCGCCATTCCTTGGGAAAAAAAATAAAAATAAATTATAAACCCCAGAAATGAATTCTCATCATCTGTAAACGCGGCAACTTTTGTGCAAACCAATCAATAAATGCGATTTTTTTTTTTACCAAAAATATGAGGAAGAATATAAATCGGCCAAAACCGATGGAAAAAAATGTTTTTATTTTTTTTATTTTTTGGATTTGTATTTTAGCAAAAAGTAAGAAATTTGGGGGTCTTTTTGCAAAATTGTTGCTCTTCTTTTGTTTATAGCGGCGATCAGAAATGACGCAGCGATGATAAAATACCACCAAAAGAAAGCTCTATTTGTGGGGAAAAAAAGGACGCAAATTTCGTTTGGGTACAACATCGCACGACCGCGCAATTGTCAGTTAAAGCGACGCAGCGCCGAATCGCAAAAAGTGCTCTGGTCCTAAAGTGTGAAATCCTTCCGGGACTGAAGGGGTTAAATCCGTTAGAACAAAGCGCACTGCGCTGAACAAACGAGAGATGTGAACGGCGGCCGCCGCTTAACTTCCATTTCATTCTGCCAATCTTCCCCCGACGCCCCGTCACTCCGTCACGGCAACAAGTACAAATGTACCAAGCCTGGAGAGCGCTTATGTAAATCAGGGGAGACGGCAAACAAAGCGCGCTTTAAACTTTAAAGAGAACCTAATGGATGAACAATGGAGGGGAAATGTAAAAATGCCGGGAAATGTCTGATAATAGGCGGGAGGTGGGGGGTAAATAATACATGAGGCCCCTATGTTTGCGGCGGGCCGTGTTTGCATGTTGGAATATTTATAAATAGGAAAATGCAGAATAGTCACTTGTTGGGGACAATGGAGAACAGGGATCTCGCAATGTGCAAGTCAAGGTGTCCCCGCAGAAAACAGATAGGAAATGTATTTTTAATGATTACACGAGTGCCGCGTTACCGCGCTTATCATTGCATGGCGCTGACAAAGTGCCCGTTTTATTCGGGGGCATTGAAAATTAATTTTAGCAGAGACAAAATTTATAAAGAACAAATAAAAGTTTAACCAGAAATTCTCTTCATGGGGTTTGATTCTGGTTTTCTTTTGAGCTTATACTATTCTATGCTATGTCCTACCTATACTATACATACTATACTATATCCTTTACTATCTATACTATTCTATACTATATCCTTTACTATCTATACATACTATACTATATCCTTTACTATCTATACTATTCTATACTATATCCTTTACTATCTATACTATACATACTATACTATATCCTTTACTATCTATACTATTCTATACTATATCCTTTACTATCTATACTATTCTATACTATATCCTTTACTACCTATACTATACTGTACTATACTATATCCTTTACCATCTATACTATATCCTTTACTATCTATACTATTCTATACTATATTCTTTACTATATATACTATTCTATACTATATTCTTTACTATCTATACTATTCTATACTATATCCTTTACTATCTATACTATTCTATACTATATCCTTTACTATCAATACTATTCTATGCTATGTCCTACCTATACTATACATACTATACTATATCCTTTACATTCTATACTATTCTATACTATATCCTTTACTACTTATACTATACTATCCTTTACTATCTATACTATTCTATACTATATCCTTTACTATCTATACTATACATACTATACTATATTCTTTACTATCTATACTATTCTATGCTATATCCTTTACTATCTATACTATTCTATACTATATCCTTTACTATCTATAATATTTTATACTATATCCTTTACTATCTATACTATTCTATACTATATCCTTTACTATCTATACTATTCTATACTATATCCTTTACTATCTATACTATTCTATTCTATACTATATCCTTTACTATCTATACTATTCTATACTATATCCTTTACTATCAATACTATTCTATGCTATGTCCTACCTATACTATCCATACTATACTATATCCTTTACATTCTATACTATACATACTATATCCTTTACTACCTATACTATACATACTATACTATACTATACTATACTTTACATTCTATACTATTCTATACTAGACTATACTATATGCGTTACTACCTATACTATACATACTATACTATATCCTTTACCATCTATACTATTCTATACTAAACTATACTATATCTTTTACTACGTATACTATATATACTATACTATATCCTTTATTACCTATACTATACTATCTATACTATTCTATACTATACTATTCTATATATTTTACTACTTATACTGTACATACTATACTATATCATTTACTACCTATACTATACATACTATACTATCTAAACTATTCTATACTATACTATACTTTACTACCTATACTATATATACTTTACTATCTATACTATTCTATACTATACTATCCTATATTGTTCTATACTATATTATACTATACTATTCCATAATGAACTATACTATATTATGCTATACTATATTGTAGTATGCTAGGTATACTATAATATACTATTCTATATTGTAATATACCATCTATACTATACTATACTATACTATGCTATATTGTACTATGCTACATATACAATACAGTGGCGGAACTACTAGCCGCACTTGCGACGGGGCCCTGGCATTCTGCCACTATACTATACTACATTGTTTTATACGACATATACTATACTATGTTATACTATACTATACTATTCCAGTCTATATTGTAATATACTACCTATTCTATTCTATTCTATTCTATTCTATTCTATACTATACTATACTATACTATACTATACTATGCTATACTATATTATACTATACTATACTCTACTATACTATGCTATTTTGTCCTCTACTACCTATACTATACTATACTATATTGTACTATACTATATTATATTATACTATACTATACTATACAATATTATACTATATTGTACTATACTATATTATACTACACTATATTGTACTATGCTACGTATACTATACTATACTATACTATGCTATTCTATATTCTAATATACTACCTATATTATACTATACTATACTATGCTACGTATACTATACAGTGGCGGAACTACCAGGGTCGCAATAGCCCCATGTGCGATGGGGCCCTGGCATTCCGCCACTGTCAGGGGGCCCCCAGCGGGGTTGCTTGTCGCATGGCTCTGAGCTGAGAATGTCTCTCTCATACAGCTCAGAGCCGCATTGACAGTTTTCTCTCTCCCTCTGTCCTCTCTCACATGGGATGGGAGAGGAGACAGTCGATCTGCTCCCCCTTCTTCTCCCTGACCCTGTCCTGTGTGCATTGATAGGTGGCATTGATGGGCACTGATAGGTGGGATTGGTGAGCACTGATAGGCTGCACTGATAAGCACTGATAGGTGGCATTGATGGGCATTGATAGGTGGCATTGATGAGCACTGATAGGCAGAACTCAGGCAGCATTGATGAGCACTGGTAGGTAGCAATGATGAGCACTGATAGGTGGCAGTGATGGGCACTGGTAGGCAGAACTCATAGGCAGCATTGATGAGCACTGATAGGCAGCACTGATGTGCATTGAGCACTGATAGGTGGCACTGATAGATACCGATAGGCAGCATTGATGCGCACTGATAGATGGCACTGATGGGCAGCATTGAAGAGCACTGATAGGTGGCACTGATGGACGCTTTTAGGTGGCATTGATGAGCACTGATAGGTGATGCTGATAAGCAGAATTGATGGGCACTGATAGGCGGCATTGATGAGCATTGATAGGTGATACTTATAGGCGGAATTAATGGGCACTGATAAGCAGCACTGAATCGCAGCACTGATAGGCAATATTGATGGGCACTAATAGGTGGCACTGATGAATGGGGCACTGATTATCAGTGTAAACAATTTACTGACATTCTGCACGGTTAACGGCTCTCCTTTCCTCACACAGACACAGCTTGGGAGGAAAGGGCTGCGGATAACTGGCAAGTTTGTTTACATGTGATCGGCTGATTACATGGTAAAGGGCCGCTGTGATTGCGTTGGATGCACGTCCCAGGGGGCACGCAGGAGGCAGGGTTCTGGAAGGATGTCCATGGACAGCATCCCAAAATCGGAAGCCCGGGGCTCAGATGGAAGGGGGGGGGGGTTAGGGGGGCCCATCATGGTTTCTTTCACCAGGGCCCTGAAAGTTTTAGTTATGCCTCTGATACAATACTATACTATCTTGTACTATACTATATTACACTATACTATTCCATACTGAACTATACTATGCTATATACTATACTGTATTATACTATACCATACTACAGGGTGGGCCATTTATATGGATACACCTTAATAAAATGGGAATGGTTGGTGATATTAACTTCCTGTTTGTGGCACATTAGTATGTGTGAGGGGGGAAACTTTTCAAGATGGGGGGTGACCATGGCGGCCATTTTGAAGTCGGCCATTTTGAATCCAACTTTTTTTTCTTCAATAGGAAGAGGGTCATGTGACACATCAAACTTATTGGGAAAAACAATGGTGTGCTTGGTTTTAACGTAACTTTATTCTTTCATGAGTTGTTTACAAGTTTCTGACCACTTATAAAATGTGCTCAATGCGCATTGTGTTGGATGTCAATGCAACCCTCTTCTCCCACTCTTCACACACTGATAGCAACACCGCAGGAGAAATGCTAGCACAGGCTTCCAGTATCCGTAGTTTCAGGTGCTGCACATCTCGTATCTTCACAGCATATGTTTTTTTAATGGTTTTTATGGTCAGTAAAAACCAATACCGGGTGAGCTGCTCCTTCCAGGAGGTACCGCCATTCCTCCAAAGCCGACTTGATGGCCAGCAATTCCCTATCACCGACATCTTAGTTCCAGCAAGATGGTGCACCACCACATTATGGGTGTCAGGTCCGAGCATTCCTAGATGAACAGTTTCCTGGAAAGTGGATTGGTCGTCGTGGGCCAGTTGAATGGCCCCCAAGGTCTCCCGATCTGACCCCCTTAGACTTTTATCTTTGGGGTCATCTGAAGGCAATTGTCAATGCTGTGAAGATACGAGATGTGCAGCACCTGAAACTACGGATACTGGAAGCCTGTGCTAGCATTTCTCCTGCGGTGTTGCTATCAGTGTTTAATGCACATTATGAGGAGCTCACAGTGTGCGGTGAAATCAGAGTAAGTCATTTCAGTCCAGGCATAGGTGTGCGCAGCCTATTGCATTAGTGTGTGCACCCCAAAGCTCAAACACACACGCCTTTATCTGCAGCACCTGACAGTGAATGAATGGGAAGGGCTCTGTGCTGAGCGTCTTCCTGTTCATTCACAAACTGAAGCATAGTAAATAAACTCTACTATGCTTCAGTTAAGAATGAACACAGTGAGTGAGTGTGTTCAATGTGTTCATTTAGAAAAAGAAGGGGAAGGTAAATTACATATTTACTAGCCCCTTCCCCCGCTCTCTATCCTGAAACATTCCTCACAGCAGCCAAGGGGAGAGGAGAGGAGGGAAGCCAGCAGCACTTCTGGGGGGAATAGGTACAACACAGGGGGGAGCACGGGCAGTAGGGAGAATCCACAGCTAGTGATTAGGGTGTGCCCATGCGCACCTTGCACACCCGCTGCGGGAGCCTATGAGTCCAGGAGAGGAGTCGGTACCACTGTGCAAGACTGAAGGGAAGGCCGGAGATCAGATTCAGCTCACTGAGAGTTCTTGTTGTGTCTACCGGGCGGGATGTGAAGGGGAATCTACCCAATGGCAAAGAAAGAAAAACCTGCCAGGAGTTTTAACCTTATACAATCCAAAAAAATCCCCAAAAGTTTCGGCTTGAGATCGACTTTACCAATGTTTTGCTGCCCATGGAGCTCATCACATGTAAAGGCTTCATAGAGACTCCACCCCCCCCTGTAATGACGTACCGATCCATTCTATAGGTAAGTAGACATTACGTCTTTATTTGCACAGTTCATTCCGTCCGCCGCCACAATGCAATAATAAAAGCAACAGCAGCACAAATAGAACAATACAAATGAAGTCAGACGCGCGGTAATTAAGCTAATCTTGATTTATTGCGGTGTCATTGCTTCATAGTACGGTTTTAATCAGCCGGGGGGCCGGGGAGACCTAAAGCATAATTTGTGAAATTGCCAAAAAACGTCGCGGCTGCTTAATTACAGACATTTATTAACAATGTTTATATGTATAATGCAATTTTCCGGCTTCCATTTTTAAAAAAAAAATAAAACATAACTGTATGATATCATTGTTTGTGTTTATTTAGTTTGGATAAAACTAGGCCATGATAAAATAATTAAAATCATGGCATAGCTGAAAAGAAAGTTGCAATATACGTAGGTATGGGTGATATAAGGGGTGCACTGGGGAGCACAGTGGTTGGCGCTACTGTCTTGCAGCACCGGGGTCCTCAGTTCAAGTCCTGGTCGTGATACTATCTGCATGGAGTTTGCATGTTTAAGCTCCAGTCAGGGCACTAGTGGCATGGAGTTGGCATTTCTCCTTGTGTGTTGATGGGTTTCCTTTGTGTATTCCAGTTTCCTCTCATACTTTAAAGACATGCTGGTAGGACGATTGGCCCAGCTATAGTTAAATAAGATAGGGACCTTAGATTGTAAGCTCCTTTAGGGCAGGGGCTGATGTGAATTTACAATATGTAGAGTGCTGTGTAAACTGTTGGCGCCATATAAATACCTATACTTAATATTTTGCTGAGTCGGGCATACTGCGTGCCTGCATTCTTCTCCATTTGCCAATTATTGTCCTTGCTATATGTAAATGAGAGAGGGGGCTTAGAATGTAAGCTCCTTCAGGGTAGGGGCTGATTTTAATGTACAATATATAGAGTGCTGCATAAATTGTTGGCAGCATATAAACACTTATAATCATTATTCTGATGAAGTAGGCAAACTGTTTGCCCGCATTCCCTTCCATTTGCCAACCTATGACCCTACTATCAGGGGAGGGCTGGGCTGGGGGGCAGGGTGGCAATTGCCCCCCAGGCCACCCTACCGTACATTCAAAATGGCAGACGGCCGCTGTCCACTCACACTTTTTTCTTCTTGTGGAGGAGGGAAGTAGGGGCCAGGGGCGCAGCCACCAACTAACTGCAGGCAAAGGGGGGGGGGGCACCCAGGGCCGGCCCTACCATGGATCCCGCTGGGCCCATTGGGCTGCCTTGGGGGGGGCGCTGCCGGATTACACAAAGCAGGGATCTCTCACTTGCAAAGTCCTACCTCCTGCACCAGCTTCTATAATAGACAGCACACTGGTGATGTCTATCATAGGAGCAGGTCCAGGAGGCGGGACTTCATATGACAGCGTCCACGCCAGGTAAGCGGGAGATCCCTGCTCTGTGTAATCCGGTGGCTCTCCTATCTCTGCATTACAGGCTGCATTGGATGGGCACTGGTGAGGCTGCATTGATGGGCACTGATCAGGCTGTGCTGATGGGCACTGGTGAGGCTGCATTGATGGGCACTGATCAGGCTGTGCTGATGGGCACTGGTGAGGCTGCATTGGTGGGCATTGATGAGCTGCATTGATGCATTATTTTTGTTAATCCTCCTTTGTTGCTATTAACATTAAATTGTGTTACCACATTGTATCATATTTGTCTTGCTTCATAACATCAATATCCATTCTAAAACCCAGTGGGCATGGATGGTGAGCTGATGCAGTGGTTCAATGGGCCACTTGACTGGACTTGCCCCCCAGGCCTAAGGCTGCCAGCCCTCCCCTGCCTACTATACATATATATATATGTGATAGGGACCTTAGATTGTAAGTTCCATCAGGGCAGGGGCTGATGTGAATGTACAATATGTAAATATGTAGAGTGCTGCATCAATTTTTGGTGCTATAGAAATACCAATAATCAAGATTTGGCTTAAGTAGGCAAACTGTGTGTCCGCATTCTCCACCATTTTCTGACTATTGGCCCTGCTATATGTATATAAGTTAGGGACATTAGATTGTAAGCTCCTTCAGGGCAGGGACTAATGTCAATGTACAATATGTAGAGTGCTGCATCAATTGTTTGTGCCATATAAATACTTATATTCATTATTCTGCTAAAGAAGGCAAACTGTGTGCCCGCATTCTCCACCATTTGCCAATCTATGGCCCTACTATATGTATATGAGATAAGAATCTTAGATCGTAAACTTCTTCAGGCCAGGGACTGATTTGAATGTACAATATATAGAGTGCTACATCAATTTTTGATGCTATATGAATACCTTTAAACAATATTCTGCTGAAGTAGGCACATTGTGTGTTGGCATTCTCCTTCATTTGCCGAGTATTAGTCCTGATATATGTATATAAGATAGGGATCTTAGATTGTAAGCTCCTTCAGGGCAAGGACTGATGTGAATTTACAATATATAGAGTGCTGCATGAATTGTTAGTACTATATAAACTTTCTATAATCAATATTTTGCTTTAATAGGAAAAGTTTGTGCCCGCATTCTCCTCCATTTGCAGACTATTGGCCCTGCTATATGTATATAAGCTAGGGATATGAGATTGTAAGCTCCTTTAAGGCAGGGAGTGATGTGAAAGTGCAATATATAGAGTGATGCATAAATTGTTGGCACCATATAAACACTTATAATCATTATTTTGCTGAAATAGGCAAACTGTTTGCCCACAGTCTCCTCCATTTGCCAACCTATGACCCTACTATATGTATACGAGATAGGGATCTTCAGGGCAGGGACTGATGTGAATGTACAATATGTAGAATGCTGCAACAATTGTTGGCACCATATAAATACCTATAAACAATATTCTGCTGAACAAATTGTGTGCCCGCATGCTCCTCCATTTGCCGACTATTGGTCCTACTATATGTATTTGAGCCAGAGACCCTAGATTGTAAAGCTCCTTCAGGGCAGCAAACATTACCACCCCCCCATCGGTTGGTCAGGAGCACTTACCCCAGTGCCGGCCGGTGGTAATTTTTTTTTCGGGGGGGGGGGGCGACAAACAGTATAACACCCTCCTCCCCCCCGTCGATCGGTTAGGAGCACTTACCCCAGTGGCGGCCGGTGTTCATTTTTTTTTGGGGGGGCAGCAAACAGTACCCCGCCGTGTCGGTTGGTCAGTCAGGAGCACTTACCCCATCTATGGTGGGCGTCTACAATATGTAGAGTGCTGGGTAAATTGTTGGCACTATATAAATACCTATAATTGATATTCTGCTGAAGTAGGCAAATTGTGTGCCCGCATTCTCCTTCATTTACTGGCTATTAGACAGAGCTCTATTGGGTAATACTGCAGGGGGTATAGGGCATCGTATGCATATCAGGATTTTATGGTACACTAATAGGGATGGGCCCGCGGTTCGAGTCGAGCGTAAGTCAAATTTATTACACTATGGGGCGTTTGCATCATGCATTGCGCGTAGACGGCGCGCACAGCTCCTCCTCCATGTGAGGGCTGCCGCCGTCTGCGCTGGCTTTGTTTTGACATTTTATTTATAGTGCAGGGCGGGGCCACGGGGTGACGTATGGGTGACCCCGTCCCCTTGTGATGTCATGTGACATCAGAGGGGCGGGCCGTTCAGTTACGTCACTGGGTGGCCCCACCCTTCACTATAAATAAAACATCAAACCAAAGAGAGCTCAGTTGGCGGGAGTCCTCACATGGAGGAGGAGCTGTTGCATTTTTTTTTCTTTTTTCGGGTCGTCGCTCGCAGTGATTGACGATGGATTACAACGGGGGGGCACTTATTTTTCTTTTTTCAGAAAGGTTTTGTCCCTAATTGTCTCCTGTGTTTTTTTTTTTTTTTACACTTTTGGTGAATTAGTGGGGGTACGATGTACCCGATACTAATTCACATGAGGAGGGATCGGGATCTGGGGGCCCTCTTATTAAAGGGGGCTTCCAGATTCCGATAAGCCCCCCCCCGCCCGCAGACCCCCACAACCACAGCCCAGGGTTGTGGGGAAAAGGTTCTTGCCCCCATCAACATGGGTACAGGGTGTTTAGGAGTGGGGGGCGCAGAGCCCCCCCTGCCCCAAAGCACCCATACTCCCCATGTTGAGGGCATGTAGCCTGGTACGGTTCAGGGGCGCTCGCTTTTCCCCCCCTATCCTTGCTGGCCAGGCTGCATGCTCGGATAAGGGTCTGGTTTGGATTTTAGGGGGGACCCCACATCAATTATTTTCAAATTTTAGCCCCTGAAGGGCCTGGTTTGGACTTGGGGAGGGGGGACCCCACGCAAATTTTTTCAGTGATTTTTATGCATATTACCGGGAACCGGCAATACATTACAGCCGTGATAATAAATGGCAATTCTTCCTTCACAAATGTCGTTTTGCTCTGGCTATGTTCTAAACATCACAGAGATGCGCCCTTTTACAGGCAGACTAAGGGGACCACCAGGCACGATATTTAAAGGAATATTTCATTTTTATTGTTTCACTTTAAGCATTATTAAAATCACTGCTCCTTTTTTTGCATTGATACATGTCCCCTAGGGCAGGACCCGGGTCCCCATACACTTTTTAGGGCAATAACTTGCAACCTTTAAAATGAGCACTTTTGATTTTTCATGTGTGGGTCCCATAGACTTTAACGGTGTTCGAATGTTCGCACAAATTTTTTGCCTGTTTGCATGTTCTGGTGCGAACCGAACCGTGGGCTGTTCGGCCCATCCCTATACACCAACAGGGTCCCAGCACTGGTAGTCTCCACAGGATTTCTCAATACTGAAGATAAGCTAAAAAAAAAGGTGCCCTTTATGTCCCGATCCCTAACTTTATCCGATAACCAATTGCACACCTACCATGAAAAACTTCCCTTACCTGAGCCCTTCCGTGTATCAAGCCCCTGAATGGACCCTTATGGCTTACCAGTCATAGCACCTAGCTCCTAATCTAAAAAAAAAAACATTTATATGGTAGGGAAAGGAGGTGGCCTGTTGTAATTCCACCTTAAACCACTAGCTGTCCTCATAACCAGGAATCAGGGAAGACTCAGGAGTCGGTAGGGTTAGGTACCAGTCCTGCCCCCGTTAAGAGGGGGGGCACCTTGGGAAAGCAAATATATTAGGGAGGCAGAGTGTTTCCTGAAATAGTTCCCCCGAGGTAAGTGATTACAGGTTTCTCAGTGGGTGGACCGGAGCAGAATAAAAAAGTAGGCAGTTGGGTCTTAATTGTTGAGCTTCCCCTTTGGTGAAGCTAGAGCGGGGGAGAGGACTTTTGCTAGCTGGGGTGATTTTTTTGGGGGGGAATTTGTGCTAGAAGAGGCAAATTGAGGGTGGGGGATGTTGCGCAAAGTGGCGGCCCGTCCATTGGGTGTGCCCGGGCGCTGCCCCCTCTATCTACGCCATCCCCTATATAGCATTAATCTATCCATTGACGCCACGGCCACCCCCTATTCATGTGTCCTGCCCCTTTTAGGACACCGGGGCGCCTGAATTACAGTGCCGGGGGGGGGCGGGGCTTGTTTTTTTAAAGCACCTGATTAGAGCCATAGGCTCTAATAGGCTTCAAAATAGGGTGGGCTCAGGGCGCAGAGCCCACCCAGGTATTACAACAGCGAATGAAAATTAGCTATTTTAACACTGATTCTCAATCCGGCCAATCAGAAGCAGATCTGAGACCTGTTTTCCGATTGGCCCAAAAGAGAGGAGTCCCAATTGGGGGAAAAAGGGGGGAAACGGAAGCTGCCGGAGAGTAAATTTGTTTAGTTTAGTTTCGATTCGTTATTTGCATAAATTCGTTGAGTTAGATTTGTTTCATTCTTTTAATTAGTTATCGGAATTATTTTTTTTTATTCATTTTCAAATCAATTTAGAAAAGTTTTCAAATTCGAATAATTTTTAAATATGAACAGTTTTCCAAATTCCAAGGAGAATGGGGTGGAGTGGAAAGTGGAGGAATAGAATGGGAAAAGATAGAATACAATAGAGGGGAATATAACAGAAAATGAAAGAATATAATGTGTGGGAGGGGGACAGAGCTGTTGTGTTCTATTCTTTCGTTTTCTGTTATATTCTTTTTTAGTCTATTGTTTTTTTTTTTCTGTAATATTCCTTTGTTTTCTATTCTATTTTGTTGTCTTTGAAAATTGAAAAACGATTCAAATTCAAAGTTTTTTTAATGCGAATTTGAAAACTTTTCGAATTTGAAAACTATTCGAAAAGTATTCGAAAATGATTCGAATTCGAATTTAGTCCGAATTTTTTTTTTTTCGTTATTTCGGAATCGTTTACATTTGGTACTATTGTAATTCGGAAATTCGGATACATCCGAATTTTCGAAAAAAGAAAATTTGCCCGGAATTGGGTTTGTAACGAAACTAACCGCACCTGCCTAGTGGAGAGCAGGGGAATGGAAAGCCGTCGCCGAGCAAGGGAAGCCGCCAACGCACAACATAGATGGGGTAAGCGCTCCTGACCAACCGATGGGGGGGGTGATGCTGTTTGCCGTCCCCCCAGAAAAAAATGACCATCAGCCGCCACTGGGTAAGTGCTCCTGACCAACCGACTGGGAGGGGGTGGTACTGTTTGCCACCCCCCCAAAAAAAATTACCACCGGCCGCCACTGGAGTAAGTGCTCCTGACCAACCAACAGGGGGGTGATACTGTTTGCCGCCCCCCTCCAAAAAAAATTACCATCGGCCGCCACTGGGGTAAGTGCTCCTGACCGACTGACGGAGGGGGTGATACTGTTTGCCGCCCACCCCCAAAGAAAAAAATCACCACCGGTCGTCACTGGGATAACTGCTCCTGACCGACTAACAGGGGGGTGATACTGTTTGCGCCCACCCCAAAAAAAAAAAATACCACCGGCCGCCACTGGGATAACTGCTCCTGGCTGACCGATGTGGGGGTGATACTGTTTGCCGCCCCCCGCAAAAAAAAATTACCACCGGCCACCACTGGGGTAAGTGCTCGTGACCGACCGCTGGGGGGGTGGTACTGTTTGCCGCCCCCCCAAAAAGAAAATTTACTACCGGCCACCACTGGGATAACTGCTCCTGACCGACTGATGGGGGGTGATACTGTTTGCCGCCCCCCCCCAAAAAAAAAATTACCACCGGTCACCACTGGGATAACTGCTCCTGGCTGACTGACGGGCGGGGTGGTACTGTTTGCGGCCCCCCCCCCCAAAAAAATTACCACTGGCCGCCACTGGGGTAAGTGCTCCTGACCGACTGATGGGGGGTGGTACTGTATGCCGCATTCCTGAAAAAAAATTACCACCAGCTGCCAGTGCTCCTGACGGACTGACGGAGGGGGGGTATGGTACTGTTTGCCGCGCCCCCCCAAAAAAAAAAATACCCCCGGCCGCCACTGGTTGAGCAAGAAGGGGAGATTGTGCCGGGAGGGGGGAATTTTGTGCATGTTTATTTGGGAAAAAAGTTATTCTTGGGGAGGTAGGTTACTCGACCCCCGGTCCAACTTTCCAGCAAACCTTTTACTGGAAGGGGTTGAACCCAATGGGTCTTCACCTCTAGGCACCAACTCTCTCTGGACACCAGCTTTCCAAAACAAAAGTAGCCTCAAAAATTCTTCTAAACCCATAAATACCGGTGCCGTTGTTTTTTACGGTAAAAACGCGGTTAAAGGGTTTGCTTCGCATTCTGCAATCCACAAATTTATATTAAAACAAGGCGGTTCATTAATTCTTAGTATGAGGGCCGTTCACAGGATGAGTTTATGAAACCATTAAATTTCATCGCGTTCAACCCCCCCCCCCCCCCCGTCTTACAATCCATAAGACTTACACGCCATGGTGGACGTTTGCCAAACCATCTGTGCCAGAGCCCCGAGATCTCAATCCAATTTATTAAACCCGATTCATAATCAAACGCTGAAGCTGAATTCGACATTCCTTGTAAAATCTGACCCATAAAAACTTTATTGGCCCCTTTTTTTATTTTTAGGAGTGCAGAACGCCTAAAAAAGAATTGCAGAATTATATTACGAGAGCTGGAAAAAACGCGTACTTTGCCCGTGATTCTTCGATCCGTCTCAGCCTGCAAACAGACCACACAGCTCGATCGGTTTCAGCGGCGGCGCAGAGTAAAGACGCAACGGCGGTAGAATGGATAACGGAACAATGAACGCCTTCACGTGAAAGCAATCAGTTAACCAATAAAGCAAACCGACTACCAAATGACATCGAACGATAAAGTCACCTCCAACCAACGTTTCGTTTTGGAAAGAATGATGATGGGTTGGAGACTCTGTCTGGTTTTTATTGGCGCCTGTGTCTTTGCTTGTTGGTATTGCCTTAAGCATTGTACCCACGGGACGACGATCGTACGTACGATCGTCTCAAATCGTATGTTGGCTGTTGTATGTAGCATACTGACTGCACTACACGATCGTACGACCAAAGAAAGAACGTTCAGGTGCATGCAATTAGCATCCGGCCGTTCCTGACTTCTGAGCATGCGTGTTTTGCACAATACAACTTGTTGTACCAACTGCTCTGTACACGCGATACAACGTTCGTATGAGCGCTTGTTGGTACGACCAAGTTTTCTAGTTTGCTCATACAACTCCCCTTGTACGACCGTCGTCTATTCTAATCACACGTACGAACGATCGATTTTGCATACAACGGTCGTTTGTACAACCTGTTGTATACGATCGTCGTCCCGTGTGTACGAGGCTTTAGGCTTCATGCACTTTTTTCAACCTCCCCTGAATGATTTTTTTTTTTTGACAGCTGCGTTTTGCTGCGTTTAGCCGCGTTCGTGTCTAGGAGCGTTTTTAAAAATAATGTATTTATTAAACGCTTGTAAACGAAACACTTCTAGACACGAGTTACCATCTACCGGCGTTTTACCGCATTCAACGTCTGAAACGCCGGTAAACTCGGCGCCTGAACCCATTTTTTTGCGTTCAGAAAAAAGCCTATAAACGTGACTGCCTGAAAACGACCCTGTGTACACATAGGATAACATTAACCGCTTGCCGACTGTGTAATGTAAATACACGGCCGCAAGGTGGATCCACTATTCTGGGAGGGCGTACTATAACGTCCTCACAGAAATCACGCTCCCGGGAGCATCCGTGACCGCCGGGTCCGTGAGACCCAGCGGATCACGGTAAATGGTCGCTCGCAGCGGCCGTTTACTGTGTGATCGCTCCGTCAAATGATGTATCCAGCCATGCTCACCCATGCATCTGTGTTCACCCATCCAGTTATGCTGACCCATGCAACCTCATCCGTGCTCACCCATCCAGCCATGCTCACCCATGCATCTGTGCTCAGCCATCAAGTTGTGCTCACCCATGCAGCCTCATCCGTGCTCACTCATGCATCCATGCTCACCCATGCATCTATACTCCGCCATTCATCCGTGCTCACTCATGCATTCGTGCTCACCCATGCATTCGTGCTCACCCATCCATGCATGCTCCTCCATCCATCTGTGCTCACCCATGCATCCGTGCTCACCCATCCATCCATGCTCAGCCATGCATCCATGCTCACCCATGCATCAGTGTTCACCCATCCAGCCCTGCTCACCCATCCAGCCTCATCCATGCTCACCCATCCATGCTCAGCCATGCATCCATGCTCACCCATGCATCAGTGTTCACCCATCCAGCCGTGCTCACCCATCCAGCCTCATCTGTGCTCACCCATCCATCCATGCTCAGCCATGCATCCATGCTCACCCATGCATCCGTGCTCACCCATCCAGCCTCATCCATGCTCAGCCATGCATCCGTGCTCAGCCATGCATCCGTGCTCAGCCATGCATAAGTGCTCAGTCATCCCCATCCACGGCTCATCCACTCCCATTCGTGCTCATTTATGCCTCATTCATGCTCATCCATACCACATCAGTTCTCATCAGTGCCACTACAGTGACTCACAATAATATAATAGGTAGTCAAATTAGATTTGAAACGTATGCCCCTAGAACGGCTGACGGTGCTCGCTGCATGTTGGGCCTCTGTATGTGGTCAGGCTGTGTAAAAGTGTCACCCATGTGGTATCGCCATACTCAGGAGGAGTAGCGGAATATATTTTGGGGTGTAATTTTTGCTAGGTACATGCTGTGTGTTAGAAATATTGTATAAATGGACAACTTTGTGTAAAAAAAATGTGTTTTCATTTTCTTTCCACATTTTCCAAAAACTAGTGGAAAAAATAACATGTTCAAAAGACTCACTATGCCTCCTAGAATATACGTTGTGGTGTTTACTTTCCAAAATGGGGTCATTTTTTGGGCGTTTCAATTGTCCTGGTGCTCCAGGGCCTTCAAAAATGCAAGAGGTAGTCAGGAAATTATATGTGTAATTTATGCTCCTAGAACGTCTGCTGGTTCTCCCTGCATGTTGGACCTCTGTGTGTGGCCAGGTTGTGTAAGACTCACACATGTGGTATCGCCATACTCAGGAGTAGCAGAATGTGTTTTGGGGTGTAATTTGTGGTATGCATATGCTGGGTATAAGAAATAACTTGTTGACAATTTTGTAAAAAAAAATCTTCATTTTGCAAAGAATTGTGGGAAAAAATGACAACTTCAAAAAACTCGCCATGCCTCTTACTAAATACCTTGGAATGTCTACTTTCCAAAAAGGGGTCATTTGGGGGGTATTTGTACTTTCTTGACTTGTTAGGGTCTCAAGAAATGAGATTGGCCGTCAGTACATCAGGTGTGATCAATATTCAGTGATTGGCACCATAGATTGTAGACTCTATAACTTTCACAAAGACCAAATAATATCCACTGATTTGTGTTATTTTTACCAAAGATAGGTAGCAGTATAAATTTTGGCCAAAATTTATGAAGAAAAATTACTGATTTGCAAAATTTTATAACAGAAACAAAGAAAAATGTGTTTTTTTTACAAAGCTTTCTGTCTTTTTCCATTTATGGCGCAAAAAATAAAAACCCCAGCGGTGATTAAATACCACCAAAAGAAAGCTCTATTTATGAAAAAAAGGATAACAATTTCATATGGGTGCAGTGTTGCATGACTGAGTTATTGTCATTCAAAATGTGAGAGTGCTGAAAGCTGAAAATTGGTCTGGTTAGGAAGGGGGTTTAAGTTCCCAGTGGTCAAGTGGTTAAATGAGTTCAGGGGCAGCTGGAAAAAACGTCCAAATGCCCCCCAACGTCCGTTTATCAGCCTCGGTGTGCATGAGGCCTTAAAGGATAATTCCATTAATACAGCCACATAAAAAAAATAGCATATACAATTGCTAGACAAGCCGTGTTGTATTTTAACCACTTCAGTACCGGGAACTTTCCTGCCCAGGCCAATTTACAGCTTTCAGCGCTGTCACACTTTGAATGACAATTGCGCGGTTATGTGACACTGTACACAAATGACATTTCTATCATTATTTTGAGACAGGTAAAGCTTTCTTTTAGTGGGATTTATTCCCCACAGTTTTTTTTATTTTTTGCTAAACAAACGAAAAAAGTCTGAAAATTTTGAAGAAAAACGTTTTTCTTTGTTTCTGTTATAAAATTTTGCAAACAAGAATTTTTTCTTCTTCACTGATGTGTGCTAATGAGACTGCACTGATGGGCACTGATGAGGCTGCACTGATGGGCAATGATGAGGCTGCATTGATGGGCACTGATGAGGCTGCACTGATGGGCACTGATGAGGCTGCACTGATGGGCAATGATGAGGCTGCATTGATGGGCACTGATGAGGCTGCACTGATGGGCACTGATGAGGCAGCACTGATGGGCACTGATGAGGCTGCACTGATGGGCAATGATGAGGCTGCATTGATGGGCACTGATGAGGCTGCACTGATGGGCACTGATGAGGCTGCACTGATGGGCACTGGTGAGGCTGCACTGATGGACACTGGTGAGGCTGCATTGATGGGCGCTGATGAGGCTGCACTGATGGGCACTGGTGAGGCTGCACTGATGGACACTGATGAGGCTGCACTGATGGGCACTGGTGAGGCTGCACTGATGGACACTGATGAGGCTGCACTGATGGGCGCTGATGAAGCTGCACTGATGGGCGCTGATGAGGCTGCACTGATGGGCACTGGTGAGGCTGCACTGATTCACTCTGATGAGGCTGCACTGATGGGCGCTGACGAGGCTGCACTGATGGGCACTGGTGAGGCTGAACTGATGGGCACTGGTGAGACTGCACTGATGGACACTGAAGAGGCTGCACTGATGGGCGCTGATGAGGCTGCACTGACGGGTGTTGATGAGGCTACACTAATTGGCACTGATGAGGCTGCACTGATGGGCACTGGTGAGGCTGCACTGATGGGCACTGATAAGCTGCACTGATGGGCACTGATGCGGCACTTATGGACACTGATGAGGTGGTACTGATAGGCACTGATGAGGCAGCACTGATGGGCACTGATAAGCTGCACTGATGCGGTACTGATGGGCACTGTTAGGCTGCACTAATGGGCACTGATTGTCGGTGTAAATATGCCCTGTCAGACAACGCATGAGGAAAGGAATGCCGATAACCAGCAAGTTTGTTTAAATGTAATTAGTCCGCTGTGATTGGCCCTTTACCTTGATCTGTGATCAACTGTGCTAATTGGTACAGATCACTGACTATCCATTCATAACTGAAACGTAGTAAACATAGTACTATGCTTCAGTTTGTGAATGAGTGGGAAGTTCTGTATAGAGCTATTCCTGTCCATTCATTCTGTGCAGCTGAGAATGCAGGGAAGGAGATTGAGGGCTGTGTCCTCAATCTCCTTTTCTCTGTCTTAAAGGTGGAACATCAGTATCAATATCTCACCAAAGCCCCCCAACGGGGCTTCTAAACAAATTGTAAAAATGTATTTAAAAAAAATAATATTGTAAAAAATAAAGGGATAAAAAAATGACACCAGTGGAGGAACTATCAGGGTCACACAAGTCGCACTTACCACTGGGCCCTGGCATTTCGCCACTGGGCTCCCGGCCGGGAGTCAAGGGGCCCATCATAGTTTCTTGCACCAGGGCCCTGAAGGTTCAAGTTACTGTATGCCACTGGTCTGTTTTTTTTATATACTTTCCAACTTCTGCAGAAGGACCTTCTTACCCAAGAGACCCTTTTATCTAACAATCTCAGATTTGGGGTGTCAAGGCAAATAAGGATGGTTGGACATACAGACATAATTTGACCCCTTTTATGGAAAAGCACCTGGTGTAGGCAACATGGGTTTGTATGCAGAGGAACAGTGGCTTCTGGCTAAGGTTTTTAAACCTATCCATTTGTTCATATTCCCCCTGAATATTCAGACATGAGGCACGTACCTGATAGGATCATAGGACGTTCATCTCATGCCTACAATCAACTATATCTTTGCCAGAAAAGAAACTGGCATTTTTTTTTTTTGGAGGCCCAATGTCACTTTTCTTTCTGATGGATTTCTTTTGCCACCTGGGATACATTATCCCTCCAGCATGTGTTGGATTTTCCCCAGAGCCCTCTTCTAGCCAAACGTACCCTTAGCTCCCAAGAGGTTCCCAAGATGTGGGCAATTGTAGGAGATGCCCAAACCACTAACTCCTCTCCATTCAAAAATGTAATGGCCTTGTTGGTTGTGGTATAAATGCTTAAAGCTTAACCTTCTATATAAATCTACATTTATGGTATGATTTCTGTTAGTGAACATTCTTGATGGCAGGAGCGTTGCTAGGTGGTGGCTATTGGGGCTACAGCCCCGGATCTGGGGCCTATAGCCCCGAGTCTCTTACCTGGTGGGTGCAGTTCTGCAATTTGCAGGTATGTCTCGGTCCGGAATGCAGGCGGCAGGGGCAGACTGACCCGGGGTAGCACGGGCTCTGGCTCGGCCCTCGCCTCCACCTGATGTATGGGGAGGCTCTCTGGGTACCCTGATGTATGGGGAGGAACTCTAGGGACCCTGATATATGGGGAGGTTCTCTGGGGACCCTGATGTATAGGGGTGTTCTCTGGGGACCCTGATGTAAGGTGGGGCTCTCTGTGGACACTGATGTAAGGAAGAGGCTCTCTGTGGACTCTGATGTAAAGAAGGGGCTCTCTGGAGACCCCGAGGTAAGAAAGGGGCTCTCTGGGGACCCTGTTGTAAGGAAGGGGCTCTCTGGGGACCCTGTTGTAAGGAAGGGACTCTCTGGGGAACCAGATGTAAGGAAGGGGCTCTCTGGGGACACTGATGTAAATGGGGGTGCTCTCTGGGGACCCTAATGTAAGGGGGATCCGCAGAAATGTAACAATGTTTTTATATATATATATATGTGTGTATGCCCGCTCAAGCGTATGACTCTACTTTGCTGCTATGGGCTCTAGCCCTAGATCTTTTGTAGAGCTAGCAACGCCCCTGCTTGATGGTACAATATTTTCTAGGATGTGGCTACATTCTTGGTCGCAATAACTATTTTTTATGAAATCAGTGATGAGGTTTTGCCTAGGGTATCAAAAATCCTTGCACCTGCCCTGCTTCTGGCCAGAAAACAAACTGACTTTTTTTGGAGGCCCAATGTCACTTTTTCTTTCTAATGGATTCCATGCTGTTCTTTGGCCAACTGGGATATATAATCACTCCAGCATGTTTTGGACTTTCCCCAGAGCCCTCTTCTAGCTGAAAGTGCCCTTAGCTCCCAAGAGGTTTCCAAGATGTGGGCAATTGTAGGAGATGCCCATACCACCAACTACTCTCCATTCAAAAATGGAATGGCCTTGTGGGTTGTGGCATAAATGCTTAAAGCTTAACCTTCTATATAAATCTACATTTATGGTCTGATTTCTGTTAGTGAACATTCTTGATGGTACAATATTTTCTAGGATGTGGCTACATTCTTGGTGGCAATAACCATTTTTTATGAAATCAGTGATGAGGTTTCGCCTAGGGCATCAAAAATCCTTGCACCTGCCCTGCTTCTGGCTAAGGTTTTTAAACCTATCAATTTGTCCATATTCCCCTTAGAATATTCAGACATGAGGCACGTACCTGATAGGATCATAAGACGTTCATCGCATGCCTACAATCAACTTTATCTTTGCCAGAAAAGAAACTGATGTTTTTTTTGGAGGCCCAGTGTCACTTTTCTTTCTAATGGATTCCATGCTGTTCTTTGGCCAACTGGGATATATAATCACTAGAGTTGAGCGAACCCGGACTGTAAAGTTCGGGTCCGTACCGAACTTTGGGGTGTCCGGGACCCGGACCCGGACTTTTCAAAAAAAGTCCGGGTTCGGGTCCGGGGTTCTGGTAATTTTAATGAAAAATCTTTAAAATGCTGTAAAAAAGCCCAGGAAGGTCCTAGAGGTCTGCGAAAGGAAGGGAAATATGGGTAAGGGTGGGACAAGTGTCCTACAAAGAAATGGGGACAGGGAAATAACTTTAAATATTTTTAAAAAAATAAAAACATAAAAAATGCAAAAATGGAGAACATCTTCAAAATGGGTCTGAAAGGTATTAATTAACATTAGAGGCCATAGAACTGTTCTAAAATCATCTTCAAACTGTGTCAAAAAAGTATAAATAAGCCGGGAGTACCCATGGGCTTGGGCCTGAAAAAAACTTTTCAGGCCCAGGCCCAGGGCCTGTGGGGTTTCAAGCCATGCCTGGGCTTGAAATGTCAGGCCCAAGCGAGTTGAGATCACTAATATATAGGGTCAACCG
>BLSH010437729.1:177688-196763 GCA_018402905.1 Glandirana rugosa
GCGGTATTTGAAATCTCAAATTCCCCCAACAATCTGATCGTAGAGCACGATCGTAGCGATCGTTGTTCTATGCAGAGCTTGATCTGCAACTCAAAGCAGCGGTATGTGAAATCTCTAATTTCTGCTATCTGTCCTCAGAGCAACAGCACAGACAGCAGTAGTAAAGTAATCTATCTCAGGATGCAGGATCAGGTCTTAAAATGGCTAAAATCTGTCCCTCACGCCGTCAGCTACCTTTCCCTATACTAACCCAAGGAGCATGTGACTGCAGCACTGTGACTCCAGCTTATAAAGAGGCTGGGTCACATGATGCACCGGCCAATCACAGCCATGCCATTAGTAGGCATGGCTGTGATGGCTTCTAAGGGCAAACCAGTGAAACGCTTGTTGATTGGCTGCCCTGCAGCTTCTCAACACGTGGAGTAAAATAGCAGAACCCCGGACCGAACCCGAACGATTTTTGAAATGTCCGGGTCCGGGTCCGTGCCACGGACACCCTAAAGTTCGGTACGGACCCGAACGTTACAGTCCGGGTTCGCTCAACACTACTCAGGATTTATCCGACGATCTCGCATTCATATTAAATTCCTCTTGGTGAATTCTGGTATCCTAGTACTTGCCTGAAGTTCACGTTTTGCTTTTTAATGATACAAGGCAGAGCTTTTCTGAAAAAAAAGTAATGCTGTTCAGGGGCGTAACGATAGGGGTTGCAGGGGTCGCAATTGCAACCGGGCCCCATGCTCCAGAGGGCCCATGTGCTCCCTTTTACACCTGGATAGGAGGGATGGCGGGGGTGTCATTTAGAGCAGTGGCTCTCAACCCTGTCCTCAAGTACCCCCAACAGGCCATGTTTGCATGTTTTCCCTTATCTTGCACAGGTGGTTTAAATCAGAGTCAAAGGCTTGGTATTTTGGACAACTATTTTATCCCAAAACCTTGCCTTTTGAGGTACTTGAGGACAGGGTTGAGAACCACTGATTTAGATGACCCAATCTCCTCCATTTTCCTCCTAATGCAGGAGATTGGTTCCTCTATATGCTGCCCCCACCGTCCCTCCTATCCAGTTTCCTTGTCTTCTGCTGTTCCCAGGGCCCCTGTGTCCCCCCCCACAGAGCTGCTGTCTTCCCCCCTCCTGTAGAAGATGAGTCATGATGGAGAGATGGTCACGGGTCGGTAAATTTGTAATTTACCGGGTCATTCCTTTTCTGAATGGACAGTGTCAGTGATTGGTACCAATTGGTTCATTCATAACTGAAGCATAGTAAACAGTTTTTACTATACTTCCGTTTCTGAATGAATGGGAGGCTCGGTGCACAGCTATTCCTGTCCATTCATTCTGTGCAGCTGTGGCTACACAGATGGAGATACAGGGCTGAGGTTTTTTTAGACCCCCTGATATCTCATCAAGGCCCCCAACAGGGCCCCTCAAAAAAATGTAAAATAAAATTGGAAAATAAATAAAATTAAATGGTAACAGAATAATTCAATTAAATTAAAAATTAAAAACTACTGACACCAGTGGGGGAACTATCAGGATTGCAAAGGTCGCAATTGTGACTGGGTCCTGGCATTTCATCACCATGGGGAGGCCTGAAGATGGCAGAAAGGGGGCCCTGCTGCAGAACTTGTGAATGGGGCCCCGATGTGATACCGTAATAAAGGGACCCGCGATGAGAGTAAAGGGCCCTAGGATCAGTGGGAAGAGGGAAGGGCCCTGGCTAGGGGTCAGGGGGCCCTTCATAATTTCTTGCTCCAGGGCCCTGAAGGCCTCTAGTTCACCCCCCCAGACTGGGGGCCCCCTCCCGGGTGAGGCCTCCACAGCACCTCTGCAACATTCTCCACTCTTTCACCCAACACTCTACTCTCCCAGCTGGGTACATCACTGTATTTAAGGAGGTCTGCCCCCTGCCAATCCAGGATGGGGATTGGTCAGGGCTCCTTAAAATACTTCAGAAAGTGACACCTCCTCATCCATCCCCCCTTTCCAGAGCCTTCTAGAAACAAAGGGGAGGAGTATCCAAGGGGTGTTCCTTCCTGCAATCTCCAGCTCTTCCTGGGCCACTCCCCCACCCAGATCAAAACATTCAGGCCTGCACTTATTGTCAGGCCTGATTAAATTTTGCCTCTCCTAGCCAAAAACCTCACTACAAAAGCACCTATCACGCTGGGGGCGCTACATTAGCTTTGCTGCCCTTCTCTGAAACCTCTCCAGTTCCAGCACATCCCTCCTGAGGACTGGAGCCCAGAACTTGACAACATATTCAAGATGGGGCCGGACCACAGTCTTGCATAATGGGAGAATTATCGTTTTATCTCTGGAATGAATCCCCTTGTTAATGCATGCCAATATTTGGTTGGCTTTGCTTGCAGCAGCTTAGCATTGCTGAGCCTGTCATCTACTAGGACCCCAAGGTCCTTTTTCCATCCTAGATTCTCCCAGAGGTTCTCCCCCTAGTGAGTAACTTGCAATCGTATTTTTAGCACCCATATGCATTCGTTTTTTCAACATGAAACCTCATTTGCCATGTAGTTGTTCAAACTATTATTTTATTTAGGTCTTCTTCTTGTAAGGTTTCCACATCGTGTGTAGAAGTTATTGTCCTGCTTAGCTTTGCCTCCTCAGAAAACACTGAGATTGAGGCATTTATCCCATCCTTTATATCAGGGTTTCTCAACCTTTTCAACACAGAGGAACCCTTGAAATAACTTTCTGGTCTCAGGAAACCCCTGCTAAACCCCTGCTTAAAAATGGTCAATGGGAAGACACCCCCTGCCCCTACAGATAGCTAAAAAGATCAATGATGTCAGTGGGAATTTATCTGAGAGGTAGAAATTGCTCATTGGTCAAGGAACCCCTAGCAACCTCTGGAGGAACCCAAGAGCTCCATGGAAGCCTGGTTGAGAAACCCTGCACTATATAGTTTATGAATAAAGGAACCCCTTGCCAACCGCCCCACGTCTATGTACTGTGGAGCGGCAGCTCTTCTGTGCAAAATCACATAGAGGTACGTGAGTTTTACTTCCCGGTCTGTGACCCAATGTTCCCCAGGACCCGCCCATCAATCAATCCTGACTGGGACAGAATGGCGGCCTGCCTATGAAAACCAGGCAGATCACCGTTCTGTTAGTAGGGAAGACAGAGAATCTCTGTTTCTGCTAAGCCGAAAGACGGGTCTCTGTAATCCCACAGTTAAAGCACCTCCCCCCACACAGATAGTAAGCACTCCCTAGGGACACATTTAACCCTTTGATTGTCCCTGATTTTAACCCCTTCCCTGCCAGTGTTATTAGTACAGTGACAGTGTATATTTTTTTAGCGCTGATCACTGTATTGGTGTCACTGGTCCCCAAAAAAGTGTCCAAAGTGTCAGTTAGTTACTCACTGTTTTTTTTTAAAGGTGTTTTTTTAGAGTTGTTACTTTCCTGCGAGCTCCAAAGGCTGTGCAGACAAGCGCTCATTTACCACAGCCTGGACACAACGGCATGCCGCCCCCCCTCACACAGCTTGATGTGTCCACCGCAATATCACAGTCCCGCTATAAGTCGCTGATCGCCGCCATTACTAGTAAAAAAATAAAAATGAATGAAAATTCCATAAAAATATCCCATAGTTTGTAGACGCTGTAACTTTTTCGCAAACCAATCAATAAACGCTTATTGGGATTTTGTTCCCAAAAATATGTAGCAGAATACAAATCGGCCTAAGCTGATAAAGAAATTAGATTTTTTTTAATTTCAATATTTTTATTATTATTATTAATATTTGAAGGAAGCGGTACATCGGAAACAGCATTTCAAAATCAGTACACCGAAATATAAATGAAATGAACGTGGTATGTCAAACGGACCATTCTAAGAATATGCATAGATTGAATAATTAAATGACAACAAATCGTAATATCTGAAGAACTTGAGGAAACCATTCTAGGTTCACCTAGAGCCAGGCCGGTGACACGCCTGCTTTGGGGTCAGGTTTCATAGTTAGTTAGGTTGAAAAAAGAACACAAGTCCATCTAGTTCAACCACAGGGCCCCGAACAGTGGTGTATCATCCATGGGTGCAGGGTGTTCACTGAACACGGGCCCTGAGGGGTTGGGGCCTCACTGTGCTCTGACGCACACTGCACCCATGGATGATCTCTCCCTGGTTGACAGCTGGGGATGATCGGTGCGTTGTGGGCTTGCACACGGGCCCACTAATTTCATGATACGCCCCTGGCCCCGAACCACCCCAAATGGGAGAACACTGTGAGACGGTGCGTTCCGGCCATTTCCCAGGAGGGATAGAAGCCCAAAAAGGCCTGACCCGAGGAACCAGTATGTGGTCATCCTGAGTTCCGCCTGTGGATGAGAAATTAGGAGCCTCCATTAGGTGGAACTGCACCTCAAAGAGCAGAAACCTCAGAAGATATTAACCTCCATTTTCGACAATCTTGTGTAACAAAGTAGACCGTCTTGAGTCCTGATTCCTTTCCAGGTGAGTATTAAGAAGGTGGCAAAGAGGGAGGAAGAAGGAGAGAACAGATGTAATGTGGGGAAAAAACAGAAAGACTAAAAGTAGAAATAAGGTTTTAGAGATAGGTTCCATAGGGTCATCCAGTCTGGGATTGGAGCACCTGGGAACAAAGGGATGTGAGATAACGTGGCCCAAGGCTCCCAGATTAATTTGAAATTAGATATTTTACAATTTTTTTTTATTGGATATGTCTTTTTTTGTTTATAGGGGGGGAAAATAGGACACACATTTTATTTGGGTGGAGTGTTGCACGACCGCGCAATTGTCAGTGCCTTGTTCCAAAAAATGGCCTGGTCATGAACAAGGGTAAACCTTCCGGATGAAGTGGTTAAACAGAATCGGTCCCAGGACAGATCCTTGGGGGGACCCCACTTACCACACCCGGCTATTTATCACCACTCTTTGGACTCGCCCCTGTAGCCAGCTTTCAATCCAGGTACTCACCCTATGATCCATGCCGACAGACCTTAGTTTGTACAGTAAAAATGTGGGGGTTTATAGGGGGAGATTCGTACTGTGTATTAAAGCCACATCCCTAATATTAGAAATAAAGAAATTTCCCACATACAACATGGGACTTTGAAGGCTTACAAATGAGAGTATATATAAGTAAAAAGTGTACATTTTATTAGTACAAAAACAATTAAAATATGACATCCATTATCCTGTTGAGATCCGCGCTATAGACGAGAGACGGCTACAGCGCGGATCTCAATCTCCGGGAGGACGTCTATTGACGTCCTCCCCTTTCCACGCCCCCAGAAAGCGCGCGGCGGTGCACATTCATAGGCGGCGGCGCGCGCGGCCGCCGCACGCTGCGTGGGCATGCCCGCGGCTCGGGCGGACTCGATGTCCACTTGAGACCCGCGATCGCCTGCGGAGCTGCAGAACGGGGAACCGCCGATGTAAACACGGCGGTTCCCCATTCTGTGAGAGGGGGACAAGCAGATCTACTGATCCCTGTCACTGGGATCTGTTATGTCCCTGCCAACCCATCCCCCCCACAGTTAGAACACACCCAGGGAACATTGTTAACCCTTTCACTGCCCCCTGCAGGTTAACCCCTTCACTGCCAATGACATTTATACAGTAATCCGTGGACATTTAAATTTCTGATCGCTGTATAAATGTCATTGGTCCCAAAAAAGTGTCAAAAATGTCCGACATGTCCGCCCCAATATCAAAGTCCCGATAATAATCGCAGATCACCGCCATTACCAGTAAAAAAAAAAATAATAATAAAAACGCCATAAATCAATTCCCATAGTTTTTAGATGCAATAACTTTTGCGCAAACCAAATCAATAAACGCAGATTGAGATTTTTTTTACCAAAAATATGTAGAAGAATATAAATCGGCCAAACCCAATGAATAATTTCTTTTTTATATTTTATTTTTGGATATTTATTAGAGCAAAAAGTAAAAAATATTGTTCTTTTTTCAAAATCGTCGCTCTTTGTTTGTTTATAGCGCAAAAAATAAAAACCGCAGAGGTGATCAAATACCACAAAAAGAAAGCTCTATTTGTGGGGAAAAAAGGACATCAATTTTGTTTGGGTACAACGCCGCACGACCGCGCAATTGCCATTCAAAATGCGACAGCGCTGAAAGCCAAAAATTGGTCTGGGCAGGAGGGGTGTTTAAGTGCCGGGTAAGGAAGTGGCTAGAGTAGAGCAGCCTTTCTCAACCTTTTCAACACCGAGGAACCCTTGAAATAATTCTCCGGTCTCGGGGAACCCCTGCTAAAAATTAGAAATCTACAACTCATGATACTTTAGTGTGATGGTCAATGGGAAGAATGCTCCTTACACTTGTGGTCATTGGGAAGAATTACCCCCTTACAGATAGCTAAAAAGATCAATGGTGTCATTGGGAATTTATCTGAGAGGTAGAAATTGACCACTGCTCAAGGAACCCCAAGCAACCTCTGGAGGAACCCTGGTTGAGAGACTCTGTAGTAGACAGTTCAAGTTGCAAAATCTTATCTAGGCAGATTTGTGCCCATAAAGGTCGGCAGGTCTATGTCCAGGGGGCTGTACTACAGCCAATCCAAAAGTGTTTCAGAGCTTTAACAGTTGTCCTTCCTCAGGGAGATCTTCATAAATATCACATGGTCCGGCACAACAGGCAGACAAGGGCAAAAATACTCACTCGTGGACAGTCAGGTGAGTATTTTTGCCCTTGTCTGCCTGTTGTGCCGGACCATGTGATATTTATGAAGACATATTGAATGTACTAATACTATGTACTCATTTTGTAGATTTTAGCACTACGAACAGGGATCTCCCTGAGGAAGGAACTATTAACGTTCCGAAACGCGTTGGATTGGCTGTAATACAGCCCCCTGGACGTAGACATGTCGACCTTTATGGGCACATAGCTGCCTAGATAAGATTTTGCAAAGTAAACTGTCTACTATAATGGATGTCATATTTTAATTGTTTTTGTACTAATAAAATGTACACTTTTTACTTATACAGGGCCGGCTCTACCACTAGGCGGAGTAGGCGGCCGCCTAGGGCGCCCTGCCGCCTAGGGGCGCCTGGCCACTGTTGATCTGTCGCTTAAGCTGTATTTGATGGGCACAGGTGAAGCTGTATTGATTGGCACAGGTGAAGCTGTATTGATTGGCGCTGGTGAAGCTGTATTTGATGGGCACTGGTGAGGCTGCATTTGATGGGCACTGGTGAGGCTGCAATTCATTGGCACTGATCAGACTGGGCAGAGAAAAAGGGGTGGGGTCAGGGGTGGAGCCAATTGGGGGCGGCAAAATGGGGTTTCGCCTAGGGTGTCAAAAATCCTTGCACCAGCCCTGTACTTATATATACTCTCATTTGTAAGCCTTCAAAGTCCCATGTTGTATGAGGGAAATGTTTTTATTTCTTAGCTTGTACAGTAAACGTTTATGGGGAACTGTATTGGATGCCTTTGCAAAAATCCAGATACACCACGTCTACGGGCCTTCCTTTATCTATATGGCAACTCACTTCCTCATAGAACGATAATAGATTGGTCTGGCAAGAACGATTCTTCATGAATCCATGCTGGTTACCGCTAATGATACTATTTTCATTACTAAAATCTTGGATATAGTCCCTTATCATCCCCTCCAATAGCTTGCAGACTATTGATGTTAGGCTGACTAGTATATAGTTTCCAGGGATCAGGGCAAGCATCAGAAATGTTGGGGCCCCTTACACAGCTTATACCTGGGCCTCCCCTGTCTGACCACCAACATTCCCCAGGGCCCACCCACTGGGCCATTCCACCACATCCACCCACTGGCCAGGGGTGTACACACGTCCCAGCCGCAGTAGGAATTATACACCCTGTCACACTTACCAGGTGTAGCCTGCCAAGCATGACCCATTCAAGTCAAGTGTGCAATGCATGCTAGTGTGGGATCCAGGGGGTTAAAAAAACAGTGCACAGGCAGCACAGCCTCACCCGATGCTTGCAATAAGACAGCCTTTCTCAACCTTCTCAACACAGAGGAACCCTTGAAATAATTCTCCGGTCTCGGGGAACCCCTGCTAACAATTAAAAATCTACAACTCATGATACATTAGTGTGATGGTCAATAGGAAGAATGCTCCTTACACTTGTGGTCTTTGGGAAGAATTCCCCCCTTACAGATAGCTAAAAAGATCAATGGTGTCATTGGGAATTTATCTGAGAGATAGAAATTGACCATTGCTCAAGGAACCCCCTAGCAACCTCTAGAGGAACCCTAGGGTTCCACGGAACCCTGGTTGAGAAACCCTGCAATAAGACCTTATGCCGAACCATAGGTGCTGGAGGTCCCAATCTTGGATCGCTTGTGGTCCAGGGGGCCCTCTCCATGTGACCCAAGTTTGGTATTTTTATCGCCTATGGTTCAGGAGAACGGTGTCCACAAACTGGGTGCCCCCCTCCCATAGACTCCAATGTTAAAGACTGCTAAAGTCTTTGTTGTAAGGGCCCCTTGAGTCACTGGGGCCCCTTACAACAGTACTGCCTGTACCCCCCTGATGGCTGCCCTGCCAGAGATATATCTTGGCCTTTTATAGAATAGAATTAAATAAAAGAAAAGAAAATAATAGGGTGGAATGGAATATAAAATAAAATAATAGAATAGAGTAAAACAGAAGAGAACAGAATAGAAAATAAAGAAACAGAATGAAAAAGAACAGAACAAAAATAGAATAGATTAGAATAGAATAAAACAGAACAAATATAGCAGTCTTCCGAAATTTGAATTTCGAAAACGAATCATTCTAACATTACGAATATGATGAAACAAAATTATTAATTTAACAAACTAATCCGAAACAAAACCAATTTTTCTGTTGTGCATATCTGTGGTTCCTACTGGTTTGTGCCCACAAAGGGAATACCCTGCACTCAGGTAGGTCTCAGGAGTAAACTGTTGCTGCTTAGGCTTGGGCTTGAGGAGGACACACTGATAGTTTGGGCCTAGGCTGGTGTGTGGAGGAACAGACAGGTGGCCGGTTCAAGAGGGTAGACTGTCTGTGAACAGACTGTGGGCTGGATCAGGGTTTCTCAACCAGGGTTCCGTGGAGCCCTAGGGTTCCTCCAGAGGTTGCTAGGGGTTCCTTGAGCAATGGCCAATTTCTACCTCTCAGATAAATTCCCAATGACACCATTGATCTTTTTAGCTATCTGTAAGGGGGGTAATTCTTCCCAATGACCACAAGTGTAAGGAGCCTTCTTCCCGTTGACCATCACATTTATGTATCATTAGGTATTTCAAGGGTTCCTCGGTGTTGAAAAGGTTGAGAAAGGCTGGGCTAGAGGCTCAGCCAACCAGTCCAACAGGAAGGCTGGGAATTTAGCAGATAGAGCTGTGTAATGCATAGCCAGGACCCAGGAGGCTAGTAAGACTTTTTTTTCTATAATTTTCCTGAAATAACCCTTGCAAGGGCCGGATTTTGCATCAGCCTTCTCCTTTTAATGATTAAAAATGGTCAGGAGGCCCTAAGATGAACCTTCGCGAGTGGATTGAGTCCTCTCGGTTTGACCCATTACAACATACAAGCAGGCCATTTCCAACAGTCTCATGACAGTTAAAACCTCCTGTGAATAACTAACAAGACATTTAGTTTGTTCAACTTTCAAAGCAGCCAAAATATTTTTAAGGCACCAGAGCGGCCTTCCTTCCAGCACATGCTCTACGGAAAACTCATGGAGAGCGGTGCAAACGCCAAACACATTGTGCCCTAAATGTCCCATGACCGAGAACACTTTCAGGGAAACATTAACACAACACATTTTGGTAAAACAATCCGCTATATTTAATCTCTTTAAGGCATTTTATATGTCCCATGACCAATTGTTACCAGCACTTGGAAGATACATCAGAATGCTTTGGTTCATTCTATACTTCTTCAGCTTTTATAGTAGGTAGCGTTCCGGTGGCTGTGAAAATCGCGATTCAATGCGGTGGAGTAAACTGGCAGATACCGTAACACATTGTGATCCCTATTGTGACATGCATGCAGTTATAAAAACGATGGTCCTTTTGGTGGCTGGCAAATTGTCCCGGGATAGCTCTACGCACTTTAAATATTCATTTATTTCAGGTAATTATATAGCGCCATCAATTTATACAGCGCTTTACATATACATTGTACTTCACATCAGTCCCTACCCTCGAGGAGCTTACAATCTAAGGTCCCTAACTCACATATTAGGGCCAATTTAGACAGGGATCTAATTAACCTACCAGCATGTCTTTGGAGTGTGGGAGGAAACCGGAGTATCTGGAGGAAACCCACGCAGGCACAGGGAGAACATGCAAACTCCAGGTAGGTAGTGTCGTGGTTGGGATTTTAACCAATGACGCTGTTACTGCCAGGCAAAAGTGCTATCCACTACACCACTGTGCCACCCTGGTTGCCTAATGTACTATCAACAGAGGAATTGCTTACTATTTTCTTTTCCTTTCTCAAGCACCAATGAGGGCTCTGTAGTTCAGTTACGTAAGCTTGGTATTCTATGGATATCAGCAGCTCTTTGGCTGACTATGGCAACCTACTGGCAATTTTGGACTCAATTTTATCATTTACATATGTGCCCCGGTGATGGTTAATTCGAATAGGAGCCTAAAATTGCAAAGCCACCTAGTTGGTGTATAAATACTCCACATATTTGCATGCGTAGACAACCAAGCCCTGTGTTAGGCTGTGCAATTTGTTTCATTTTTACCGAATTTGGCAAAATTTGGCAATTCAGACGAATTCCGAATTTTCGGAATTTTCGGAAATTTGGAAATAAGAAAGAACATTTAATAATAAGTAACTATTAAATTATAGGTATTGGAATTTTCTTGAAAATGTGGCTGTTAGTTAAGTTAAATATCAAATTTATCAATGACAGACATATTTTCAGGGAAATTCCAATACCTATAATTTAATAGTTATTAATTAGTTATTATTTCAAATGTTCTTTGTTATTTTCAAATTTTCAGATTTCTGAATTTCCGAATTTTCCAATTTCAGATTTTTGGCTGTTCCGATTGCCGAATTTCCGAATTACCACAATTGCTGAAATACCGTGAATTTCCGAATTACCGCAATTGCTGAATTACCGCAAATTTCCAAATTCCACATTTTTCGCATTTCCAAAAAAATAAAAAAAACAAACAAATTTTTCAGCCATGTACAAGTCTATTCGTTTCTTGTGTTATTTCAGCAGCAGTAGAGTCTTGTAACATGTTAGCCATAAGTTGGAAGTTTGTGATACCCCTTATTAGATACCCCTTAGATAACTTAACTTTTAAAGATTCAAGCTTGTAGGACCCATTAGGACCCTTCTTCTGGCTTAACAGGAAGCCCTGAGGAAGGTATGCTGACATGGGCATTGCTCAACATTAGAGTTGAGCGAACCGAGCTGTAAAATTGGGGTTCGTACCAAACTTTGGGGTGTCCATGACCCGGACCCGAACCCGGACATTTGAAAAAAAGTTTGGGTTTGAGTTCTGGGTTCGGGTATTTGATCACACAAGTTGAATAGCTGCAGGGCAGCCAATCAACAAGCGTTTCACTGGTTTTCCCTGGAAGCCATCACAGCCATGCCTACTAATGGCATGGCTGTGATTGGCCAGTGCATCATGTGACCCAGCCTCTATATGAGGCTGGAGTCACAGTGCTGCATGTCACATGCTCTCTGGGTAGTGTAGGGAGAGGATGCTGCCGGCGCTGTGAGGGACAGATTGCAGATAGATAGATAGATTACTACTACTGCTATGAGGGACAGATTGCAGATGTCATCCTGCATTACAGAACGATCTGACTGGACTAGGTAGAGTCTACTGCTTAGAGGGACAGATAATTGTTCTAAAATCATCTCCTAGTTCTTTAGGGTCAGGCTCCTGCTGTTGCTGTAAGGGACAGATTATTGTTTTAAAATCATCTCCTAGTTCTATAGGGTCAGGTTCTTGCTGTTGCTGTAAGGGACAGATTATTATTCTAAAATCATTTTGCAGCCCTCTAGCACTTTCCAGGACTCTTTTACAGTCATTTTTGTGCTGAAAAGTTTGGGTCCCCATTGAATTCAATGGGGTTCGGGGTAAAGTTCGGGTCAAGTTCGGTACCGAACCCGGACTTTTTTCCTAAGTTCGACCGAACCCACCGAACCCGAACATCCACGGGTTCACTCAACTCTACTCAACATTGCTAAAAATTCCAAACATTTTGCATTTGTCTTATTTTAAAATGGTCTTAAAATCCTCTTAGCTAGTTGGCCAATTTTGTTGGAGATTTTGTTGAATAAATCCAATAGCAAACCTTCTTTAGATTCCAGAAGAAGCCTTCACAGAAAGATGCCCTGCAATGAATTTTCACAAGAAATATAACTAACTTAACAATGGCAGGTAATATCTTATCAGGCTGTGAGTGATAATGCGTACATTGATGGTAAAAATAGTTTCTACTAGACGAGGTAATATTTCTGAATATACTCTGCTACTGATCAGAATTTGTCTTCTACTCAGAGCCCCCATAGAAAACTAAACTCCAGCACTTCTGGTGCTATGCACTTCCTATCTTTGCCCAACTAAGGACATTCAACAGTGATGTCATGGAAGCCCAGTGAGAAGCAATGGACTTCTGAGGGCACCAGAGAAGGTCTGGAGCTACACAGCACGACCAGTAGAACAGCTGGTCGGATGTCTGTTGATGGCACTATTCTGGAGGTTTTGTGGAGGAGTTCTCAGCTGATGCAGGTCATTCTCTCCTGTGAAGTGAATGATGTTTGCAGAGTGGCACCCTTTAAAGCCAACCTGGACAAGGGCTGAGCAAGGCTCTCTTTGGTAGTTGGGATCCGACTCTAATCAAAGCACCCGCCGTCCATCTAGAGTTGGCACCTCATCCCTTTAAACCCACACACATATGAATTACACAGGTTGTTCTGAGGCCAATTTAATGCAGATGAGGCACCAAGTGAGCTTAATTAACACCTTAATCAGCCATAGAACAACCTGTGTAATTAATATGTGTTTGGGTTTAAAGGGATGAGGTGGCAACCCTACGTCCATCACACCCCTTGTAACCACACAACGTTCTTAGAATTTACATTTAAAAGGCAACCAAGAATATGAGAAGAATGAAGGCTGCCCTTCTGGCTTTAATACTTTGAAACTTAGACATGGAATAAGCATGCAGATCAAGACTAATGATGTCTCTATAAAATTCCTCCATAATTTTAAAGCTGAAGTTTAGGTATGGCAATCTCTACATAGTTACATGGGTCCAGCTTGGACCAATGTATGTATGAGTGTGCCATACAGTACCCATGGGACCCTTGTGGAAGCTGAAAATCACTACAGTAGGCACCACTACTAAAGTGATCTCCACTAGCTTGATAATCCCATTCTGAGTGGCTGCCCTGCTGCATTGTGAACACATTAGGTGGCTTGCTTGGCATGGGCACCATTCAGGGAATGCTCCTCCTCCACAAGGTGGAGAGGCAGGACAGTGATGTCACAATCTCCACATCGTTCACTTAGAGAAAGCTTTGTATTCATTATTATTATCATCATTCATATGCAAAGTGCTCTCTGAATGGCACCTGTGTTGCGTGAGCAACCTTGTGTATTCAATAAGCAGCGGTTCAGCCCCTCAATACAGGACCCCAGAAGCTAGCAGTGATTTCCAGCTTCCATTGGGCTGGCACATGCATACTTATATTGGTCCAAGGCAGACCAACGTAACTTTCCCAGCATTGCCATACCTTCAGCTTTAATATAATAGAATGAGCTTCCCCCCCCCCCCCCCATTCTAGTATATGCATATTTAGGGATGTGGTAATTGGCAGACCCTATCACCCCAAACCCAATTGACCCTATTGGGTTGTAGTACAAAATAAATGGCTAGACCCTCAGTTTTCTTCTACCTTCAGCTTTAAAGAAGTCACCATTGGAAAAGGTAGGGATAAATCACCTAAGGTAAACCCAATAACTGGGAATGGGAATTTCACCATACATTATTTATTATTATTATTAATATACAGGATTTATATAGCTCCAACAGTTTGCACAGTACTTTACAATCTAAAGGCAGATAGTACAGTTATAATACAGGGTGGGCCATTTATATGGATGCACCTTAATAAAATGGGAATGGTTGGTGATATTAAACTTCCTGTTTGTGGCACATTAGTATATGTGAGGGGGGAAACTTTTCAAGATGGGTGGTGACCATGGTGGCCATTTTGAAGTCGGCCATTTTGAATCCAACTTTTGTTTTTTTCAATAGGAAGAGGGTCATGTGACACATCAAACTTATTGGGAATTTCACAAGAAAAACAATGGTGTGCTTTGTTTTATCACCGTTTGGGTGATATTTGGAGACAAGATTGGTGATGTAGCTTGGGGCAGAGTTGTGAACGGCTTTGTATGTTGTTGTTAGCATTTTGAATTTAATTTGCTGGGCAATTGGAAGCCAGTAGAGGGATTGGCAGAGAGGGGTGGCAGACACTGAGCGGCTGGTAAGGTGGATGAGTCTGGCAGCACTATTCATGATAAACTGAAGAGAGGATAGCCAATGAAGAGGTAAGCCTATAAGAAGGGATCTGCAATAGTCAAGGCAAGATTGGAAATCGGGGAGATATCCTTTGGTTTCTACTGTATGTCTTAGGCCAGTGGTTCTCAACTCTGGTCCTCGGGACCCACTAACAGGCCAGATTTTAAGTATTACCTTGGGGAGATGCAGACTAGAAGACTGCAATCACTAAGTAGCAAATGATATCACCCGTGATGCATTTCAGTTATCCTGCAAACCTGGCCTGTTAGTGGGTCCTGAGGACCGGAGTTGAGAACCACTGTCTTAGGCTGTATTCACACCTGAGCATTTTGTAGCTCAGGTGAAAAAGGGGAAAAAAATCAATGATTTTCTATGGAGACGGTTCTCATCACCACTCCAAAATGCCTGAAGCCAAAAGCCTGAAAAGGCCTGAAGCTCAAAGAAGTTCTGGAGGTATTTTTTCAGGCAGATTTCGGCGTTTTTCTGATTTTTACATTGGTGACCTTTTGACCTGTACAAAATCGCGGAAAACTCGCGGTAAAAATCACGGTAAAATCAGACGACTTTCTGCCTGAAAACGACACTCTCAGGTGTGAATGCAGCCTTAGTGACGGGAAGTGAAATCTCCACAGGGGGTCAGAACCTTACGAGGGTTTTGACCCTTCCAAAAAGAAAGAAAAGTTTGACTCTCTCACCACGACCGTGACCATGGTTTTGTGGATGCTCTGCAATGCCAAAATATAATTGAGCAACTCTCCCTTTATTGGTGCACTTGGTTTGGCTTTGGGAAGTTTACTTGCCCGGGGTCGGCTCGATGGATCAAATACTGCCACAAACGAACCAACCCACTCATCGGCGGTGTATCCAGCTTAGAGACCAGTAGGGCTTAGCAAAATTCTTCTACTCTGGTTATAGTCGGGGAATGTCAAATCTAATTTCACATAACCTACGCCTGAGCCAATACAAATTTATGTTCGCATTTTACGTTATACGATGATGTCTAGAAGATTGCTTTTCTTTGACTACTTTCCATAACTTTTCCACTACACTTAATGGAACTTTAACTATTTTGTTGCTCTTGAATGTCATGCTTAAGCACTTTATTTCTCGACTTCTCGCAGATTGCCCCTGACATTACCGAAGTTCTCTATTTATTGAACTGACATAGCGGCATGGGTAGAGTCTGATCTGATCTAAAAATATTGAGGCCTGGTTTACATTACCGGGGAAAAAAAAATATCTCCATTTAATTCTTTTTTACAGTCGTCTTCTCTACTGATATTGAAAGGCGAGCTTAGCTGCAGCTATCTACGGTTCTATTCAGAAGCGCATTAAGGTTATCCACCAAGCCAGAGCTTCTGTCTCCCCATTACCGCCATGTAAAAAGCTGTTTATTTTTGTTTTATTGTCCTATAAAAGACCTAGTAAACATGCATTACATTATTGTATCCTTCGGATTCCACCATGTACAGGGATAAAGGTCTGCTCTCTTTGTTGGTCTGTTAATAGTGTCTTCCTTTGTTCTTCTTGCACCTCATCTGCGGGTTATGGCCTTCATAAGGTCTGCAGATGTCGGGGAAGGAAAATGACGCACCTATTAAATGAAAACAGACTGCAGGGAGAATGCAGCCATTCCGACTGGTGCCTGGATCCCTGAATTGTTCAAGACAGGGTTGTCTTCTATACCTTATAGGTCTATCTAGTTACCCCGTGAACTTCCAATGGTGGCCATACATGTCACAATCTGGTTGTACAATCTACTTTAGAACAACAATGAAGTATAAGGGCCTGACTGATTGGATACAAATTAAATGGACTGTTAAAGTAGAACTAAAGGCAACCCTTCTAAAGGATTTTTGTTACCTGTGTTCCATTAAGACGTGCAATTCGTTTCAGTCCACATGTAAATTCGGATAAATTTTTGTTTATTTGGAGATTCGGATTATTTGGTTAACATTGTTTTGTTTATTTTGTTTTCTAGCGAATTGCAAATTTCCGGTACGATTTGAATGATCAACCAAATTCTGTGTGAAGAATAGCTGGTTGTTAAGGAGCGGGCCAGGAAGCCAGCCACTGGGTCCTTAACAACCGATGACTCTTCAGCTGTCAGCGGCCTTCCCTACTGAGAGCTAGGGATGGGCCAAACACCCCCCCCGGTTCGGTTTGCGCCAGAACATGCGAACAGACGAAAAATTTGTCCGAACATTCGTACACCATTAAAGCGGTAGTAAACCCGCTGACAAAAAAAAAAAAAAAAAAAAATCCTGCAAGACAATAGCATAATATGTTAGTGTGCATCGCATACTAACATATTATGAAATACTTACCTTAGAACGAGACCCTGATGCCCGAGTCGGTCAGCGCTAAGGACGCTGACATGTTGGTCCTCTTCTTTCTTCCGGGTACGTGGCTCCGGCGCTGTGAGTGGCCGGAGCCGCGTGACGTCACTCCCGCGGGAGCTCTTCGCTCCGGCAGCCAGCTCTGAGTTGCCGGCCACCTCGGCCGGATCGTCAGAGCGCATGCGCCGCAAATGTCAGCGGCTGCATGCAGGGTGAATATCTCCTAAACCATGCAGGTTTAGGAGATATTCTTTTTACCTACAGGTAAGCCTTATTATAGGCTTACCTGTAGGTAAAAACAGCTTTTAGGGTTTACTACCGCTTTAAGTCTATGGGACACGAACATGAAAAATCAAAAGTGCTCATTTTAAAGGCTTATATGCAATGTTATTGCCATAAAAAGGGACCCGGGTCCTGCCCTAGGGGACATGGATCAATGAAAAAAAAAAGTTTTAAATCGATCGTCAGGAGCAGTGATTTTATTAAAGCTAAGGCCTCATACACACGGGCGTATGCAAAAAAAATAAGCAAAACGTCAGGGAAAAATCGCCGTTTTTTTCTGCATTTTGCATTGACGTCAATGCACGTTTTTCCGCGCTAGCTTTCAGCCGCGTTTTTCTGCCTCTATTCAAAATCAGTGGTTCCCTATGGGAGCCTATGGATTTGAATAGAAGGTGCACCAGAAGTCGGATCTTGTTGATCCGACTTGCGGTGCGACTTGTGTGCTAGGGATCTTGAAGGGGGACCCCCGCAAAAAATTTGCGTGGGGCTTCCCCCAAGAGCATTCCAGGCTCTTTCATCTGGCATGGATTTTAAGAGGGAACCCCCACGCCGAAAAACGGCGTAGGGTTCCCCCCCGAACTCCATACCAGACCCTTATCCGAGCACGCAGCCTGGCAAGCCAGGAAAGGGGGTAGGAATGAGCGAGCCCCCCCCCCCCCTTCCTGGACCATACCAGGCCGCATGCCCTCAACATGGGGAGTATGGGTGCTTTGGGGCAGGGGGGGGTTCTGCGAAGAAGAAGGAGGAGTAGAAGCGGGAGAAGCTAGCCGAGGAGACAGCGACAAAAGAGCAGAAGACAGAAGATGCCTCAGAAGACAGAAACTCTGCAGAAGACCCCTCAGAAGACCCCGCAAGAGAGCCGAAGAAAGAAGACTGAGAAGAGAGGTGAGAAGACGCCAGAGCTGATTTAATAAAATATTTTAAGAAGCTGTGTAGTGTGTTTTTTTGTACACTTTTTTTTGCAGGTAAATGGGTAGGGGTACGATGCACTCCATATTCATTTACATAGGGTGGCGGGCTGGCATCTGGGGGTCCCCTTATTAAAGGGGGCTTCCAGATTCCAATAAGCCCCCACCCACAGACCCCGACAACCAATGGCCAGGGTTGTCAGGAAGAGGCTCTTGTCCTCATCAACATGGGGACAAGGTGCTTTGGGGTGGGGGGCACAGAGCCCCCCACCCCAAAGCACCCATACCCCCCATGTTGAGGGCATGCGGCCTGGTACGGTCCGGGGGGGGGGCGCTTGCTCGTCCCCACCCCCTTTCCTGGCCTGCCAGGCTGCATGCTCGGATAAGGGTCTGGTATGGAATTTGGGGATGGACCCTACGCCGTGTTTTCGGTGTGGGGGTTGCTCTTAAAATCCTTGCCAGATTGAAGAGCCTGGTATGCTCTTGGGGGGGGGACCCCACGCACATTTTTTTCAGGGGGTTCCACTCATGGGCGTCCGCGGAACTTTTTCCAGGGGGGGGGGCATAATTTCAAGGTCATCCATGCTCTGCCCCTTTTTGACAATGTCATAATTACATTATCACGGTCAGAGACTGCAGACGTTACTGTAACAGTTTTTCCCCGTCTCGTACCTACTGGAACTTTAATACGGGGGGGGGGACCTTTTTCAAGGCGCCTGCGGGTACTCACCTTGGGGGACTTTTTTTACACGCACCCCAGGGGGGGGGTTCTCGTATGGTCCGAGAAGTTAGACCGTTCCTAAAATTCTCGTTGGGGGTGTGGCTTTTGTGCCGCATCCCAGGTAGGGGTTTAAGGTATGGTCTGGGAATAGGCTCGTACGTCGGACCGTCCGGTCCTTTCCCCCACCCCTGCTCGTTCGCGGGGGGGGGGCCTGGCATGGTCCGGCGTACGGGAGTTGTACCCCCCATACCCACGAAACCCCACCCCCCGAGACACGGGGGGTGGGGT
>BLSH010437729.1:203190-223202 GCA_018402905.1 Glandirana rugosa
GGGGGGGGGGGGTAAGGCGGGAGTGGGGGGGGGGGGGGGGCTCCGACACAGCCTCGGGGGGGGGGGGGGGGTGAGGGCGGAATGGGGGGGGGGGGTATTAGGCAGATCAGTCACTATTTCTATATACATTTGCAAATGGCATGTAATAATACAATCTCATTATCTCAGTCAGACAGTGTCAGTTTTTACATGAATCAATGCAGAGCAGCCAGTGATAGATCAACAGTGGCCAGGCGCCCCTAAGCAGCAGCGCGCCCTAGGCGGTCGCCTACTTCGCCTAGTGGTAGAGCCGGCCCTGGCTGGAGGTTATCTTTTGGGTTAGGAAGCCTGTGCTCTGTAGTTGACCATTGGTGACCTTCTGCTCTAAAAATTCTAACTCATTGGGGTTGATTTTTAATGGTTTTAGTGTATTTTTAGTGAAAATATAATTCAATATTTTCTGGGAGTGGGGGGCTGTCAGGTGGGCACTATGGGGCGTGTTTCTGTGCACGGCCAACATGCAGCAGTGTGAAGCTAACATCCATAAGCAGTTTAGCCGCACATTTATGTATGGTGTAATGGAGCTTTATGTAAGAAAAACAAAAACAGTAAAATAAATAAAATAAAGTCCACTTAATAAATCAAACTGGGAAATAAAAGGCGATCGGTAGGTTGAGATGTGTAGAATTTCCTCCTCAATCACAGAACGCATTAACGTCTATAATGAGTATGTTGGCGACTCCTCGGCTGGACAGGTGGTAATTGTTGTTTCCTTTTTACGGTTTGTCACTTTGTTTCTGTTCAATAATATTTCTTTTTTCGTGAAACAAGAAATCAAATAATAAGAGCGAGAGATCCTGACAAATTACAGAGAAGTCCAACATAAAGTCCTGCAGTCCTGTGGAAGCCTTGAAGTGATTCTGATGGGCATCCAGCCTGGTTCTTGTAAAGCGATAAGTAATTTATGGTATTGGGAGCTCAGCACAGAAGTTCTCCTGGGGTGCCAAGAACAGCTAAAAATCCTCGAGTCCTCCTACGTGTCACTAAAGCCCAAACTACCCTTTGGTTCACCATACACGATTGTACAATCTCCTTCAGATCTACCAACAGTTAAGTAAGGGTCATCTTGATTAGATAAAAATTGATTGGATAGAATAGGTAGGTCCTCTGGGTTACATGTATTGGTAATCTAAAGTTGGTTGTACAAAGATTTTATGCTCAGATTGTAACATATATGGTGACCCTTACACTAAATCACCCCCTAACACCTAATGCACCTGTGCTATCCTGAAGTTGAACACTTGCCCCTCCTCTAACTAAAACCCTAATGCCCAACCCTCCCATACCTGACCCCTAACATTTAACCCTCCACTACCTTAACCCTTAACCCTAAGGTCCCTTAATACCTAACCCTTCCATACCTGGGCCCCTAACACCTAACCATCCCATACCTGGACTCCTAACACTTAACCCTCCCATACCTGGACCCCTAACACTTAACCCTCCCATACCTGGACCCCTAACACTTAATCCTCCCATACCTGGACCCCTACTACTTAGTTCTCCCATACCTGGACCCCTAACACTTAACCCTTCCATACCTGGACCCCTAACACTTAACCCTCCCATACCTGGACCCCTACCACTTAACCCTCCCATACCTGGACTCCTAACACTTAACCCTCCCATACCTGGACCCCTAACACTTAACCCTCCCAAACCTGGACCCCTAACACTTTACCCTCCCATACCTGGACCCCCCTAACACTTAACCCTCCCATACCTGGACCCCTAACACCTAACCATCCCATACCTGGACTCCTAACACTTAACCCTCCCATACCTGGACCCCTAACACTTAACCCTCCCATACCTGGACCCCTAACACTTAACCCTCCCATACCTGGACCCCTAACACTTAACCCTCCCATACCTGGACCCCTACCACTTAACCCTCCCATACCTGGATACCTAACACTTAACCCTCCCATACCTAGACCCCCCTAACACTTAACCCTCCCATACCTGGACCCCTAACACTTAACCCTCCCATACCTGGACCCCTACCACTTAACCCTCCCATACCTGAAACCCTAACACTTAACCCTCCCATACCTGAACCCCCCTAACACTTAACCCTCCCATACCTGGACCCCTGACATTTAACTGTCCCATACCTGGACCCAGTACCGGGACATGGTCATCCAGCACCCAGGGTAAAGATGCCAAACTGCGCCCCCCATTCATGATGTGCCAGCTCTCACTGTGGTAGAATATAGCATATAGAGGAACCAATCTCCTGCATTAGGAGGAAAATGGAGGAGATTGGTTCCTCTAAATGCCGCCCCGCCATCCCTCCTATCCTGGTGTACAAGGGAGGCACATGGGCCCCCTGGAGCATGGAGCCTGCTTGCAATTGCAACCCCTGTAGTTACGCCCCTGACCAAAGTGATTCAAGATTCAATGGCCCAACAAAGACTCTCACCCTTCCTATTCCAACATTCTTGCTGTAGTTCCACTTTAATGAATTCAAAGGGCACAATAAGTAAACAAATATCTTGCGGTTCATCATATGGCGGAAGGAATACCCTCTGCCACAAAGTATTTCCCCCATGCTGCATCTCAGAAAAATGATCTGGAAAAAATTCTGATAAAATCTGACCTTTGGGTCCCGGTGAAACGGTTTAATTTCAAACAGAAGTTTATCCACATCTCCGGCGACAGTCCGCTGACAAACAAACCGCTCTGAGTTACATTTGCCCCATCCTGTTTAAAGGGAAATCCCAGCTTACAGCTACATTCAAATCATACATATGCGCTTATTATGCCCAGGATATATATATATACAGTGCCTTGAAAAAGTATTCATACCCCTTGAAATTCCCCACATGTTGTCATGTTACATCCAAAAACATAAATGTATTTTATTGGGATTTTATGTGATAGAGTGACACAAAGTGGCTCATAATTGTGAAGTGGAAGGAAAATGACAAACGATACAAATAAATCTGTGAAAAGTGTGGGGGGCGTTTGTATGGCGCCCCCCGGAGTCAATGCTTTGTAGAACCGCCTTTCTCTGCAATTACAGTCTTTTTGGGGAAGTCTCTGCCAGCTTTGCCCATCTAGAGAGGGCATTTCTGCCCATTCTTCTTTGCAGAATACCCCAAGCTCTGTCAGATTGGATGAAGAGCGTCTGTGATCAGCAATTTTCAAGTCTTGCCACAGATTCTCAATGGGATTTAGGTCTGGACTGTGGCTGGGCCATTCTAAAACATGGATATGCTTTGATCTAAACCATTCCATTGTAGCTCTGGCTGTATGTTTAGGGTCGTTGTCCTGCTGGAAGGTGAACCTCTGCCCTGGTCTCAAGTCTTTTGCAAACTCTAACAGGTTTTCTTCTAAGATTGCCCTGTATTTGGCTCCATCCATCTTCCCATCAACTCTGACCAGCTTCCCTGTCCCCGCTGAAGAAAAGCATCCACACACCATAATGCTGCCACCACCATGTTTCACGGTGGGGATGGGGTGTTCAGGGTGATGTGCAGTGTTAGTTTTCCACCACGCATAGCATTTTGCTTTTAGGCCAAAAAGTTCAATTTTGGTCTCATCTGACCAGAGCCCCTTCTTCCACATGTTTGCTGTGTCCCCCACATGGCTTCTTGCAAACGGGACTTCTTATGGCTGTCTTTCACCAATGGCTTTCTTCTTGCCACAAAGGTCAGATTTGCAGAGAGCACGACTAATAGTTGTCCTGTGGACAGATTCTCCCCCCTGAGCTGTGGATCTCTGCAGCTCCTCCAGAGTTACCACTGTAAAATGTCTATTTTTACACTTTTGCTAAGTAAAGACATTGAACGTTGTCCCTGCCTTGTCTGAAGTTATTAAAGAGGTTTATCGTAAGTAACAGTCACACACATAGTTCATCGAGTGAGTCCTAACATGTTGGGGCATGAAGACATCAGCATAGAGTGAAGTGGAGGGAAGAAATAGGTAGTTGCCTAGAGTAATGGAACTGTACCAAGCAGCATGGCCTCTAGCAGCGAGAGAGATGTTGTTGGCACTCACCACCAGCTGTCTGCCTCCTAGAGCAACGGCAGTGGATTTGCACCACAAAGGTTCTTCATCGTGTTCAGAGGTACGGAACTTCAGGAATTAAGTGAGTGCACGCGGAGAGCATGGTGGGCCCACTCCACTACTTGAAAGTAGTAGTGGAAAATGTTAGACAGGTGATTGTGGACATTGGCTCAGCGTTTCCCTCTAAAATGCAAGTTTTGGTGAAGGTGTACATTGTCATGGGAAACTGAGAGTTAACTGGAGAACAGTTGCAGTGCCGGTGTAAATGGTGTACGCTTATCTCTAAAAGAGGAGGCCCCCCTTAAGGTATAGTATTCCCCCAGTGGGAGCCTCAGACTTGCCCCGGGCATTGGTGGAAAAAACACAAAGTAAAGGCACCCCATGTGAGTGCAGTGAAGTGACACTGTACAAAGTGCCTACCGTAGCCCAGAAGAACCCACGCGGGGTAAGCCTCACATGTGACCCAATACTTGGCGCCCAACGAGTTATTGGGAAAACATGGAGGATGTTTTCTCAACCACTACTCACTGCAACCTTTCTCCCTCTTACTTGGTGCCCAACGTGGGGCTACATCTACTGCGTACACCTGAAGACCACCCCAAAAGAAACCATATCATAAGCTAGTTAGTTAGAACTTGTCCAGGCTGGCTCAGTAACCTGTGAATCTGTGAACAATTTATGACTGCTGGAGATATGCCTCTGAAGGACCGTGACTATTGGACTACACGTTTGCAGGTATGCCGGAGCAGCCCAGAATCGGTATTGAAGAGGTGATTGGAACCAGGTGCAATAACATCAAAGCAGTTTCTAAGGCTCGGTGGTCCTGGTGGGGCTGCTCTTGTCAGATAAGCTCACCTAACTTTGACACCCAAAATCAAAGTCAAGAAAGGAAAAAGATGCCAAGAAGAGCATAAGATGAAAAAAAAGTCCAAGGAACCTTTAACTGCTCATCAAATAATTGAATAAAAAACTCTTTGGCAAACCAATGAAATTTCTTTGGACCTATTTTAGGCTTGGAGCTTCTCATGGCATCTTTTTCTTGCTGGATCATTTTATTGTTGGCAGATACGTAATAAAACCCAATTGGTTTCTATAGGCTTTTGCTGTCTTCACAGTCACTGCTCTTGGTAATATAGAATTAGCTGGGCTATGCTCTTTTAGGTCTTTAAATAAGCAGGTTGGACGTGAGCGGTCGCTGGGGTATTCTGAACAATGTGTGTGTGGGAACCCGTGCTAAAATAAACATATTTAATTCTTGATTTTCAGTGATCCCTGACTCTTCGATGGCTCCTGGGATGGATTGCTTGGAGATCCTGAATTACTTAGCGTTGCCCTTTCACCTCCCCTAGGAGCATTGCTGAAAGAAACAACGTCAAAAGCAAAGTGGCACCATAGGATCAATGATTCTGTAGCCCCGCTCCATTCCGTCATCACCGCCATGACTTTTGTCAGGCCCTGCGCTGGAAAACACACATCCAGCGAAAACATTTGGTTCCTGGAGATTAGAGATTGGTAATAGATGCATTATTACAGTTATTTATTGCTAATATTATAAAAAAGGAAACCTGCCATGCAGAGGTAATTAGAACCTTCAGGGCCCCGGTGCAAGAAATTATGAAGGGCCCCCCTGGCCAGGGCCCTTCCCTCTTCCCACTGATCCTGGGGCCCTTTACTCCCATCACGGGTCCCTTTATTACGGTACCACAGTGGGACCCTTTCAAAGTTCTGCAGCGGCCCCCTTTCTGCCATCTTCGGGCCTCCCCATGGTGGTGAAATGCCAGGGCCCGGTTGCTAATTTTATTCTTTTTATACCATTTCATTTTATTTCTTATACAATTTTATTTTTATTATTTTTTACAATTTATTTTAGGAGCTCTGTTTGGGGGGGGGGGGGCTTTGATGAGATATCAGGGGTCTAAACAAACCTCAGATCTCAATCTCCATCTGTGTAACCTCAGCTGCACAGAATGAATGGACAGGAATAGCTGTGCACAGAGCCCCCCATTCATTCAGAAACGGAAGTATAGTAAAAACAGTTTACTATGCTTCAGCTATGAATGAACCAATTGGTACCAATCACTGACTCTGTCCATTCAGAAAAGGAAGGAGCCGTTAAATGACAAATTTACCGACCCGTTCCCATCTCTCCATCATGACTCATCTTCTACAGGAGGGGGGAAGACAGCAGCTCTGTGGGGGGGGACCAGGGAAGCACACAGGGAACCTGGGAACAGCAGAAGACAAGGGGTGGCGGGGGCAGCATATATAGGAACCAATCTCCTGCATTAGGAGGAAAATAGGGGAGATTGGTTCCTCTAAATGCCGTCCTCACCATCCCTCCTATCCAGGTGTACAAGGGAGGCACACGGGGCCTGGTTGTGATCGCAACCCCTGCAACCTCTATCGTTACGTCCCTGCTGCCATGGGAGGAACATGGAGTATGCTATGGCCTGTCCTTCTCAAAAAATGATATCTGTCTGGCAAGCCCCCTTGGGCTTCAGATCACTGACTTATAGACCCAGACCAAGTGTGCTCCTACGGACATTCAACTTATAATCTGTGTTCCAGGTCAGTTATTATTGCTGGTAGTGACTGGGCTTTATCATTCTAATTTAATAAAGGTTTCCATTTGTGTACTGTACATGGTTTTATTTAAAGTGAACATGGCATTGGGGGTATATTTTTATGTTAAGTACTAGGGATGAGCTTGGGCTTGGACTGAACCAGGAAGGCAGCTGTCAGTGCTGAGCCAATGAGTGGACCTTGACCATGGGACCATATTAGGTCAAACATGTCCATGACCATTCCTGCCCCTTTGCGCACATGCAGCTGCAGGGTGGGGAATCCACCGCATGGACAACTATCTTCCGGGTTTGGCCAAACATGGCTGCGCGCCGCACCCAAGGTCATCCCTAATACAGTGATTGTGAAGGTTTATTTATTTTAAAATTATCTTATGCTTACCTACTCTGTGCATTGATATTAAACCAAGTGGTCCTCTTTTTCAGTCAGTGCCATCCACTCTTTCTTCCTATGGGTGCCTCCTCAGCACAGGGCAGGTGCAAGGATTTTTGACACCCTAGGCGAAACCTCTTTTTGCCGCCCCCCCCTTGGCTCCACCCCTGATCCCATCCCACCAGCCTCACCTGTGCCCATCAAATACAGTCTGATCAGCGCCAAGCAAATGCATCCTCACCAGTGCCAATCAAATACAGCTTCACCAGCGCTAATCAATACAGCCTCACCTGTGCCCATCAAATACAGCCTCACCAGCGCCAATCAATAGAGCCTCACCTGTGCCCATCAAATACAGCCTCACCAGCGCTAATCAATACAGCCTCACATATGCCCATCAAATACAGCCTCACCAGCGCCAATCAATACAGCCTCACTTGTGCCCATCAAATACAGCCTCACCAGCGCTAATCAATACAGCCTCACATATGCCCATCAAATACAGCCTCACCAGTGCCAATCAATACAGCCTCACCTGTGCCCATCAAATACAGCCTCACCAGCGCCAATCAATACAGCCTCACCTGTGCCCATCAAATACAGCTTCACCCGTGCCAATCAATACAGTTTCACCAGCGCCAATCAATACAGCCACACCTGTGCCCATCAAATACAGTTTCACCAGCGCCAATCAATACAGCTTCACCAGCGCCAATCAATACAGCCTCACCTGTGCCCATCAAATACAGCTTCACCAGCGCCAATCAATACAGCCTCACCTGTGCCCATCAAATACAGCTTCACCAGCGCCAATCAATACAGCCTCACCTCTGCCCATCAAATACAGCTTCACCAGCGCCAATCAATACAGCCTCACTTGTGGCCATCAAATACAGCTTCACCAGCGCCAATCAATACAGCCTCACCTGTGCCCATCAAAAACAGCTTCACCAGCGCCAATCAATACAGCCTCACCTCTGCCCATCAAATACAGCTTCACCAGTGCCAATCAATACAGCCTCACCTGTGCCCATCAAATACAGCTTCACCAGTGCCAATCAATACAGCCTCATCTGTGCACATCAAATACAGCTTCACCTATGCCCATCCAGCCGTCCAGGCTCTGATATCCGTGTCCCATGACATGCCAGGATGCATCCTGCACAGCGCCCTCCAAATGGGGGTGGCTATGGTGCTGGCCAGTGACTGTTGTGACATGCATAACATGCCAGGATGCACAACAGCCTCCGGGTCAGGGGGGGGGGGGCATGTCACTGCCAGCCGCGGCTCTTCTCCACTTCTCCACTTCATTGACACGATTGAGGGGGCGCTGCTCCTTTCTAATTCTCAATGGCACTGATGACATGATCGAGACAGCTGCCAGCCACGGCTCTCCTCTCTGATGGCATGAACCAATGCAGAGCAGCCAGTGACAGATCGACAGTGGCCAGGCGCCCTAGGCATTGTTTGCAACATCCTTAAAAAGAAAGAATGCACCGGTGAGCCCAGCAACACCAAAAGACCCGGAAGACCACGGAAAACAACTGTGGTGGATGACCGAAGAATTCTTTCCCTGGTGAAGAAAACACCCTTCACAACAGTTGGCCAGATCAAGAGCACTCTCCAGGAGGTAGGTGTATGTGTGTCAAAGTCAACACTCAAGAGAAGGCTTCACCAGACTGAATACAGAGGGTTCACCACAAGATGTAAACCATTGGTGAGCCTCAAAAACAGGAAGGCCAGATTAGAGTTTGCCAAACAACATCTAAAAAAGCCTTCACAGTTCTGGAAGAACATCTTATGGACAGATGAGACCAAGATCAACTTGTACCAGAGTGATGGGAAGAGAAGAGTATGGAGAAGGAAAGGAACTGCTCATGATCCAAAGCATGCCACCTCATCAGTGAAGCATGGTGGTGGTAGTGTCATGGCGTGGGCATGTATGGCTGCCAATGGAACTGGTTCTCTTGTATTTATTGATGATGTGACTGCTGACAAAAGCAGTAGGATGAATTCTGAAGTGTTTGGGGCAATATTATCGGCTCATATTCAGCCAAATGCTTCAGAACTCATTGGACGGCGCTTCACAGTGCAGATGGACAATGACCCGAAGCATACTGCGAAAGCAACCAAAGAGTTTTTTAAGGGAAAGAAGTGGAATGTTATGCAATGGCCAAGTCAATCACCTGACCTGAATCCGATTGAGCATGCATTTCACTTGCTGAAGACAAAACTGAAGGGAAAATGCCCCAAGAACAAGCAGGAACTGAAGACAGTTGCAGTAGAGGCCTCACAGAGCATCACCAGGGATGAAACCCAGCGTCTGGTGATGTCTATGCCTTCCACACTTCAGGCTGTAATTGACTGCAAAGGATTTGCAACCAAGTATTAAAAAGTGAAAGTTTGATTTATGATTGTTAACCTGTCCCATTACGTTTGGTCCCTTAAAAAGTGGGAGGCACATATACAAACTGTTGTAATCCCTATACCGTTCACCTGATTTGGATGTAAATACCCTCAAATTAAAGCTGGAAGTCTGCAGGTAAAGAACATCTTGTTCGTTTCATTTCAAATCCATTGTGGTGGTGTATAGAGCCAAAAAGATTAGAATTGTGTCGATGTCCCAATATTTATGGACCTGACTGTATATATTGTGACGTTATGCGAGGCACCACAATGGACGGGCGATACTTGATAATTTTGTTGCCAGCGGTTTAGACATTAATGGCTGTGTGTTGAGTTATTTTGAGGGGACAGCAAATTTACACTGTTATACAAGCTGTACACTCACTACTTTACATTGTAGCAAAGTGCAATTTCTTCGGTGTTGTCACATGAATAAATGGGAGGGGTGTACTTACTTTTGTGAGATACTGTATATATATATATATATCTTTGTTTTTATTTTTTTTAGATCAACTTTAAATAAACACCAAAAACATTATAGTTTCCCTTGTTTCCTTATTTTCACACTCTTCCACTAAAATCTGACCAGTTTGATATTTTGGAAGAATGAAAAAAAAAAAAAAACTTCACTAAAACGTGGCCATTGAAAGGCATCTTACTAAACTGCTACCTCGATGCTAAGAGAAGTTTACTGTACATTTCTGCACAATCCCCCCCTTACATTATCAGGCTGCTGCAAACCTTAAATACAAATAAGGCCGCATTTAAGCCACAGCATATTTCAAGCGCGGCATTTGTTGACACGTTCACACGCACTCCGCAGTTCAATCATTATTTTTGCCGTTATTTAGGAATCAAGTGTAACCTGAATAGTTTGGCTGTTCTGTTTATATAATATCGTTCTTTTCAGCTTGCTGACCCCGTAGATTAGGGTTAAGTTTGAGATGGAGGTATTTGCAGACATTTCCAGGTAAGAGTCACGGGATAAGCCCAGGCTGAGCTCCGTGTAAAATAAATGACACTAGCACAGCACATCTGTGCCTGGCCTTCCTTCAGGTTCAACTCCTTCTTTTTTTTTTTCTTCTTAACGCCCCGGCTTGTGGTCGCTCATGTCATCGGGTTTCAGGAAACCAAATCTGTGGACTAAGGATTGGATGAGTTGCTAATGTTTGAAAAAACGCAAAAAACATGTTTCAGACTCTGATTTTATAGCCCCCATTGAAGTAGGGACTTGTGATTGCAACCTGATCTGCCTCCCTATAAGATGTTTCCAAGAATTGGCAGCTTGATGGAAAATCCAGGCGAGATTCGGAAGGATACAACCAGGACGGGCCTTTATTAGGCCAGTAAATGGAGTTTAGGTTTATGGGAGGTTTCAGTCCATAGGCCTGTGATTCATCGTTGGAAGAGTGATTCACAAACTCATCATCCTCTAAGGAGTTGAGAAGAAGATGAATGGTATATTTGTAAGAGTCGATGACTGGAGTATGGTCGGAAGTAAATATGAGAGAAAACCTTTCATGGAAGAGGTTGCCAGGCAAGAACTAGACCTCCTTCCTCACTCACAAAGATTCTTGGTTGGAAACTCTTGGACTTCTTTAATGCCGAACTCTAGCTTAAGTGGGCAGTGCCGCCCTTGCAGTACCCCTTCCCACTGTCATGAATGGGTTCACCTACTTGTGATCGCAGCCTGATCTGCTTCTCTATAAGATGTTTCCAAGAATTGGCAGCTTGATGGAAAATCCAGGCGAGATTGGAAAGATACAACCAGGACGGGCCTTTATTAGGCCAGTAAATAGAGTTTAGGTTTATGGGAGGTTTCATTCCATAGGCCTGTGATTCACAATCTCATTATCCTCTAAGGAGTTGAGAAGAAGATGAATGGTATATTTGTAAGAGTCGATGACTGGAGCATGGTCGGAAGTAAATGTGAGAGAAAACCTTTCATGGAAGAGGTTGCCAGGCAAGAACTAGACCTCCTTCCCCACTCACAAACATTCTTGGTTGGAAACTCTTGGACTTCTTTAATGCCGAACTCTAGCTTAAGTGGGCAGTGCCGCCGTTGCAGTACCCCTTCCCACTGTCAGGAATGGGTTCACCTGCTTGTGATTGCAACCTGATCTGCCTCCCTATAAGATGTTTCCAAGAATTGGCAGCTTGATGGAAATTCCAGGCAAGATTCGGAAAGATACAACCATGACGGGCCTTTATTAGGCCATTAAATGGAGTTTAGGTTTATGGGAGGTTTCAGTCCATAGGCCTGTGATTCAACGTTGGAAGAGTGATTCACAATCTCATTATCCTCTAAGGTGTTGAGAAGAAGATGAATGGTATATTTGTAAGAGTCGATGACTGGAGTATGGTCGGAAGTAAATATGAGAGAAAACCTTCTTTCATGGAAGAGGCTGCCAGGCAAGATTAGACCTCCTTCCTCACTCACAAAGATTCTTGGTTGGAAACTCTTGGACTTCTTTAATACCTAACTCTAGCTTAAGTGGGCAGTGCCGCCCTTGTAGTACCCCTTCCCACTGTCAGGAATGGGGTCACCTGCTTGTGATCGCAGCCTGATCTGCCTCCCTATAAGATGTTTCCAAGAACTGGCAGCTTGATGGAAAATCCAGGCGAGATTCGGAAAGATACAACCACGACGGGCCTTTATTAGGCCATTAAATGGAGTTTAGGTTTATGGGAGGTTTCAGTCCATAGGCCTGTGATTCAACGTTGGAAGAGTGATTCACAATCTCATTATCCTCTAAGGAGTTGAGAAGAAGATGAATGGTATATTTGTAAGAGTCGATGACTGGAGTATGGTCGGAAGTAAATATGAGAGAAAACCTTCTTTCATGGAAGAGGCTGCCAGGCAAGAATTAGACCTCCTTCCTCACTCACAAAGATTCTTGGTTGGAAACTCTTGGACTTCTTTAATGCCTAACTCTAGCTTAAGTGGGCAGTGCCGCCCTTGTAGTACCCCTTCCCACTGTCAGGAATGGGGTCACCTGCTTGTGATCGCAGCCTGATCTGCCTCCCTATAAGATGTTTCCAAGAATTGGCAGCCTAATGGAAAATCCAGGCGAGATTGGAAAGATACAACCAGGACGGGCCTTTATTAGGCCAGAAAATAGAGTTTAGGTTTATGGGAGGTTTCAGTCCATAGGCCTGTGATTCAACGTTGGAAGAGTGATTCACAATCTCATCATCCTCTAAGGAGTTGAGAAGAAGATGAATGGTATATTTGTAAGAGTCGATGACTGAAGTATGGTCGGAAGTAAATATGAGAGAAAACCTTCTTTCATGGAAGAGGTTGCCAGGCAAGAACTAGACCTCCTTCCTCACTCACAAAGATTCTTGGTTGGAAACTCTTGGACTTCTTTAATGCCTAACTCTAGCTTAACTGGGCAGCGCCGCCCTTGCAGTACCCCTTCCCACTGTCAGGAATGGGTTCACCTGCTTGTAATTGCAACCTGATCTGCCTCCCTATAAGATGTTTCCAAGAATTGGCAGCCTAATGGAAAATCCAGGCGAGATTGGAAAGATACAACCAGGACGGGCCTTTATTAGGCCAGAAAATAGAGTTTAGGTTTATGGGAGGTTTCAGTCCATAGGCCTGTGATTCAACGTTGGAAGAGTGATTCACAATCTCATCATCCTCTAAGGAGTTGAGAAGAAGATGAATGGTATATTTGTAAGAGTCGATGACTGGAGTATGGTCGGAAGTAAATATGAGAGAAAACCTTCTTTCATGGAAGAGGTTGCCATGCAAGAACTAGACTTTCTTCCTCACTCAAAAAAATTCTTGTTTGGAAACTCTTGGACTTCTTTAATGCCTAACTCTAGCTTAAGTGGGTAGCACCACCCTTGCAGTATCCCTTCCCATTGTCAGGAATGGGTTCACCTCCTGGTAGCACTATGGCTCCCAGACCTGTAGGTTGTATTTTCGGTGTCCACCAGCAGCTGTCTCCCAGCAGCCAGCAACTCTTAGTAATTAGTCATCACCCGAGGCTGGTTAGGCTGGTTGCTGGGAGGGTATTTAGCCCTTCCTGTGCTACTCGCCCTTGCCTTGGTGTTCTGCCCATGTGCCCCTGGCCTGTGAACTTTGTACCTGTACTCTGCTCCTGTTCTTGCTCCTGTTCCTGATCCTCACCTGCCTGCTTGTTTCCTACTATCTGTATATAGGTATTTAGTTGGTTTAGGTAGTTTGTTCATTGCTAGCCCTTTCTCTTATAAGATAAAGCTTCATTTTGTAAAGAATACCCAATCACATTCAAGCAAAATAAGCATTTTTGCTTGCATACGATTTGATGATGGAAGTCGGCAGAGCTTTATCTCATTTACTAAGCTCTGGAGCAGTGGTCTCCAAACTGCGGCCCGGGGGCCTGATGTGGCCTTTTGCCTGCTTTTATCTGGCCCTTGAGACACTATTCCACCAACTGACACCAATGATGGGGCACCATCCCCCCCTACTGACACCAACAATGGGGCACCATCCCCCCTACTGACACCAACAATGGGACACTAGTCTTCTCATTGATCTCAACAATGGGCACTATTTCTCCTGTAAAAACCAACGATGGGGCACTGATTCCAGGGCATTTTCCACACCCATTAGGCACAGTTCGCCCCCCCTAAAGCCTGAAGGACAGTAAATTGGCCCTTTGTTTAGAAAGTTTGGAGACCCCTGCTCTAGAGCAAACAGCACTTGCAAAGTGCAGTGTACAGTCTATTTGCCTTTAGTATCTCCAACTACCACCAGCAATGGAGCACTGATACCAACAATGAGGTAATACTTACTTCCACTGACCGCTGCCCCCCTCAACAGTCTGAAGAACAGTGAACTTGACCTCAGTTTAAAAGATTAGAGCACCCCTAAAACAGAGGATCAGTGACACCAGGAATATGATCAACTCAGCCCACTAGAAGATTCTCTATGGAAATTTTATAGTGAATGCTCTCAAGATTGAGGTTCAAGGAAGTTAAGCTCCTGGCAATGCCCTAGCTGTCCTAATGGACTGGTGGTAGATAGGGAACCTTCCATTGAGGTGAAGGACAGTAGTAAAGACCTTTGAGGGGCAATGACTCATTATTCCACCTAAGCCTATAAAAATATTTTGGGTAGCACTCCATTACGTCTTGTTAGCTGCAACTGGGATTAATTAGTGGAAGCCACTGAACAAATTATTTGTTTTCACTTAACCCTCTTGACCTTGAAAAGACGTTTGTATATAGCGAGTTATTTTTACCCACAATCCCAGAGCACATTCTGAATATTTGGGTTCTTCTGATTGCACTTTCATACTTTTCATCTCATTCGTCCATGCGTCGAGGTTAAGAGTATTTTTGTTATGAATTGTTGGGCACTTAAGTGTTTTCGTTTGCGTCTAATATGTCGCTTTCTGAGTTCTTTCATCACCTTGCCGAATGTGAAGATGTGTAGGAATGCGGTTAAAACACCCGGGCCAGAACCTCTTCTTAAAATAATAATAGCGCACAATATTCCGAAAGCGAGACCTTTGTTGCAAAGCCATAAAATTGAGTCTTTGTGGATTTTTTTAAAAAAGGAATATTTTTGTTCGTTCGTTTCGAGTAACATTTTTGGTTATAGAACAATTAATAACCGCACAACGTAGAAACAGCAAAGTCATACATGCTAAAAAATAAAAAATAAATACCCACAGCCTTGCTAAGTTAACTCCGACAAAGATGTATAAAATAATTATAAATAAATTAAATTAAAATTTTATTTTTTTTCTACCTTTGCAAATTTTTATTTTAATTTTCAGTTTTTGCAACACAATTCCTTGACAACTTAAAGTTTTGGAGATTTTCTCTGTGGCGTAGAGCTGAAAATAAATTCTGGTATTACAGTGGCAAAAAATAATGATTTCATTCCCCTGTAAGTAAGTTTGCCAACTTAACAAAGAAATGAAGGGTCTATACAGGGGAGGGCTGGCAGCCTTAGGCCTAGGGGGCAAGTCCAGTCAAGTGGCCAGTCAGTTCAACATCCATGACCACCTGGTTTTATAACAGACATTGATGTTATGAAGCAAGAAAACTATGATACCATGTGGTAACATCATTTAATGTTAATAGCAACAAAGGAGCTTTAACAAAAATAATGCATCATTGCAGCCTCACCACCCACCAATGCAGCCTCACCAGTGTCCACCAATGCAGCCTCACCACCCACCAATGCAGCCTCACCAGTGTCCACCAATGCAGCTTCACCACCCACCAATGCAGCCTCACCAGTGCCCCCACTTTGCCTGGCCCCTGCTTCCTTCCTCCACAAGAAGAAAAAAGTGTGAGTGGCAGCGGCCATCAGCCATTTTGAATGTAAGTTAGGGTGGCCTGGGGGGCAATTGCCACCCTGCCCCCTGGCCCAGCCCTCCTCTGGGTCTATAATATTTATCATAGGTGTATTTTATATGATAAAGACAAAATATCAACCAAAAATCCAGAAAAAACACGATACAAATCTTATAAATGGAGTTGAAGTTTAGCGAGTAAAATAAGTATTTGATCCCCAAGCAAAACATGACTTAGTAGTTGGTGGAGAAACCCTTGTTGGCAAGCACAGGGGTCAGACGTTTCTTGTAGTTGGTGACCAGGTTTGCACATCTTAGGAGGGATTTCGGTCCACTCTTCTTTACTGATCTTCTCTAAATCCTTTAGGTTTCTTGGCTGTCTCTTGGCAACTCAAAGTTTTGGCTCCCTCCATAAATTTTCTATAGGATTAAGGTCTGGAGACTGGCAAGGCCACTCCATGACCTTAATGTGCTTCTTCTTGAGTCACTCCTTTGTTGACTTAGCGGTATGTTTTGGGTTATTGTTATGCTTGAAGACCTATCCACGACCCATCTTCAGTGTTCTGGCTGAGGGAAGGAGGTTCTCATCCAAGATTTTACAATACATGGCCTCATCCATTGGCCCCTCAATGTCAGCCTGCACCTTTAGCAGAGACACAGCCCTAAAGCATCAGGTTTCCACCTCAATGCTTGACCGTAGGGATGGTGTTCTTAGGGTCATAGTCAGCATTGTTTTTCCTTCAAACACGACGAGTAGAGTTGATGCCAAAGAGCTCAATTTTGGTCTCATCTGACCACAGCACTTTCTCCCAATCCATCTCTCAATCATTTAAAGCAGCCTTTCTCAACCTTTTCAACACCGAGGAACCCTTGAAATAATTCTCCGGTCTCGGGGAACCCCTGCTAAAAATTAAAAATCTACAACTCATGATACATTAGTGTGATGGTCAATGGGAAGAATGCTCCTTACACTTGTGGTCATTGGGAAGAATTCCCCCCTTACAGATAGCTAAAAAGATCAATGGTGTCATTGAGAATTTATCTGAGAGGTAGAAATTGAACCCCTAGCAACCTCTGGAGGAACCTTAGGGTTCCACGGAACCCTGGTTGGGAAACCCTGATTTAGATGTTCATTGGCAAACTTCAGTCGGGTCTGTCCATGTGCCTTCTTGAGGAGGGGGACCTTGTGGGCACTGCAGGATTTCAATCGTTGGCGGTGTATTGTGTTACCAATGGTTTGTTTGGTGACTGAGGTCCCAACTGCCTTGAGATCACTCACAAGGTCCTCCCATGTAGTTCTGGGCCGATCCCTCACTTTTCTCATGATCATCCTCACCCCATGAGGCGAAATCTTGCATGGAGCTCCAGACCAAGGGCGATTGATGGTTATTTTGTATTTATTCTATTTGTCTCCTTCTCACCAAGATTCTTTCTGATGGTCTTGTAGCCCATTCCAGCCTTGTGCAGGTCTACAATCTTCTCCCTGATGTCATTTGACAGCTCTTTGGTGTTGCCCATGATGGTGAGGGTTTGAATGGGAGATTCTATGGACAGGAGTCTTTTATACAAATAATGAGTTGTGGTTAGGAGCTCCTTCTTACATTGACAGGACCAATCTGTGTACCACATGAGCACCTACTGTAGCCAGTCTGTGGGAGTCGGAATTATTGTTGGTTGGTAGGGGATCAAATACTTATTTTACTCACTGAACTCCATTTATAACATTTGTATCATGTTTGTGTTTTCTGGATTTTTGGTTGATATTCTGTCTCTATCATATAAAATACTCCTATGATAAAAATTATAGACCCTTCATTTCTTTGTAAGTGGGCAAACTTACACAATCTGCAGGGGAGCAAATCATTATTTTCGCCACTTTAATACCAAAAAAACCTAAAGCGTTTTTATTCGCAGCTCTGCACCCCATAGTGAAATTCTCCACAAATTTAAAGTGGTTGTCAACTCTGGACAACCACTTTAACCTACAGGTAAGCCTATAATAAGGCCTATAATAAGGCTTACCTGTAGGTTCCCTGCATATCTCCCAAACCTGCACGGTTCAGGAGATATGCAGTGTACTGTGATGTGCCCACGTCATGGGGCACATGGGCAGTGAAGAAACAGTGTCGGTTTGGCGGCTCCTGTGCGCATGCGCAGGAGTGACATCATGCGACTCCGGCCAGACACAGAGCCGGAGATCGCGGCCCCCGGAAGGAAGAGGGGCAGAAGATGGACGCGGCCTGGAGCGGGGACATCGCAGGCTTCGTTTGCAGGTAAGTAACACATAATATGCGATGCATAGTAGCCCATTAGGCTTTTACATTGCAGGGTAATAAAGAGGAAGTAAAACCCATTAGGGTTTACTTTCTCTTTAACCGGTTTCCCGACCGGCTACCGCATTTTTGCTGCGGCAATGTGGCTCTGTCCCGTATATAAGCGGCGATTCGCGCACACGCAGCTAGGGGGCTCTCGCGCCCGCCGCACTCTGGAGGAGTGTGCCCGCGGCTTGGGCAGACCCGAAGTCTGCTGGCGAGCCGCGATGACCTGCCAGAGGGAAAGAACAGGGAACCGCCGAAGTAAACACGGCAGTTCCCTGTTCTGACAGGCGGCATGTGAGAGATCTACTGATTCCTGTCACTGGGATCAGTTAGATCTCTGGTGCCCCTGGCAGCCCAGCCCCCTCACAGTTAGAACGCCTAGGGAACACAGTTACCCCCTAGATCTCCCGCTGCAGGTTAACCCCTTCACTGCCAATGACATTTATACAGTAATCAGTGGATATTTAAATTTCTGATCGCTGTATAAATGTCATTGGTCCCAAAAAAAGTGTCAAAAATATCCGACATGTCCGCCGCAATATCGCAGTCCTGATAAAAATCGCAGATCGCCGCCATTACTAGTAAAAAAAAACGCCAGAAATTAATTTTCATGGTTTGAAAAAGCAGCAACTTTTGCACAAACCAATCAATAAACGCTGATTGTGATTTTATTTTAACAAAAATATGAGGAAGAATATAAATCGGCCAAAACCGATGAAAAAAAATTTTTTTTTTTGGATTTGTATTTTAGCAAAAAGTAAGAAATATTGTTTTTTTTTTTTTTTTGCAAAGTTGACGCATTTTTTTATTTATAGCGGCGATCAGAAATGACGCAGAGGTGACAAAATACCACCAAAAGAAAGCTCTATTTGTGGGGGAAAAAAGGACGCAAATTTCGTTTGGGTACAACGTCACACGACCGCGCAATTGTCAGTTAAAGCGACGCAGCGCCGAATCGCAAAAAGTGCTCTGGTCCTAAAGGGGGAAATCCTTCCGGGGCTGAAGAGGTTAAGTTGTCAAAGAATTGTGTTGCAAAACTTAAAATCACAAAAAAATTTGCAAAGGTAAAAAAAAAAAAATACAATTTTAATTTAATTTATTTAGAATTATTTTATACATCTCTGTCAAGAGTTAACTTAGTAAGGCGTCGGTGTTGACATTTGGCAATATGGATACACATTTAAAAGAAAAATTGTATAAGGAGAGGAAAAATTAACAATTTCAGTAAAATATATAGAAAATTAATAGGGAATCCAATTTGGGATTTGTATTCCAAATACATTTACAGAATATCAAGTTACGTATCCTTGGAAAGATTTCGGGTTAAATTACTAAAGCAACGAGCATAAGGAAATGCATATAACAATGCTGCGCCGCCACTGCAGGCTGCATAAGCGCTTAGATGTCCATGCAGACAGCAATTGTGATTCCTGACCCCAGTGCCTGGACAACGTCATTAAGAGCCCAGGGCGAACATGCCAAATTGCACCCCCAAAACACCTCTCCCCCCCTTCGTCCAGCACAAATTCCCCTCCCCCAATCCCCAAACCTAGCAATAATCCTCCCACAAATTTCCCCTCCTAGCACAAATACCCCCCAATCATCCCTAATAGCACAAATCTCCCCCAAATAAAAAAAAATCCTTCTACCATTTTACTTTTATAGTACAACCCCCCCTCCAAATCCCCCTCCTAGCACAAATCCTCTTCCCCGCCCCCCCTTCCCAACACAAATTCCCCCTCATAGCACACCTCCCCAAATTTGCCCTCCTAGCAGGGCCGGCTCTACCACTAGGCGAAGTAGGTGGCCGCCTAGGGTGCACTGCCGCCTAGGGGCGCCTGGCCACTGTTGATCTGTCACTGGCTGCTCTGCGTTGATTCATGTAAAAACTGACACTGACTGACTGAGATAATGAGATTGTATTGTCACACGCCATTTGCAAATGTATCTTCCTAAAAAAAAATAAACCCCCTCTAAA
>BLSH010437729.1:223212-241616 GCA_018402905.1 Glandirana rugosa
CCCCCCCCCCCCCCCCCGTGAGGCTGTATTTGATGGGCACAGATGAAGCTGTATTTGGTGGGCACAGATGAAGCTGTATTTGATGGGCACAGATGAAGCTGTATTTGGTGGGTACAGGTGAAGCTGTATTTGGTGGGCACAGATGAAGCTGTATTTGGTGGGTACAGGTGAAGCTGTATTTGGTGGGTACAGATGAAGCTGTATTTGATGGGCAGAGATGAAGCTGTATTTGGTCGGTACAGGTGAAGCTGTATTTGGTGGGCACAGATGAAGCTGTATTTGGTGGGCACAGGTGAAGCTGTATTTGGTGGGTACAGGTGAAGCTGTATTGATTTGTGCTGGTGAAGCTGTATATGATGGGCACAGGTGAGGCTGTATTGATGGGCGCTGGTGAAGCTGTATTTGATGGGCGCTGGAGGGGCTGCAATTCATTGGCGCTGATCATTCTGGGCAGGGAAAAGGTGGTGGAGCCAAGGGGGGGCGGCAAAATGAGGTTTCGCCTAGGGTGTCAAAAATCCTTGCACCAGCCCTGCCTCCTAGAACAATTCTTTCACCCGACCGCGCCAAAATTCCTCCTCGATCTCCTTGTAGTGCCCCACCCCTGCCTCACAGTGCCCAGGGCAGCCGTCCCTCATGCCCACCCCTTTTCCCGACCCTGCCTGAGCCTATCTAGCTGATCATAGCCTCAATTTTTTAGTGTGCGGTCCAAATTTGCCTTGCACATTAAACATTCAAATAATATTATTGTATAATAAGAGCTTCAAGCAGCCTACTCCAAAAAAAAAGTTTTTTTCCCCCATAAATTATTGCAAAGTCAGAACTAAGGAGGACCCATAGGGGACACCATGAAGGGTTGGTTTTTGATACATCTACATAATGTTGGTTACGTCTCTTCTGTTCTAGAATTTTTACATGCACCAAGCAAAGTTGCAGTTAAATTGCACAGAGCAAAGATTGCAGCATACACACCGGTGATTATTACTGGAATCTCCATTCAAACACCGTATTGTAACAGGAAAAACGTAATTTCATGGTACAAGAACGGCATTTACAGAGCAGTTCGGCTTCAAAAAGGGGTTTGGTTTTACCTAAGATTTTCACCCATACAGTGAATGGGGCTCCAGCATGCATGCATCATATTGAGAAAATTGGCTTTTCGTTTTTTTTTTTTCCAGGATTGGCAAGGTCTGAAACCTGGCGTCCAGAGCCTTTTTAGAGTCTTGGGTGGAATGAAGCCTCCAACCCTTGTTCTATGTTTTGTTGGCAACCAACTCTCACTGACGTGACTGTGCCCCAGTTTTTGGGGTGACAGTAGCTCAGGGCTGACAGAAGGGGGAGATAGAGAGCAGCAGGATCAACCAGGTTTATCCCATAGTGACTGAGTGAGTATAAATAGCATGTAATACACCATTTATTGATCGTTTTTTATGATGTGGGTTCAGTGACACTTTAAAGTTGTTGTCAACCCGTGACAACCACTTTAACCTACAGGTAAGCTTATAATAAGGCTTACCTGTAGGTTCCCTGCATACCTCCCAAACCTGCACGGTTTAGGAGATATACATTGTACTTGTATTGCCGACGTCATTCGCACATGTGCAGTGAAGAAAGGGCCCGCTGTGCCGTTTCTTCTGCTTGTTCGTGCCGTGAGTGGCTGCTCCCGCGTGCATGACGTCAGGTGACTCCGGCCAGTCACAGAACCGAAGTCGCAGCCCCGGAAGGAAGAGGGGCTGAAGATGGATGCTGCCAGCACAGGAGACATCGCTGGACATCGGAGGCTTCGTTTGCAGGTAAGTGACACATAATGGGCTACTATGCCATGCATACCGGCCCATTATGCTTTTACTTTGCAGGGGAATATAGAGGAAGTAAACCCCATCAGGGTTTACGTCCTCTTTAAGGAACCTGAGTATCCTGCACAGAGCCCTGACCTTAACCCCGCTGAACGCTTTTGGGATAAATTGGAAGCCAACCTCACCAAAGCTTTTTTAGTTGAATATGCAGGAATTCCCACAGACACACCCCAAAAACTTTTGCAAAACCTTCTCAGAAGAGTGGACGTTGTTATGGCCGCAAATTTGGTGGGTGGTAGGATGGCAACTGCACTTTTTTAGAAAATTGTTCTCTTCCAACCTTATGGTAACAATTTGGGGAAGGTGCCCCCATTCATACAGTCAGCTCCATGAAGACATTGGTTTGATGAGTTTGGTGTGGAGAAACACGAGTGGCTTGCGCAGAGTTCTGACCTCAAACCTACTGAGCACCTTTGGTATAAATGGAAAGCCAACCTGACCAAAGCTTTTTTGGTTGGATAGGCACAAATTCTTACAGACACACCTCAAAAGCTTTTCCAACACCTGCTCAGCAGAACGGAGGTTGTTATGGTCGCAAAGGTGGTGGGGTGGCACCTGCATTTAATTTTAGACAAACTGTGGTAACAGTTTGGGGAAGGTGCCCCCATTCATAAAGTCAGCTCCATGAAGACATGGTTTTATGAGGTTGGTGTGGAGGTACCAGGGGCGTAACTACAGGGGTTGGAATTGCAACCGGGCCCCGTGCTCCAGGGGGCCCGTGTGCCTCCCTTGTACACCTGGATAACAGGGATGGAGGGGGCGGCATTTAAAGGAACCAATCTCCTCCATTTTCCTCCTAATGGAGGAGATTGGGTCCTCTATATGCTGCCCCCACCGTCCCTCCTATCCAGTTTACTTGTCTTCTGCTGTTCTCAGGGTCCCTGTGTCCCCCCCATAGAGCTGCTGTCTTCCCCCCCTCCTGTAGAAGAGGAGTCATGATGGAGAGATGGGAACGGGTCAGTAAATGTGTCATTTACAGGCTCCTTCCTTTTCTGAATGGACAGAGTCAGTGATTGGTACCAATTGGTTCATTCATAACTGAAGCATAGTAAATTGTTTTTACTATACTTCAATTTCTGAATGAGTGGGAGGCTCGGTAACAACTTATAGTTTATTTGGTGGGACCGTAATAAAGGGACCCATGATGGGAGTAAAGGGCCCCAGGATCAGTGGGAAGAGGGAAGGGCCCCGGCCAGGGGGGCCCTTCATAATTCCTTGCACCGGGGCCCTGAAGGTTCTAGCTACGCCTCTGGGAGGAACATGAGTGGCTTGTGCAGAGCCCTGGCCTCAACCCTACTGAACACCTTTGGGTTAAATTAAAAGCTGAACTCGTAAATGCTCTTTTGGCTGAATGGGCACAAACTCCCATGGGCACACTCCAAAACCCTTCTCAGAAACGTGGAGGCGGTTGTGATCACAAAGGTGGTGGGTGGTGGGATGACAACTGCATTTAATTGCCTATGGGTTTTGAATAGGATGTCCAACAAGCTTATATAGGTGAGACGGTCAGGTGACCACAGCTTTCGCCTTTCAATGTTTGGGAGACATTCAACGCACAGAACAGTTTCCTACTCAGACCAATGCGTCCCTGGGTCTGCAGCCCTTCCATTGCAGCAATGTGAGGGTCCTACTTTCTTCTATTGAGGTTAGAGCAGGTTTCTTGCATTGACAATCCTCCAGTCAAACTCAGGGCTTGTAAACTATGAAATTCTCCTTCCTCCTGTGCATTACATCAGCAGTGTTTTTCATTGGCAGCTCTAATAATTTGTTGAAATAAAAAGTGCACTTTCAATAACAGGACAAGCATGCCGGCATTTCAATAAAAAAAGAAAAACGATACAGAGTGAAACAAATGTACAAGGCTGCGGCTCATTTTCCAGCTTGTTGAGAAGGTGCCAAAACAATGAAATGGAAACATTTGTGAAGTCGGAGAGCCTTTAAGTGTTGCATGGAGGCAGTTCAGTGCCATCTTAAAGGCGCCCTCCAGACTTACAAAGTTACATAGTTAGTCAGGTTGAAAAAAGACACAAGTCCATGTAGTCCATGTAGTTCACCCAAAAAAAAATAAAAAAAATTACATATAACCAAACAATCCCATATACAATCCTTCACCCACAGTTGATCCAGAGGAAGGCAAAAAACCCCAGCAAAGCCAATGATCCAATTTGCTATAACGGGGGAAAAAAATCCTTCCTGATCCCCCGAGAGGCAATCCGATTCACCTTGGATCAACTCTACCTATAAATGTCAGTACCCAGTTATATTATTTACATTAAGGAAAGAATCCAGGCCTTTTTTAACCACTTCCTTACTGGGCACTTAAACCCCCCTCCTGCCCGGACCAATTTTTGGCTTTCAGCGCTGTCGCATTTTGAATGAGAATTGTGCGTTCATGCAACGTTGTACCCAAACTAAAATTATATCATTTTTTTCCCCACAAATGGAGAGTTTTTTTGGTGGTATTTGATCCCCTCTGCGTCAATTCTGATCGCCGCTATAAACAAAAAAAGAGCGACAATTTTGAAAAAACCCCAATATTTTTTCCTTTTTGCTATAATAAATATCCCAAAAAAAATAAAAATGATTCAACATTTTTGGCCGATTTATATTCTTCTACATATTTTTGGTAAAAAAAATCGCAATCGCCGTATATTGATTGGTTTGCGCAAAAGTTATCGCGTCTACAAACTATGGGAATTGATTTATGGCGTTTTTATTATTATTTTTTTTTTTTTTACTGGTAATGGCGGCGATCTGCGATTTTTTATCGGGACTGCGATATTGCGGCAGACATGTCGGACTTTTTTGACACTTTTTTGGGACCAATGACATTTATACAGCGATCAGAAATTTAAATGTCCACTGATTACTGTATAAATGTCATTGGCAGTGAAGGGGTTAACCAGCAGGGGGCAGTGAAGGGGTTAACAAATGTTCCCTAGGTGTGTTCTAACTGTGGGGGGGCGGGGCTGGTTGGGACATAACAGATCTAACTGATCCCAGTGACAGGCATCAGTAGATCTGCTTGTCCCCTGTCACAGAACGGAGAACCGCCGTGTTTACCCTGCAGGTCTGAAAGGGGATCGCGGGTCTCGGGCGGACATCGAGTCCGCCCGACCCGCGGGCACGGCCACGCAGCGTGCGGCGGGCGTGTGCGCGCCGCCGCTGCCGCCTGTGAGTGCGTGCCAGGAGCGCGCACATGGCCAGGACGTCCATGGACATCCACCCAGCATTTCAGATCCGCGCTGGAGCCGTACTTTGGCTATAGCGCGGATCTGGACGGGTTAAAGTAATCAACCGTGCTGCCCAAAACCACCCCTGGAGGGAGACTATTCCACATTTTCACAGCTCTTACTGTGAAGAAACCTTTCCGTATTTGTAGATGAAATCTTTTTTCCTCTGGACGTAAAGAGTGCCCCCTTGTCCTTTGTGATGACCTTAACCACTTACCAACCGGAAGGTTTTCAAGCTTTAGGACCAGAGCTTGTGATTCGGCACTGCGTCGCTTTAACTGACAATTGCGTGGTTGTGCGACCTTGCACCCAAACAAAATTTGCGTCCTTTTTTCCCCACAAATAGAGCTTTCTTTTGGTGGTATTTGATATCCTCTGCGTCATTTCTGATCGCCGCTACAAACAAAAGAAAAGCGACAATTTTGCAAAAAAACCCAAATTTCTTACTTTTTGCTAAAAAACAAATCCCAAAAAATATATAAAAAAACATTTTTTTCACCGGTTTTGGCAGATTTTATATTCTTCCTCATATTTGTGATAAAAAAAATCGGAGTTCAATGATTGGTTTGCGCAAAAGTTGCCGCGTTTACGGATGATGAGAATTCATTTCTGGGGTTTTTATTTATTTATTTATTTTTTACTAGTAATGGCGAGAGCTGCGATTTTTAGCGGTACTGCGATATTGCGGCAGACATGTCGGAACATTTTGACACTTTTTTGGGACCATTGGCATTTATACAGCGATCAGTGCTATAAAAATGCACTGATTACTGTGTAAATGCCATTGGCATTGAAGGGGGTTAACCTGGGGGAGGCGCTCGAAGGGTTAACTGTGTTCCCTGGGCGTGTTCTAACTGTCTTAGTGTTTGACTGGCAGGGGGAGGGGAGTGATCACTCCTTTCCCCCTCTAACAGAACAGAGATCCGTGTTTACTTACACGGACCTCCGTTTTTTCACTCCGGGGGGGGGGCATCGCGGGTAACCAGTGGAGATCGAGTCCGCTGCACCCGCTCCCTAGCCCTCCCCGGACACAGTGAGCACGCGAGCGCGCCTTCAGCGGCTCACAGTGCGCGATCTGGCAGCCGCCGTTTGCCCAGGAGAACCATCTTGTCGGCAAGTGGTTAATCTCCTCTTCTCAAGAGAGAATAAATTCAGTTCCTCCAATCTTTCCTCATAGCTGAGCTCCTCCATGCCTCTTATTAGTTTGGTTGCTCTTCTCTGCACTTTCTCCAGTTCCCCGATATCCTTTTTTGAGAACTGGTGCCCAAAACTGAACTTTATTTATATTTATATTTGACAAAAGCGTCATTAAAAGGGGATGCATTATATTTTTTTTTTATTGATTAAAGATAAATAACCTTATATGTTTAAAAAAAAAAAGGCATACGGTTTCTAAAGTTCTATGCAGAGGGAAACCGACCTTCCCATAACACATGGAGGCGTTGTGTATTGCTCAGTAGTGATTGCACTTTGCTCATTCTCTTATCTCACCTCAAGTCTACCAGACAGGGTCTCTCTAATTGAACATAAAATAATAAAAATAATAATAATAATAATAAAAAAATGAATTAATAAAAATTAATAAACTCTGTCTTTAATGATGTAAAATAGCCACAATGTTCTTGATAGGCACAGTCCATGAGCTTTTCATGTAGGACCTAAGAAGAAGCACATTTTTAATTTGTGGCAACCATGATGGACATTTTTATTTTTTTTTGCTTAAAATAATAATGTGATGACATTTCTAACATATCATCCCGCTGTACCTTTAAATGACAAAGCTCTTTAAAGTAAGGGTGGACTACTGTTAGGGAATCTGATGCGAGAAGAGCTGTAATGGTGACCCCTGATGTAAGGGTGGGGGGGCTCTGATGTAAGGGGGGGGGGACTCTGAGGTAAGGGGGGCTCTGATGTAAGGGGGGGCTCTGATGTAAGGGGGGGTTCTGATGGGCACTCTCACGTAAGGGGGTTCTGATGAAGACCCTGCTGTAAGGGGGTGTTGATGTGGATTCTGATTTAAGAGGGGGGATTTTAAAGGGGAAAGTCCAAAGTAAGGGGGTTTGATGGGGACCCTGGTGTAAGGGGAGCTTTCATAAAAGGAGGACGTGACCACTGATGTAAGGGGGGAGCTTGATGGGGACTCTGATGTATGGGGGGTTCTAATGTGGACTCTAATTTAAGGGGGACTGTACAGTGGACCCTGATGTAAGGGGGACTCTGAAGAAAGGTTGCTCTGATGAGTGCCCTGATTTAAGGGGGACTCTGAAGAAAGGTTGCTCTGATGAGGGCCCTGATGTAAGGGGGGCTCTGAAGAAAAGTTGCTCTGATGAGGGCCCTGATGTAAGGGGGACTCTGAAGAAAGGCTGCTCTGATGAGGAGCCTGATGTAAGGGGAGCTCTGGTGGGGACCCGGATGTAAGAGGGGGGTCTTTGGTGGGGACTCTGATGTAAGGGGCCTTTAATGGGGGGGACTAATGTAAGGGGAGCTCTAATGGGGACTTTGATTTAAAGCAGAGTTCCACCCACATTTTTCACTCCTCACCATGCAGCACTAATGTGCATCCTTAAAATGAATTGGCAATTTATTTATTTTTTCTGTTCACTTACCTAATTTATGCCTATATCTAATTTCACTTCCTCCATGGCACTTCTCCAGTAATATTTAACATTGGCATCTATGGGAAATCTTGGTCAGCTTGACATGGCACTGCTCCCATAACATTTAACATTGGCGTCTATGGGAAATCTTGGGCAGCTTGACATAGCATGGCTCTTGTAACATTTAACATTGGTGTCTATGGGAAATCTTGGGCAGCTTGACATGGCACTGCTCCAGTAACATTTAACATTGGTGTCTATGGGAAATCTTGGCCAGCTTGACATAGCATGGCTCTTGTAACATTTAACATTGGCGTCTATGGGAAATCTTGGCCAGCTTGACATGGCACTGCTCCAGTAACATTTAACATTGGCGTCGATGGAAAATCTTGGTCAGCTTGACATAGCACTGCTCCAGCGCCGCAAGATCGGCAGGTGCATGCTTGGTAGCCAAGCATGCACTGAATCCAGCAAGAAGGACACTGCAGCTTCAGATGCCCCCACTGGAGATGGCGGCGCTGTGCAGGAACTTCACAAAGTAAGAAAACAATGCTGTACAAATAGAAAACTGGGCATAGTTTACAGCCTACCTTTGACACCCCTGTTGTAAGGGGGTGCTGATGTGGATTATGATATAAGAGGGGGGACTTTAAAGGGGAGAGTCCAAAGTAAGGGGATTTGATGGGGACCCTGGTGTAAGGGGAGCTTTCATTAAAGGAGGACGTGACCACTGATGTAAGGCTCTTGTAACATTTAACATTGGCGTCTATGGGAAATCTTGGCCAGCTTGACATGGCACTGCTCCAGTAACATTTAACATTGGCGTCTATGGAAAATCTTGGTCAGCTTGACATGGCACTGCTCCATCGCCACGAGATTGGCAGCTGCATGCTTGGTAGCCAAGCATGCACTGAATCCAGGAAGAAGGACACTGCAGCTTCAGATGCCCCCACTGAAGATGAGTATTCTAGGAGTATTTTTATTACCTTAAAAGTAATATTTCGGCCGGAACTCCACTTTAAGGGGGACTTTGATGGTGAATCTAATGTAAGCGGCTTTGATGGGGACTTTGATATGAGGGGAGCTCTGATAGGGACTCTGATGTAAGGGGGGCTCTTATGGGGGACCCTGATCTAAGTGTGGACTCTGGTGTGTGTGGGGGGATGGGGACTCTAAAGTGAATCCTGATATAAAGGGGGGCTCTGATGTAAGGAGGGCTCTGATTGGGACTCTAAACTAAGGGAAGCTCTGATGGGGAATCTGATATAAGGGGGACTCTGATGGGGACACTGATGGAGAGAGACTTTGTTTTGTTGTACTGAAGCTCTGTGCATATTCATTCATTTATTTTTCATTGATAAAATATATAATGTGGCCCTTGCACTGAAAAGTTTGAAGACCCCTGAGCAAGACTATATATATATATACAGGTATATATATGTATTGAGTTTGAAACATTTAGAAAGACCAACCAATCTTAGATATCCTTCTTCTAAATTATGACAAGTAAAATACGGGTTTATTAGCTGTTGCCAAGCCATATGTTTAATAAAAGCTTCTGAATTCTGCCCCTTCGCTCATTTAAAATATCTCCAGTTCATAATTTCCTCATGCACAAGCGGCGTTGTCATCGGATATTTGAAATTGTGAGTGATTATGTGAAATATATAAAGAATTTTACATATTAAGCCAACCACATGTCATAACCAAACCGTTCGCGTCATTTCTAATGCGATGCCAAATTTGTACTCCCAGCTCTGCCCTCGCGCCTCTTCTAACTTTCTGTGGCCGTTGCGAAGGTGGAAGGAGCGCAGGCGCTGGTGAAATTCTCCGAAATTCATGTTCTATACCAAGTGAGAGTCTATGCAGATATTGTTCTTGTTCTTCAATATCATTATTTACGTTGGTGTGCTATGATCAATGTATGACATTGTAGCCATTCTGATGGAATCTAGTTGAAACCCAAAATTTTTTTTTTTTTACATCATTCAAGTCTTTTCCCTATATAGACTTATCTTTGAAGGAAAAAACAATTTTATACTCACCCTAAGTCGCTTGTTGCTAGGTGGTCTCTGTAATCTGCCCCTATTAGATCCTCCTAGGCTCTTCTCCTCACTTCCTGCTTCGCCTGGCCTCCTGGGAGATGTGACTCATCATTTCCCAGGAGTCAGTGGGCTTCCCTGTACTGTAAAATCGTGTTATTTCCAGACAGGAAATTACAAAATTTAAGGCGGATCAAGGAATGCATGATGGTTACCCACCATGCACTTCTTTCAGGAAGAGATGCCAGGAGACTACAGATGGGCTTCAGGTGCCCACACCTAAAATGGAAAAGTTCAGCAGTGAGAGAAACAAAATTGTGAGTAAAAATTACATGGAATTACTAGGAGGTTTGAAAGTAAGGAAACAAAAGGTTGCATCTATTTAATATTAAAAGAGTGGATGCCAAAAAAAGTCTTGAAGTTTGAAGTCCAGTTTCTCTTTTTTTTTATGCTGCAATGCTCGTATTCTCTCCAGTGATGTCCTCCTTTGTGATTTTGCGCTGGCCATCTCCCAGTTTAATTGATGCCCATCATCATTCAACGCCCTTCCTGTGGCACCATGGACCTATGTGTTATCATGCCACCTGGCCTGCACTCGCAGTGCAATGCTATAGAGAGTGGTGCTGATGTCTTTTCTTTGTGACTCTTGAGGACTGTCCAGCGCTTAAGAAATGGCATAGAGGAAGCGGACCCTGAAGACGTGGCCATCAAAAAGACATTTGAAAAAAGGCATGCCCCCAGCATTAAAAAGAAATACATTTATTTTATTTTTTTATTTCAGGTACTTATATAGCGCCGTCAATTTACGCAGCGCTTTACATATACATTGTACATTCACATCAGTCCCTACCCTCAAGGAGCTTACAATCTAAGGACCCTAATTCCACATTCATTCACATACTAGGGCCAATTTAGACAGGATCTAATTTACCTACCAGCATGTCTTTGGAGTGTGGGAGGAAACCGGAGTACCCGGAGGAAACCCACACAGGCACAGGGAGAACATGCAAACTCCAGGCAGGTAGTGTCGTGGTCGGGATTCGAACCAGTGACCCTTTTGCTGCTAGGCAATTAGGGGGGGAGGGGGGGTTAGGGGGCCGGTACGGGATTTGGGCATTAAAGCCAAGCCTTATCCCTTTTTTTTCTTTTTTTTTTGCAAGGAGTAAGGAAAGTTTAGAAAGATGGGAGGAAAAAGAGAGAAGGAGACAGAGAGAAGAAGACAGCTAGAACAAGAACGTTCAAGAAACAGATATATATATGAAGAAAGAGAGGGAAGAGAGAGAGAAAATGAGGAGTAAGTGCAAGTAACATAGAAAGAAAGATATAGAAGAATGAGGAAAGAGAGAATAAGGAGTAAGTAATTAGATTGTAAGCTCTTCTGAGCAGGGCCCTCTTAATCTGTTTGTATTCTATTGTATTGTACCTGTATTGTCCCCCTTATATATTGTAAAGCGCTGCGTAAACTGTTGGCGCTATATAAATCCTGTATAATAATAATAATAAAAGTACACATAATGGGAAGATAGATGTAGCATCCTGGTATTAGGCAGGGTTGCTAACAAATTTAGTCTGCTAGGTGGTAACTCGCCTGGGTGATTGTTAGGGAGATCCACTGACTTTTCACTAAAATCTGTGTTTGATGCACCTCTCTCTTCTGTCACTAGGTGGCATTGTTACCCGTGGCATTAGATTGACAAGGGCATAATGAATCCAGGCTAGGGGTGGATAGGTTGTTTCAGCCAATTGGCAGGGGTTTTCTTTGCCTCTTGAAAATGCTGGGAGAGCCTATTTATTCGGGAGGAGTCAGGTAATTGAGGTTCTGTACCACCTGGGTGGACGTGTGTTGTACTGCCCTGGTAGGGTTGCCACATCATCCCTTTAATCCAGGACACATATGAATTACACAGATTCTGAGGCTAATTTAATGCAGATGAGGCACCAAATGAGTTTAAGTGCCACCTTAATCAGCCATAGAACCTGTGTAATTCATATGTGTCCTGGGTTAAAGGGATGATGTGGCAACCCTATGCCCCGGGTTGCTGAGCAAGAAGCATGAGGCCTATCCAGGAGCACCTGACTGATAGGCTGTCTGAGGCCTATCCAGGTTTGAGAGAAGCAGCGCAGGGTTGTGGCTTCAGGCCAGAAGCCCAACCAAGTTGCAGAGTTTCAGCCGGACGGGGGAACCGAATTGTTGCCAGAAGAAAAGGAAAAGCAGTTGCCATCAGGGAAACCCACTCTGGTTACCAGCGGCAAGTGAGGATCAAGCCCAGAGGTAAACCAAGGAGCAATCACTCCTGTTACCAGGGCCCGGTTTATGGATGTCTGAAGAAGTACCAGAGCAGCCTTATTCACCAGCTGGGGACAGTGAAGTAGTGGGAAAGCTTCAGCAGAACATCAAGCCAGGGACCCAGCAGGTTAGCAGTGGTGACGCTTGAGGAATATACAGTGGGTAGCTGTGGAAGAGCTCAGGGGGTCCAGCAACGACTGGGATTTTGAAGTCTAGTGAGAGACCGGAGCTCAGTGAGTGAAGATCTACAGTAGGATCCTGTGATATGTGAGAGAAGCTCTGCACCGGGATACTGTGAGTTACTTGTACAGATCTATATTGACTGTTGAAAGTTCAGTTGCCATAGGAGACAGCAGTTCTACAAATACAGTTGCTGCATCCAGCTTAGAGGCCCCTCTACATGTATAGCTGTCTGCGTATTATTTTTGGCTTAGTCTGCTAATTGCTATTGCATCTGCCTAAGGGTGTCCTTGCCCTAACCCTCTCTCCACCAGTTCTATTAGGAGACAATAAATGTATTTTTCTTGCATTCAAAAAGTGACTGGCGCCCATGTTTCCAACTTATATTACATCCACCATCCATGCCTAATAACCCATTCTGTGAAGGATGCCAGCTCTCCCTGACCCTGGAGGTCACCACTGGGCCTCTAGGGGTCAGGGGACACCACTACATAGATAAAGAAAAACAAGGACAGAGAGAATGAGGAGTAAGTACAAGTGGTAAAGAAATAGATAAAGAAGAAGAGAGGAAAGGAAAGAGGAGCAAGTACAAATAAAGGAGAGACAGAATTAGAGAGACAGAGAAAGAATAGAGATAAATACAAGTAATGCAGAGAGATAGGGAGAATGGATGAATGACTGAAAACAGAGAGTGAAACAGACGTGAAGAGAGAGAAAGAAGTGAATACAAGAAATATAGAGTTAAATGAAAAGGAAGAGAGAGCGAGAGTGAATGAGGAGTAAGTGATGAACAAATAGGTAAATTGACACTGCTCTATAAGTACCTGTAAAAAAAACAAAAAAAAAAGTAAAAAATAAAGAAAGAAGAAAGAGCTAAGAAAGAACGAGGAGTAAGTACAAGTAATGGAAATGAAGATAAAGAAGAAGAGAGAAAGAAAAAGGAGTAAGTACAAGTAATGGTGAAATAAATAAAGAAGTAGAAAAGGAGTAATGCAGAGAAAGAGTAACAAGTACAAGGAATACAGTAATAGATGAGTATGGGGAGAGAAGGAGAATCACGAGTAAGTACGAGCAATAGAGGAATGATGAAGAAAAGAGAGAAGGAATGAGGAGTAAGTATTGGAGAGACAGATAAGAAACCGGAGAAGACAGAGAAAGAATAAAGGATTAAGTACAAGTAATGCAGAGATAGCTAAAGAAGAAGAGAAAGAAAGAAAGAAAGAAAGAAAGAAAGAAAGAAAGAAAGAAAGAAAGAAAGGAAAGAAAGGAAAGAAAGAAAGAAAGAAAGAAAAGAAAGAAAGAAAGAAAGAAAGAAAGAAAGAAAGAAAGAAAGAAAGAAAGAAAGAAAGAAAAGAAAGAAAGAAAGAAAGAAAGAAAGAAAGAAAGAAAGAAAGAAAGAAAGGAAAGAAAGAAAGAAAGAGAGAAAGAAAGAAAGAAAAAGAAAGAAGAAAAGAAAGAAAGAAAGAAGTAAATATAAAAAAAGAGTTACATGAAAAGGGAGAGGGAGAAATGAGGAGTGCAAGTGAAAGAAAGAGAAGAAGGAGAAAGAGAGAGACGTGGAAAGGACGAGGAGCACAAGCAATGGAGAGATGGATAAAGAAGGAGAGAGAAAGGTGTGAATTTTTCTGCTCGAATGGAAATCAGAATCATTTGCTTGCATTGCAGGATTAATGCCCTCAGTTTCTCTGGGATTCTAAATTTGAATCATTTTCTTAATTTACCCTAAACAGTTAAGGTTCAAATGTGTCCTTTCTCCAGAATGTGTCACTGCCCTGTCATATCCCATTCCTCCCTCCATTTCCTCTCACACATCATATAAAATCACTAAGTTCAGGTTAGAAAATTAAAAAGCATCCGATGTGAAGGGTTGATAGAGACAACAGAAGGCGGCACGTGATTCATTTTGTTTCGCACATCAATCCCACAGAGCCTAAAATGGCTCATAAAATCACAGAGTAACTAATAGACAATTTGTAGGATTCAATGTTTCAGAGATAAATGAACTCTTATATAAGCGTGGTTTTTAGTGTTAAAGAAAAACAGTCCAATACTGAATTTTACTCTTCATGCCTTTCAGTGTTTGTTGTGCCCGGATGTCACAATGCTGGCAGGATGATTGGTCCTTGTCTGATGCCATAATAAAATAAAATAAAAATAAAAATTGCCTGTAAAGGTACCTTTAATTAATTAATGTTAACATGGGTCCCCTGAGATCTTAAACTTATTTTAAGGGTTCCCATGATGTTAAAAGGTTGCTAGGTTAGTTAGCTCCTGTCTGAATTGACGCTCGTATATGAGATAGGGACCTTAGATTGTAAGCTCCTTGAGAGCAGGATTGATGTCAATAATGTATTCTATAAGTTGTTAGTGTTTAATAAATACCTATGATAAGGACATAAGAGGGATAAGTAAGGGCAGCACAGTGGCCTAGTTAGGGTCCTTGGTTTGAATGCCAATCAGTACACTACCGGCATGGAATTTCTATGTTCTCCCTGTGCTTGCATGAATGCTCCAACCAGGGATCTGTGGTACCGTATGGTCCCTCTAGGGGTCCCTTGAACTGTGACTTGTTGACCTCCCATATGATGGGGCCAGCATAGTCCTGGGTTCAGCACCACTTTGGCAGGGGTAAATGTTCTAAAGCCTTTTCCAACCAGAGTTCTGCGATACCCTAGGGTTCCTTTAGGGGTTCCATCAGATGTGGCTAATTGACTTCCCATATGATGGTGCCAGCATAGTTCTGGGTCCAACACCACCTTGGCCGGGGTTAATGTTCTAAAGCCATTTCTGTGGTACCCTAGGGTACCTCTAGGGCAATGATGGCAAACCTTGGCACCCCAGATGTTTTGGAACTACATTTCCCATGATGCTCATGTACTCTGCAGTGCAGTTGAGCATCATGGGAAATGTAGTTCTAAAACATCAGGGGTGCCAAGGTTTGCCATCACTGCCCTGGGGGATCCTTGAGTTGTGGCTAATTGACCTCCCATATGATGGTGAAAGCATACTTCTGGGTCCAACACCACTTTGGCAGGGTAAATGGTCTAAAGCCATTCTCAGCCAGAGTTCTGAGGTACCCTAGGGTTCCTTAACCTGTGGCTTGCTAATCTCTCTTATGATGGTCTAAGCATAGTTCTGGGTCCAACACCACTTTGGCAGGGGTTAATATTCTTAAGCCATTCTCAACCAGGGTTCTGTGGTATCCTAGTGTACCTCTAGGGGATCCTTGAGTTGTGGCTAAATGGTCTGCCATATGATGGTGGCAGCATAATTCTGGGTCCAACACCACTTTGGCAGGGGTAAATGGTCTAAAGCCATTCTCAATCAGAGTTCTGTGGTACCCTAGGGTTCCTCTAGGACAGTGATGGTGAACCTTGGCACCCCAGATGTTTTACATAGTTACATATAGTTGCACAGCTAGTGAGGTTGAAAAAAGATACCAGTCCATCAAGTCCAACCCATGTGTGGTATTTTATGTCAGTATTACATTGTATATCCCTCAATGTTATGGTCCCTTAGGTGCCCATCTAATAGTTTTTTGAAATTATCTATACTCCCAGAAGAAACCACTGCTTGTGGAAGAGAATTCCACATCCTCACTGCTCTTAGCGTAAAGAACCCTCTACGCAGTTTAAGGTTAAACCGCCTTTCTTCTAGTTTTAGTGAATGGCCACGTGTCTTTTTGTGCTCTCTTGCGCTGAATAGTTTTGTCCCTTTTGTGGGGTCACCAGTACAGTATTTGTACATTGAAATCATATCTTTCCTCATAACTAAGGACCTCCAGTCCCTTGATCAGCTTTGTTGCCCTTCTCTGAACCCTTTCCAGTTCCAGCACATCCCTCCTGAGGACTGGTGACCAGAATTGGATGGCATACTCACCGGAGACTTGAATAGTGGGAAAATTATTGATTTATCCCTAGAGTTGATCGCTTTCTTGATGCATGCCAACATTTTGTTAGCTTTGCTTGCAGCAGCTTGGCATTGTATTCTCTACTAGGACCCCTAGGTACTTTTCCATCCTAGATTCCCCCAGAGGATCTCCCCCTAGTGAGTAGGTACTCACACCACACTCAGGTACTTACACAGTACTCAGGTCCTCACACAACACTCAGGTACTCACACAGTACTCAGGTACTCACACAACACTCAGGTCCTCACACAACACTCAGGTACTCACACAGTACTCAGGTACTCACACAACACTCAGGTACTCACACAACACTCAGGTACTCACAGAACACTCAGGTCCTCACACAACACTCAGGTACTCACACAGTACTCGGGTACTCACACAGTACTCAGGTACTCACACAGTACTCGGGTACTCACACAACACTCAGGTACTCACACAGTACTCGGGTACTCACACAGTACTCAGGTACTCACACAGTACTCAGGTCCACACACAACACTCAGGTACTCACACAACACTCAGGTCCTCACACAACACTCAGGTACTCACACAGTACTCGGGTACTCACACAACACTCAGGTCCTCACACAACACTCAGGTACTCACACAACACTCAGGTCCTCACACAATACTCAGGTACTTACACAGTACTCAGGTACTCACACAGTACTCGGGTACTCACACAGTACTCAGGTACTCACACAGTACTCAGGTCCTCACACAACACTCAGGTACTCACACAATACTCAGGTACTTACACAGTACTCGGGTACTCACACAGTACTCAGGTACTCACACAGTACTCAGGTCCTCACACAACACTCAGGTACTCACACAACACTCAGATACTCACACAGTACTCAGGTACTCACACAGTACTGAGGTACTCACACAGTACTCGGGTACTCACACAGTACTCGGGTACTCACACAGTACTCGGGTACTCACACAGTACTCAGGTACGCACACAGTACTCGGGTACTCACACAGTACTCAGGTCCTCACACAACACTCAGGTACTCACACAATACTCAGGTACTTACACAGTACTCAGGTACTCACACAACTCTCAGGTCCTCACACAACACTCAGGTCTTCACACAGTACTCAGGTACTCACACAACACTCAGGTACTCACACAACACTCAGGTACTTACACAGTACTCAGGTACTCACACAACACTCAGGTACTCACACAACACTCAGGTACTTACACAGTACTCAGGTACTCACACAACACTCAGGTACTTACACAGTACTCAGGTACTCACACAACACTCGGGTGCTCACACAATACTCAGGTACTCACACAACACTTAGGTACTCACACAGTACTCAGGTACTCACACAACACTCAGGTACTTACACAGTACTCAGGTACTCACACAACACTCAGGTACTCACACAAAACTCAGGTACTCACACAACACTCAGGTACTCACACAACACTCAGGTACTCACACAGTACTCAGGTACTCACACAACACTCAGGTACTCACACAACACTCAGGTACTTACACAGTACTCAGGTACTCACACAACACTCGGGTGCTCACACAGTACTCAGGTACTCACACAACACTTAGGTACTCACACAACACTCAGGTACTTACACAGTACTCAGGTACTCACACAACACTCGGGTGCTCACACAGTACTCAGGTACTCACACAACACTTAGGTACTCACACAGTACTCAGGTACTCACACAACACTCAGGTACTTACACAGTACTCAGGTACTCACACAACACTCAGGTACTCACACAAAACTCAGGTACTCACACAACACTCAGGTACTCACACAACACTCAGGTACTCACACAGTACTCAGGTACTCACACAACACTCAGGTACTTACACAGTACTCAGGTACTCAACTACACTGCATGAGCATCATGGGAAATGTAGTTCCAAGACATCTGGGGTGCCAAGGTTCTCCATCACTGCTCTAGGGGTTCCTTGAACTGTGGCTAGTTGACCTTCCATATTATGGTGCCAGCATAGTTCTGGGTCCAACACCACTTTGGCAGGGGTTCCCTGAGACCTAAAACTATTTTAAGGTTTCCTTTGATGTAAAAAGGTTGAGAAAGGCCGCTCTAAAGAAATGCTGCTAGGTTAGTAAGCTTCTGCCTCAATAGGCACCAGTATGCGTGTTATGAACCTTAGATTGTAAGCTCCTTGAGGGCAGGGACTGATGTCAAATATATAAAGCAATGTGGTGCTTAATAAATACCTATAATAAGAAAAACATTCATTAGAAAAACAGGGAACGGCGGGGGGGGGGGGGGGGGGGGGGG
>BLSH010437729.1:241626-276285 GCA_018402905.1 Glandirana rugosa
GGGATAGAGGAACCAATTGCACCTCTAAAATCAAACTTTGCTGGAGTTGGACTTTAAAGCTTCAAAGGTGTTGTTTGCATATTTCTCAATTTTGCGTATTTTTTTATTTTTTTCCTGCGGCCTGAATGATGAAGGGGCTTCTGTTTCAGATGTCCCACTTTGCTGCGAGATTTAATGGATTAGCTAAGATGATGTGAAAAATGGGGCACCTGATTTATTACCTGCAATGTCTCATTTTTGCCGACTGCAGCAATTCTCATCAAACGCACAGGGCTGCCACTGCTGCTTGGAATAAGTGCTGTTTTGTGTTCTTAGTTGTGCCCCCAAGGCACAAGCAGTGCACCCTTCTCAGCTGTTTCTGTCCAGGCATTTTAAAGAGGAAGTTTAATTTTATACTATAAAAAAAAAAGGTAGAGAGAGAGAGAAAACGGTACTTAATTATCTGGCTGTGAAACAGCAGTGCCCTTTCTTAATTTTAGTAGCTAATAAAATTGTGTTCCTGCATTTAATGTCTTGTGCTTCGAAGGCAATCCAAGTTTGGCTATTTGAATCGAATATTTTATGAACTGTTATGCGCTGCACTATGGTTTTTAGAGCGCGGCTTGGACATATTTTACGGAAGATTTACGGGTGTTTTTTATTTAAAACAATATATTAAAGGGAGAGGAGGACGTAATTCTCGGCAAATTTTTAGTATTAAAACAAAACTGATGTGGAGCAAGAACGCCTAATTTAGCATTTTTTCCATTCCCGAGATCCCATAAAGAATAGATTTTTTTTTTTATATTTCTTTCTTCAACAGCTTCTCACACCTGGATCGTTAATTTAATGTGTCTTCTGCCAAGACGCAAATTATGGTTTCGGATTGAGGACTATTTGGTTTTTAATGGCTGTGTGAAAATTAACCAGTTCTTTTTTCAGTAAGCAGACAGGAAGCGCCTTGTAATGTGTATGATAATATATATATATATACACTGTATTACCAAAAGTATTAGGACGCCTGCCTTTACACGCACATGAACTTTAGGCCCCTTTCACACTTTGTGCGACTTTCACAGTAGTCCCTGCATTACTTTGGCCAAACTTTGATGCAACTTGAGGTCCATAGACGTCAATGTTAAACCCTCAAAGTGTCATGCAAATCGCACCTGAATAATATAGATGCGATTTCTGTACGACTTTGTAATAGGTTTTCATTGTGCCAAAGTTGCAACAAAGTCGGACAGATCCCAAATTGCTTCAAAATCGCGGCAAAATCGTTGTGCAATCACGGCGAAAAATTGTGGTAAAATCGGGCCGCACAAGTGTGAAAAGGGCCTTAATGGCATCCCAGTCTTAGTCTGTAGGGTTCAATATTGAGTTGGCCCACCCTTTGCAGCTATAACAGCTTCAACTCTTCTGGGAAGGCTGTCCACAAGGTTTAGGAGTGTCTATGGGAATGTTTGACCATTCTTCCAGAAGCGCATTTGTGAGGTCAGGCACTGATGTTGGACGAGAAGGCCTGGCTTGCAGTCTCTGCTCTAATTCACCCCAAAGGTGTTCTATGGGATTGAGGTCAGGCCAGTCAAGTTCCTCCACCCCACCCACTCATCCACGTCTTTATGGACCTTGCTTTGTGCAGTGGTGGGCAGTCATGTTGGAACAGGAAGGGGCCATCCACAAACTCTTCCCACAAAGTTGGAAGCATGAAATTGTCCAAAATGTCTTGCTATGCTGACACCTTAAGAGTTCCCTTCACTGGAACTAAGGGGCCAAGCCCAACCCCTGAATAACAACCCCACACCATTATCCCCCCTCCACCAAATGATTTGGACCAGTGCACAAAGCAAGGTCCATAAAGACATTGATGAACGACTTTGGGGTGGAGGAACTTGACTAGCCTCCAAAGAGCCCTGACCTCAACCTGATAGAACACCTTTGGGGTGAATTAGAGCGGAGACTGCAAGCCAGGCCTTCTCGTCCAACATCAGTGCCTGACCTCACAAATGGGCTTCTTGAAGAATGGTCAAACATTCCCATAGACACTCCTAAACCTTGTGGACAGCCTTCCCAGAAGAGGTGAAGCTGTTATAGCTTCAAAGGGTGGGCCAACTCAATATTGAACCCTACGGACTAAGACTGGGATGCCATTAAAGTTCCTGTGCGTGTAAAGGCAGGTGTCCCAATACTTTTGACAATATAGTGCATATATAAATCAAAGTTCAAATCCAATTAAAACTTTTGTTGTACAAAAGTAACCCCAGATAGTGTTATCAAAAAAAAAGCTACACAGTCTGCAAAACTTACCTCCTCTCTGGTACCCTCCCCCCCCACCTCTTCCCCACAGCTTCATTCAGTCTGAGGACATACTGTGAGTGCAGGGCATGATGAGTGTAGAGCATCCCCAGTGTAATGTTGCAGAGGGAGACACTGATGTCATCACATGCTTTACGCACGTAAGGGTAGGGCATGTGGGGTTGTCATCACGTCCTCCATGATTCCCTCCTCCTTGGGCACCAAGCATGGGTCACATGAGAGGGCTACCCCGTGGTGGGTTCTTCTGGCACTTTGTACAGGGTTCCAGCCATACACATGGGTACCTTTACTTGAGCCATACTCACGACCTGGACAGATGACTAAACATGAACGAGCTCTTGTAAACTCCTCTCGATGTAATTTACTTCACCACAGTCACTTGTGCATTTAGGAGGGACACGAAGAGTCCTTGCCCTCTCCACCTGTCCAGCGTATCACTGCTACCTCACTCCCAGTGAAAATATGGGGTGCCACCATGCACATAGTATGGACTCCATGCCTGCACTTCACTTAACTCTTTTTATTCTGTTCCTGTGTAGAGATTGAGGGCCTCGGCAGTGCAAATCTGCTCCCGTTGCTATAGGAGATGGATTGCTGGCAATGGAGTGCCGACAACATCTCCCACGCTCGAAGAGGCTATCTCACCCATCCCACTTACATGCTTATGACAGGCTGCTAGAGAATCCTTCGTTACCCTTGGTAACCACTGTATCTCCACACTGTATGAACTATTGTACTGTTATCTTCACACCCCAATGTGTTTAATGACCCGAGCTGTAGACTATGTGTGCCAGTTACTTGCACTGCACCCTTTTAGTAACTTCAGACCAAGCAGGCAACATTGAAACATTTTACTTGAAGAATAAGTTAACTTAATGACGGAGACAGCCCATGATAAAGAGCCAACATTTCCTAACATCTCTAGTCCTTAACTTCAGGCTTGTGGCTGCCCCAGCATACCAAGCAAAAGTCCAATATTGGTTGAGTCCATGTCTTGCATCTAGTTCTGCTTTCAGCAAGATACTGGGCATCCAGGCTCCGGTAATGGCATCAGGCAGGCCTAGCAAGGTGGACCAGGTCTACACCGAACTCCTTATTCTCTGTCTTCATGTCATCTCTTCTCCCTCTCTCTCTATGGGTCCGGACATCCATTCCTTTTATATCTCACAGGACTGGGGTCTGGACTAGAGTTCAAAGGTTAACCCCTGACCTTCTGCTGGAGCAGCGGTAACCACTACCTGGTGGGTAGGGGGCTTGCCTCTATCAAGATGGCACCTCCACACAGGGACACCTGGCAGAACAAAGCATGGTAAGTCATTCATGGGGAAAAGATTAATTGCAGGGAGCTTACAAAATATACTGTTGATTAGTCCTTTGACCTCCGTGTGCCTTTTTTGGGCACAGTTTGTGTTGTTTAGGTCCTGTTCAACCACCTTACGGCCAGGGGCATGTGGCACATGTGCTGTATCTGTATAAATACGTTGGGCTTTGGGGCTGGTGGTGGGGGGTTGTAAAGCGCCACTGACCACCAATGATTGCAAGATTATTTTGGAGGGGAGAGTTAAAGTGTTTTGGGTTCATCCATGACATCTAGCCATGGCATCCAATGCAGTTTCATTGCAATGCAATTTCAACCTTCCGGTTTTTCATCCTTTCAAATTTCTTCCACGAATAAAAATGACTTGCACTTGGCTTCAGTGGGCAACAGTTAAAGGCAAAGTGTTCCTTAATTAATGTTTTAAAGACCCCAATATCGGCAGTTTTCTGTTGCGCAAAAAAGGATCACCTTGGGGGTGTTGACTTTCAAAAAGGGGGTCATATTGGGGAAATAGTTATTCAAAATGTTTTATTTAATAAGATAAAAAATAAAAAAGTGTACAGTGTTTCACGAAGGGATAATTTTCGGTCAAACTGGTAAAAAAGTGGGTAAAAATAGAGTTGCATTGCCTTTGTCAAGCTATGTTTTGCTTGCAAAAGGGCCTAGGGCGACTTTAAAACATGATCTGGAGGTACCTGAAAGCCTTTATAGAAAGACAGGGGTTGATTTACTAAAGGCAAATAGACTGTGCACTTTGTAAAGTGCAGTTGCACTCTGCAAGAGCAATTGCTCCAGAGCTTAATAAATGAGGAGAAGCTCTTCTGACTTCCATCATCCAATCACGTGCAAGCACAAATTCTGTTTTCTCTTAAATTTTACTTGCACGTGAATTGGTATTCTTTGCAAAGTGAAGCTTTGCCTCATTTGCTAAGCTCTGGAGCAACTGCACTTGCAAAGCGCGCAGTCTATTTCTTTGCCCCAAATCGACCCCAAAGTCTGCCATGAAGCTGAAAGTAGTACCCCACTGCCTTCTGGGAAAGTCCCTTGGCCTTTGACTTGAAGATGCCTCATTCTATTTGGTGGACATTTGGCCGTAAACTGCCCCTAAGAAAGTTGACATTGCAGTTGGAAGTATTGTGTTGTCAGCCAGTCAATCTTCATTTTGTCCTCAACCATGGCAAACAGGCATTAAAAATACCAGTCAAACAGGTGATGAACTGAGTAATATAGAGTTGCGTTGCCTTCATCAAGCTATGTTTTGCTTGCAAAAGGGCCTAGGATGACTTCAAAATATGGTCTGGAGGTACCTGAAAGTTTTTAAAGAAAGGCATAGTCTTCCATGAAGCTGAAAGTAGTACCTCACTGCCTTCTGGGAAAACCCAATGGCCTTTGACTTGAAGATGCCTCATTCTATTTGGTGGAAATTTGGTCATAAACTGCCCCTGAGAAAGTTGGAATTTCCATTTGGAATTGTTTTGCTGTCAATCAGTCAATCTTCATTTTGTCCTCAGCCGTGGCCACCAGGCATTAGTAATACCAGTCAAACTGGTAACAAATTGAGTAATATAGAGTTGCATTGCTTCATCAAGCTATGTTTTGCTGGCAAAAGGGCCTACAATGACTTTAAAACATGATCTGGAGGTAGCTGAAAGTTACATTAAGTTACTGCTTAAAGCAGTACCCCGCTGCCTTCTGGAAAAGTCCAATGGATGGACTTGGAGATGCCTCATTCTATTTGGTGAACATTTGGCCATAAACGGCCCCAGAGAAAGTTGGAATTTCCAGCTGGAAGTATTTTTCTGTCAGCCAGCCAATCTTCATTTTGTCCTCAACCATGGCCACCAGGCATTAGAAATATCAGGCAAATTGGAAACAAATTGAGTAGTATAGAGTTGTGTTGTCTTCAAGCTATGCTTTGCTTGCAAAAGGGCCTAAGATGACTTCAAACATGATCTGGAGGTACCTGAAAGTTTTTACAGAAAGGCATAGTCTTCCATGAAGCTGGAGGTCCCGTGGCCTTTGACTTGGAGATGCCTCATTCTATTTGGTGAACATTTGGCCATAAACAGAAAGTTGGAATTTCCAGTTGGAAGTATTTTTCTGTCAATCAGTCAATCTTCATTTTGCCTTCAACCATGGCCACCAGGCATTAGAAATACCAGTCAAATTGGTAACGAATTGAGTAATACTGAGTTGAGTTGCCTTCATCAAGCTATGTTTTGCTTGCAAAAGGGCCCACAATGACTTCAAAATATGATCTGGAGGTACCTGAAAGTTCCATAAAGGAACAGTCTTCCATGAAACTGAAAGTATTACCCCACTGCCTTCTGGGAAAGTCCAGTGGATGGACTTGGAGATGCCCTATTCTATCTGATGGACATTTGGCCATAACTGCCCCAGAGAAAGTTGGAATTTCCAGCTGGATGAATTTTGCTGTCAGTCAGCCAATCTTCATTTTGTCCTCAGTTTTTAAAGAAAAGGCATAGTCTTCCATGAAGCTGAAAGTAGTACCAATGGCCTTTGACTTTTAGATGCCTCATTCTATTTGGTGGACATTTGGTCATAAACTGCCCCTGAGAAAGTTGGAATTTCCAGTTGGAATTGTTTTGCTGTCAATCAGTCAATCTTCATTTTGTCCTCAACCATGGCCACCAGGCATTAGTAATACCAGTCAAACTGGTAACAAATTGAGTAATATAGAGTTGCATTGCTTTCGTCAAGTTATGTTGTGCTTGCAAAAGGGCCTGAGATGACTTCAAACCATGATCTGGAGGTGCCTGAACATTTTTACAGACAGGCATAGTCTTCCATGAAGCTCGGAAAGTCACATGGCCTTTGACTTGGAGATGCCTCACTCTATTTAATGGACATTTGGCCATAAACTGCCCCAGAGAAAGTTGGAATTTCTAGTTGGAAGCATTTTGTTGTCAGCCAATCAATATTAATTTTGTCCTCAACCATGGCCACCAGGCATTAGAAATGACAGTCAAATTAGTAACAAATTGAATAATATAGAGTTGCGTTGCCTTCATCAAGCTATGTTTTGCTGGCAAAAGGGCCTACGATGACTTCAAAACATGACCTGGAGGTACCTGAAAGTTTTTACAGAAAGGCATAGTCTTCCATGAAGCTAAAATTAGTAAAACACTGCCTTCTGGGAAAGCCACATGGCCTTTGACTTGGAGATGCCTCATCCTATTTGATGGACATTTGTCAATAAGCTACCCTTGAGAAAGTTGGAATTTCCAGTTAGAAGTGTTTTGCTGTTAGTCAGCCAATCTTCATTTTGTCCTCAACCATGGCCACCAGGTATTAGAAATACCAGTCAGACTGGAAACAAATTGAGTGATATAGAGTTGTGTTCTCTTCGTCAAGCTATGTTTTGCTTGCAAAAGGGCCTACGATGACTTCAAAACAGGATCTGGAGGTATCTGAAAGTCACATAAAGGCATAGTCTTCGATGAAGCTTAAAAGAGTACCCCACTGCCTTCTGGGAAAGTCCAATGGATGGACTTGGAGATGCCTCATTCTATCTGATGGACATTTGGCCATAAACGGCCCCAGAGAAAGTTGGAATTTCCAGTTGGATGTATTTTGCTGTTTGCCAGCTAATCTTCATCTGGCCCTCAATCATGGTCACCAGGCATTAGAAATACACAATCCCTTTCGCCTTCTTATCAGTAACAGCAGTAACTTATACATTTGTAACCTTTTCACAATACCTTGAAGTCAGTCCAATAGTATACACCAGTCAATCCATACACTGACAAAACCTCAGAGGAACTAAAAAACATCTCCTTAATCATGAATATTAATATTGACTGGAGGATCTAGAGGTATCTGAAAGTTACATAAAGGCATAGTCTTCCATGAAGCTGAAAGTAGTACCCCACTGCCTTCTGGGAAAGTTCAATGGATGGACTTGGAGGTGCCTCATTCTATCTGATGGACATTTGGCCATAAGACGGCCCCAGAGAAAGTTGGAATTTCCAGTTGGATGTATTTTGCTGTTCGCCAGCTAATCTTCATCTGGCCCTCAATCATGGTCACCAGGCATTAGAAATACACAATCCCTTTCGCCTTCTTATCAGTAACAGCAGTAACTTATACATTTGTAACCCTTTCACAATACCTTGAAGTCGGTCCAATAGTATACACCAGTCAATCCATACATTGACAAAACCTCAGAGGAACTAAAAAACATCTCCTTAATCATGAATATTAATATTGACTGGAGGATCTGAAGGTATCTGAAAGTTACATAAAGGCATAGTCTTCCATGAAGCTGAAAGTAGTACCCCACTGCCTTCTGGGAAAGTCAAATGGATGTACTTGGAGATGCCTCATTCTATCTGATGGACATTTGGCCATAAAACGGCCCCAGAGAAAGTTGGAATTTCCAGTTGGATGTATTTTGCTGTTCGCCAGCTAATCTTCATCTGGCCCTCAATCATGGTCACCAGGCATTAGAAATACACAATCCCTTTCGCCTTCTTATCAGTAACAGCAGTAACTTATACATTTGTAACCTTTTCACAATACCTTGAAGTCGGTCCAATAGTATACACCAGTCAATCCATACATTGACAAAACCTCAGAGTAACTAAAAAACATCTCCTTAATCATGAATATTAATATTGACTGGAGGATCTGGAGGTATCTGAAAGTTACATAAAGGCATAGTCTTCCATGAAGCTGAAAGTAGTACCCCACTGCCTTCTGGGAAAGTCCAATGGATGGACTTGGAGATGCCTCATTCTATCTGATGGACATTTGGCCATAAGACGGCCCCAGAGAAAGTTGGAATTTCCAGTTGGATGTATTTTGCTGTTCGCCAGCTAATCTTCATCTGGCCCTCAATCATGGTCACCAGGCATTAGAAATACACAATCCCTTTCGCCTTCTTATCAGTAACAGCAGTAACTTATACATTTGTAACCTTTTCACAATACCTTGAAGTCGGTCCAATAGTATACACCAGTCAATCCATACATTGACAAAACCTCAGAGGAACTAAAAAACATCTCCTTAATCATGAATATTAATATTGACTGGAGGATCTGGAGGTATCTGAAAGTTATATAAAGGCATAGTCTTCCATGAAGCTGAAAGTAGTACCCCACTGCCTTCTGGAAAAGTCCAATGGATGGACTTGGAGATGCCTCATTCTATCTGATGGACATTTGGCCATAAAACGGCCCCAGAGAAAGTTGGAATTTCCAGTTGGATGTATTTTGCTGTTCGCCCAGCTAATCTTCATCTGGCCCTCAATCATGGTCACCAGGCATTAGAAATACACAATCCCTTTCGCCTTCTTATCAGTAACAGCAGTAACTTATACATTTGTAACCTTTTCACAATACCTTGAAGTCGGTCCAATAGTATACACCAGTCAATCCATACATTGACAAAACCTCAGAGGAACTAAAAAACATCTCCTTAATCATGAATATTAATATTGACTTCCCAACCACAAAAGTAATATAATTATACTGTGTATCAACCTTAATATTTGGGATTTGTCAGAAAAACGGTACGCCGTAGCTGTCATGATCTTGAAAATTAAAACATTATTGGCTGTACATCTCCGCATACAAAGAAACCGCAGAGGCACGCTGTGCTTTTATATCTTTAAAATGAAATGAACTTAAATATAATATTTCAATGCATAGATGATTCATTGTGATAGAAAAGAGGGGAAATGCTAGCAGTTCACCGCAAGAGTTTGGTGAAATTCCAAAACTTTTCTCTCTCTCTTTCTTCTTTTTTTCCACGGTGATTGCCATTATTGTTCTGAAGAGTTGTTTTGAAGTACAGATCGAACAAATTTGTAGAGTTCAAGCGCAATTACCCCATTGGATGTGACAGAAATTGTACAACCAGTCAGAAAAAATGAAGTCTTACATGGAGTTGGACCGGTAGGAAAGTTGGAAGAGAGCACAGAGGAAACACTTAGATACAAGCTTGATAAGCCTTAGTAGAAGTCAACTGAAAAGACTTAAAGTGGAGTTCCACCGAGAATTTTTTTTTTTTGGCATCCACTCTTTTATTACTAAATAGATGTAACCTTTTGTTTCCTAGTAATTGCATTGATTTTTTACTCACAATTTCGTTTCTCTCACTGCTGGACTTTTCCATTTTAGGTGAGGGCACCTGAAGCCCATCCTGGGTCTCCTGGCATCTCTTCCTGAAAGAAGTGCATGGTGGGTAACCATCATGCACTCCTCCATCTCGGTCCGCCTTAAATCGCGTCATTTCCTGTCTGGAAGTAACACGATTTTACAGTACAGGGAAGCCCACTGACTCCTTGGAAACGACGAGTCACATCTCCCAGGAGGCCAAGCGAAGCAGGAAGTGAGAAGAAGAGCCTATGACCTAATAGGGGCAGATTACAGAGACCACCTAGGCACAAGCGACTTAGGGTGAGTATAAAAAAATGTTTTCCTTCAAAGGAAAGTCTATATAGGCAAAGGACTTGAATGATGTAAAAAAAAAATTTCTGGGTGGAACTCCGCTTTAACCTCTTGCCAACCCCCTGCTGCTGCGTGACGGCGGCAAGGTGGATCGTTATCGCGAAACGCCGTCACTGGACGGCCGTGATAACGAGTATTGTGAGCGCGTGCGCGCTCACTGTGTTCGGGGGGGCAAGGGAGCAGGTAGAGTGCTACCCGCAATGGGCCCCCCGCAGTGAGAGAACGGAGGTCCGTGTATGTAAACAAGGATCTCCGTTCTCATGGAGGGGGAAGGGCAGTGATCACAGACTTCCTGTATATGGAAGCCGTAATCACTCCCCTCCCCCTGCCAGCCCAGCCCCCATACAGTTAGAACACACTGAGGGAACAAAGTTAACCCTTAGAGTGCCCCCTGCAGGTTAACCCCTTCACTGCCAATGGCACTTACACAGTAATCAGTGCATTTTCATAGCACTGATCGCTGTATAAATGCCAATGGTCCCAAAAAAGTGTCAAAATGGTCCGACGTGTCTGCCGCAATATCGCAGTACCACTAAAAATCGCAGATCGCCGCCATTACTACTAAAAAAAAAAAAAAACCCCAGAAATTAATTCTCATTATTCGTAAACGCGGCAACTTTGAGCAAACCAATCAATAAACGCCAATTGCGATTTTTTTTTACCAAAAATATGAGGAAGAATATAAATCGGACAAAACCGATGAAAAAAAATTTTTTTTTATATTTTTTTCTTGGATTTGGATTTTAGCAAAAAGTAAGAAAAATATATTTTTTTTGCAAAATTGTCAATCTTTTTTTATTTATAGCGGTGATCAGAAATGACGCAGAGGGGATCAAATACCACCAAAAGAAAGCTCTGTTTGTGGGGAAAAATGGACGCGAATTTTGTTTGGGTACAACTTCGCACGACCGCGCAATTGTCCTTATTTTTTGCTTGCTAGTCTCCAGATAGAAAATTAAGTGGTTACTAAAGTACGAAAATTCTCTTACGACGGAATAAAAATTCGGAAGGGAGGTGTTGTATTGTATTTTTGGACTAAAACTGTACTGATTAAAGGATAATCGTAAGATCTGGTACCATACAAGAAAAAATTTGGGTTTGTCCTTTTGGGAAATTTCGGACGAAAAGCTGTGTGCTAACCATCAGATTATCGTACGATTGCTTCAAAAGCGGCGTTTTTTGCACAATTTTCTGAAGTCTAACAAGCCACACCCCCCTCCGTTTGGCCACTGACAGCTTGATCACCATCAACACATCCCCCTCCCCCCGGCAAGCCGTGGCACGGCAGTGACAGTACCCCCCCAAAAGGGCGGACCTCATGACACTACCACATCACCCCACCCGGCAGGGGATTGCTGCAGCGCTGCACCTAACCGATCTAGGTGCCCCCTCCTCCACTCCTGTGCGATTCGGGCAGCGGCTCCAGTGTCCGCTCCTCACGCGGCCGCGTGTTTCCACTCTGTATCTTCCTCCACAGCGCTAGGCATCCAATAGTATTGCCTAACGCTTCGGCCAATCGGGAAACAGGTCTCACGACCTGCCTCCTGATTGGCGGGGAGGAACTTTAGTGGGAAAATAGCAAAAATGAGTTTGCTATGGTCACACAACTGGGTGGGATCGGGACGCAGTGCTCTGCGCCCGGAACCCACCTGGTTTTGAAGCCTATTAGAGCCTCTGGCTCTAATCGGTGCTTCAACAGACACCCCCCCCGAAAGAGGCCGGGCGCTTGTATAGGGGGTGGCGGTGGCAGGGGTACCTGCGCCCACATTGCATTGGCTGCCACTGCTATGCACTGTGAGTAGGCACTGCTGTGTCACACATTTCACAGAGCCTGCCTTCTGAGCTACAGAGGTGCTGAGAGGAGGAGTTTCAAGAGGTGCAGTCAGTACAGGAATCACAGCTTGCAAGCAGCAAGGTACCATGGGGTATGTAGTCCTTAGAAATTGAGGAGAAGCTGCAAAGCATGCATGGAATCCAGGAAGTTGCGGAAAGAGACGGCCAGCAGACAGGCAGAACTCACAACATAAGAGGAACTTCAAGGAAGCTTATATTGAATTGTAAACTACTGTATGACTATTGTTTGTATTGTTATTACAATGCTGATGTTATAAAATAAATATGTATACTGTGATCATAGAACTCCTTTAATGATGTATTAATGAGTAATATGGAGCGGAATTCATCCGTGTCTTTTGTATCTGCCTGGAGTTTATCTTTAACCACTTCAGCCCCGGAAGGATTTACCCCTTTCCTGACCAGGCCATTTTTTGCGATTCGGCACTGCGTCTATTTAACTGACAATTGCACGGTCGTGCAACGCTGTACCCAAAACAAAACTGGTGTCCTTTTTTTTCTACAAATAGAGCTTTCTTTTGATGGTATTTGATCCCCTCTGCGCTTTTTATTTTTTGCGCTATAAGCAAAAAAAGAGTGACAATTTTGAAAAAAAAAACAAAATGTTTTACTTTCTGCTATAATACATTTCCAAAAAAAAAACATTAAAAAAACGAATTTCTTCCTCAGTTTATATTTTCTTCTGCATATTTTTGGTAAAAAAAAAATCGCAATAAGCGTACATTGATTGGTTTGCACAAAAGTTATCGCATCTACAAAATAGAGAATAGATTTATGGCATTTTTGTTATTTTTTTTTTTTTTTTTACTAGTAATGGCGGCGATCTGCAATTTTTAGCGGGACTGCGACATTGCGGCGGACAGATTGGACACCTACCTGACATTTTTTACACTTTTTTGGCAATCAGTGACATCATTAAAGTGATCAGTGCTAAAAATATGCACTGTTATTGTACTAATGACACTGGCAGGGAAGGGGTTAACATCGGGGGCGATGAAGGGGTGAAATGTGTTCCCAGGGTGCGTTTTCTAACTGTATGGGCTGCCTGGGGAAACGCACAGATCCGTGCATAGCAGAAAGACCAGGATCCGTCTGATCTCCCCTGTCAGAATGGAGACCTGCCTTGTTTACACAGGGAGATCCCCGTTCTGTCACTGCGGGGAACGATCTCGGGTGGCCGGCGGATATTGAGCCCGCTGACTGGCTCCCCCGCTGGCCAACAGTAGCACATGCGGCAAGTGCGGCGGCTGGTCGGGAAGTGGTGAAAGCAAGTCTATGTTCTAAAAATATGCTAGCAGAAAAGAACCCCACTGAGACTTTTTTGGGAAACCAACTCAATAAGAATTTTTACACATTCATCAAAGTTATAAATTTTATTGATTCATTAAAAATGAACCCAGACAATTGGTTGATGAAAGGACATGGACGGCAACCATACATGAAGAGGTGGGTGCACACACACGATCAATTGATAATAAAAAAAAGAAAAAACAAGGGGGCTATTTCCCACAAGAATACTGACACTCCAAATACTAAGAGTGATGGTATCTTATTACTTGGGCAGGAGTTGATGCGAGATTTGTACCACCTTGGCATTTTTAAACTGGCAATTTGCCATAGGCCTTCATATACCTGAGATTATCAAGGCTTTCGGTAACCTTGGATCCAGTTGCCTGATTTATTTATACAATGATCTTTCTGGAGTCATCCTATTAGTCCATTACCTTTTGACTACAAGAGTGCAGCCCCCACAGAGGGTCATTCCCTTTGTGTTTTTTGCTGATCCGGTTGGGGCCCTCTTTTGATGCATAGACTCACGCTGCTCGCTTCCTCCCTCTACCCCAGTGGTTCTCAACTCCGGTCCTCGGGACCCACTAACAGGCCGGGTTTGCAGGATAACTGAAATGCATCACAGGTGATATCATTTGCTGCTCAGTGATTGCAGTCTTCTAGTCTGCATCTCGCCAAGGTAATAATTAAAATCTGGCCTGTTGTTGGGGTTGAGAACCACTGCTCTACCCCTTGTTGGACTGGCAGAAGGTGTCAGGTAGTCTGTATATCTTTGTGGGTGCCATATGCTCTTTCAACAAGTGTGCTAGACTAATGAGGAATATTGTAGCCACTCACCCCTGAGGAAGATCTGCAATTAATTAATTTGAAACGCGTCGGGTACTCTCTGCTGGTTCAAGGCAGAGTACAGTGTTAATTTTTCTTGTTTCACCTGTAACTCCATATTTTTTATTATCAGTTGATCATGTGTATGGACCCACCTCTTCATGTATGGTTGTCGTCCATGTCTTTTCATGAACCAATTGGGTTCATTTTTAATGAATCAATAAAATGGATAACTTTGATGAATGTGTAAAAATTCTTATTGAGTTGGTTTCCCATTAAAAAGTCCCAGTGGGGTTCTTTTCTGCTAGCATCTAGTAATAGGGATGTAGGAAAGCCTCTCAATATTCTGGTGTTTAGAACATAGCAATTATAATTTCTTCATATGTTCTAAACATAAATCAAAGGTATAAAAAGTGTGACGTCCCATTGAACATTTACAGGACAGTCTAAGCACAAAAAGACTTACATTTCCTTGACAGGCTGCCCCTGGTGGCTGATCACATGACCAGTGCCGAGGCATTGGTCACCTGTTCTCTATGGAAAAGGAGGATCATTGTTCTGATAGAACTGCTGAATGGTAGCTTTGCCTGAATATTAGTTCCCTAGATTTATATTGACCCTCCTCCAATAACCGTTACCTATCCTGCCTCTGAGATAACTTCTTCTCAAAATTTTCCTGACTGGGCTCTGCTTCTTCAGTGCATGCAAACCTCAAACTCCATTCCTATGGAAAGGCCATTTAATGATGGAATGAAAGATAGGCAGCCTGTAGATTGAGGGATGTCAATAAAATGGTGGGGCAGTTTCTTTGATATCCCTCATTTGACTATTTTGTCCATTTCAACGTTATATTTTGGCATTGCCTAGAACATTGCCTAGAGAAGTGGTTCTCAACTTCTGTCCTCGGGACCCTCTAACAGGCCAGGATTGCAAGATAACTGAAATATATCACAGCTGATATCATTTGCTGCTGCGCAGTGATTGCAGTATTCTAGTCTGGATCTCCCCAAGGTAATACTTAAAATCTGGCCTGTTAGTGGGTCCTGAGGACAATAGTTGAGAACCAGTGAAGACAGAAGTTTTCTCCACAAGCGAATTGCCCTAGGTTGCTCACTCCACACATGTGGTCATCCTCATCTTCACCCAATGTAAGTTCTCTGCTACCTTAATTTTCTCACTTTTTTATTTACATTTTTAGGCAGTTACTACACCATTTGGGTTTTTCTGTCTGCTCTCTTTTTCATTCCTCTGCATGCCTTTTACTTACTTATCCTGCAAGCACAACATTTCCCAGATTGACTGTGGATTGACTGTGGAAGGAACCAAGACCGGCCTGTGGTTTGTGTGTGGAAGGAACCAAGACCGACCTGTGGATTGACTGTGGAAGGAACCAAGACCGGCCTGTGGATCGACTGTGGAAGGAACCAAGACCGGCCTGTGGATTGACTGTGGAAGGAACCAAGACCGGCCTGTGGATTGACTGTGGAAGGAACCAATACCAGCCTGTGGTTTGAGTGTTGAAGAAACCAAGACCAGCCTGTGGATTGACTGTGGAAAGAACCAAGACCGGCCTGTGGATCGACTGTGGAAGGAACCAAGACTGGCCTGTGGATTGACTGTGGAAGGAACCAAGACCGGCCTGTGGATTGACTGTGGAAGGAACCAAGACCGGCCTGTGGTTTGAGTGTTGAAGAAACCAAGACCAGCCTGTGAATTGACTGTGGAAGGAACCAAGACCGGCCTGTGGATCGACTGTGGAAGGAACCAAGACCGGCCTGTGGATTGACTGTGGAAGGAACCAAGACCGGCCTGTGGATTGACTGTGGAAGGAACCAATACCAGCCTGTGGTTTGAGTGTTGAAGAAACCAAGACCAGCCTGTGAATTGACTGTGGAAGGAACCAAGAGTGGCCTGTGGATTGGGTGTGGAAGAGAACAAGACCGCGCTTCACCCTAATTTCAAAATTCCTGCACCAGTGACTAAGGTCACAGACAACTAGTAGAAAGTGATGTTCTTATAATGGTTTGCTAAGAAAAAACTTTCTATAGTTATTGATCTTGGGAAATAGGACTTCCGTGTGCTCGTCACTACTGACTGTATTAAAGAGGATCTAGACTCTGGTGACCTTATCCTTCAAACAGTCAAGGTAAGTCAGTTGTGACTTTCTTCAGTTGTTTTTTTGTCCAAGCCCACTTTTTCATCCACTGTGGTTACAAGGAGGTGGCCATATTAGTAAATATGCAAGCAATCACTGGGCAGCTCTCCTTGTCCATAGGCACTGCCCCTGATAACACCATGGACATAATCCATTCATCAAAGACAGGAGTGGGCGAATTTTGTTCCTTTGATGTCAAAGACTCGAGGACACTTGTTGTGAGGGGGCATAAGCACTGCCACATATGGGAAAGAGCTTTGTACCAAAGGTACATGCTTTGCTAGCTTATTTGTCACGTGAACCTGTGCTAACAAAACTTTGTTAGACAGCCAAACTTTACATTTCAATTATAGGTCTGATTTAAGTCTGTGGTCCAACAGCTGCTACTACTGAGCCACAGGAAAACCTATATCCGGCTATATACTAGAGAGCAATTGCTATTTGGATGGCATGCTAACCTTCTTAATGGTTAGGTAAGCACTGTCTATACTGCACAAACAATGTTCGGCATATGGTAATTTTATAGATACACAACATTCTGGACTTTGTTTTTGCAATTATAGACAGCACCAAGCCTACCATACTGTAAAGTTAGTATGCCATCTCAATGGCAGTTTATGGGTTCTCCTGTATATTCTCAACTTTGTCAAGTGCCATCGCCATTTGGAGTGGGATTCCACTGCCCTGATGGATTTTTAATTTATTTTTATCTTGCTGGGAATTTAACAAGGGGAGCCGGAACATTCAGGTGTGAAGATCTAAAAGTCTAGGTGGATGGTACAAGAACCAATTACTGTGGCGGAGAGATCTTGTCACTGGAAACTCCAGGAGATATAAGAATCCATTGGGTGACTCAGCTTGCAAGAATCAACCACAGCTAAAATATCATTTGAGTAAGCAACCCTTTTAAAGTGAACCTGTGCTTTATCGAAAGCAGTGGGTTCATTAAATTGCCTTCCTTTCATACTGGTTCAACCCACTTTTTTTTGCTCCCACCACTTTATTGGCCCCTTTGTACAAGGTAATTGTGACAGACCCAACCAACACAGGGGCTCCTACTGACTATGGGACCTGGCTATTAAGGAAACACTACTCTTTGGGAGGTGTGTGCCTGGGGGACCCATGGAGTGGTCTGGTTTCTGATTCAAGTCCATGTCCCCCTAAAACACACAGACTCTGGGAACTGGAGGACCCAGATACATATTTAGGGCCTCTATGCCCAAAACCAGCAATGGCTGCTTTAGATTGTGAGAGCAGATGTTAAAATAATCAGCTCAAAACAACCTCATTCTGAGGGTCTCCTGATATAATCTGCTTAAGGTGTTATATGTTAAGTTTCTTTCTCCCCAGGGAACATCTCTCTCTCCAGCCTTATGGCTGACCACAGAGCGATGATGGACTCGCAATTCTCGGAAGCAGAGATATTGCGGATTATTAAGGAATTAAAAACAAATTCCGCACCCGGTGATGGTTTTTCGAACCGATACTACAAGACGTTCTCTACGGTCCTGGTTCCTCACTTGGCCCGGCTCTTCAATGCTCTGAGTGGGGGTCAACATCTAGACCCAGCTAGCAATCTGGCATTTATTACGGTTATTCCTAAACCTGGCAAAGATCCGAGCGAGGTGAGCAGTTACAGACCAATATCTCTAATAAACAATGACCTGAAAATAATGACTAAGGTTCTAGCTAAACTGTTGGCTGAGTTTATTGAGAACTATGTTCATAAAGACCAAGTTGGCTTCATTCCGGGCAGGCAGGGGCCGGACCAGGTGAGGAGGGCGATTGACCTTATATCGGTTATGGGCTCAGGATGGGAACCCACCCCAGGAGGGCTTCCTACTTTCGGTAGATATTCACAAAGCTTTTGATTCCGTTTCTTGGGATTACATATTTACTTTGCTAGACAGATGGGGATTCAGCCCAAATGTTTTAGGAGTCTTAAAAGCACTTTATAATCAACCAAGTGCACGGGTGAGGTTCTGTGGACAGTTCTCAGACACGTTACGGATAGAGAAAGGATGTCCCTTGTCCCACCTTCTATTTGCTATAGCGAGTGAAACCTTAGCCATAGCTTTGGGGGAAAGTTTAGATATTAACCAGTTCCACACTTCCTACCGTCTATTTATGGCAGCAGTGTGGATGCTGAGCGTGAATCGCCGTAAAAAGCATTGATCTGCGAGTGGCCACTAGGGGGCGCGCGCACGCCCGCCGCACTCCTGAGGAGTGTGCCCGCTGCTTGGGCGGACCCGTTGTCCACCGGCGAGCCGTGATGAGCGGCCACGGGCAAAGAACGGGGAACCGCCGATGTAAACACGGTGGTTCCCCGCTCTGTTAGTGGGGGCATGGGAGATCTACTGATCCCTGTCACTGGGATTAGTTAGATCTCTCATGCCCATGGTAGCCCAGCCCCCTCACAGTTAGAACACGCCTAGGGAACACAGTTAACCCCTAGATCTCCCCCTGCAGGTTAACCCCTTCACTGCCAATGACATTTATACAGTAATCAGTGGACATTTAAATTCCTGATCGCTGTATAAATGTCATTGGTCCCAAAAAAGTGTCAAAAATGTCCGTCATATCCGCTGCAATGTCATAGTACTGCTAAAAATCGCAGATTGCCGCCATTACTGGTAAAAAATAAAAAAAATAAAAACCCCACAAATGAATCCTCACCATCCGTAAACGCGGCCACTTTTGCGCAAACCAATCAATAAACGCCGATTGCGATTTTTTTTATCACAAATATGAGGAAGAATATAAATCGGCCAAAATCGATTAAAAAAAATGTTTTTTTATATTTTTTTGGGGGATTTGTATTTTAGCAAAAAGTAAGAAATTTGTTTTTTTTTTTTGCAAAATGGTCGCTCCTCTTTTGTTTATAGCGGCGATCAGAAATGAAGCAGAGGCGATCAAATACCACCAAAAGAAAGCTCTATTTGTGGGGAAAAAAGGACGCAAATTTCGTTTGGGTACAACGCCGCACGACCGCGCAATTGTCAGTTAAAGCGACGCAGCGCCGAATCACAAAATGTGCTCTGGTCCTAACCTGGGGCTGAAGTGGTTAAAGGGGTATCCTGTGGCAAAATTTCCCATAAATGTGCATTGTTTGCGGATGATGTTCTGTTATTCATCACCTCCCCTCTAATCTCCATACCAAATCTGCTGCGTATACTCGACGAATTTGGCAAGATTTCGGGCCTCAGAGTAAACTTATCTAAATCCGTGGCACTTAATGTGAACATTCCGTCCACAGACCTGGCTCAATTGAAAAAAATACTTCCCTTTTGTATGGTCCAACACTCATATCCCATATCTAGGCATAAATCTCCCCCCTACCTTCGATTTAATATACAGAAATAACTACCCTCCACTTTTTGGGAAATTATATAGAGATCTTTCACACTGGGCGTCGTTGGGATTGCCATGGTTGGGCAGAGTAAATGCTATAAAAATTACACTTCTCCCTCGAAATTAACAATAACTAAAAGCTGGAAAACCTCGTCAGTATCATACAAACATGCAAAACGAAAGATATCTTGGTTGATGGCACAAGAAAAAGTAGCGAGCACCATTCAGAACAAAATGGGCATTTTCAGGAACATTTGGGAGCCTTGGGCGACGTATATGGGTGTTGCCATCTAGCTACATTCTAGTGAAAGGGCGGCTGGGTTTGGGGAGGTCTGCCTGGGTATCCCTGGACAAACTAGTATCTGTCTCTATTTTCTCTTTTTTTTCCCTTCTTCTACTCCAATTCCTGCTATTCCCGCTCTTCCCCTCTTCTCTCTTCTTGGTTTGAGACGGTTATACAGGGTGGGCCATTTATATGGATACACCTTAATAAAATGGGAATGGTTGGTGATATTAACTTCCTGTTTGTGGCGCATTAGTATATGTGGGGGGGGGGGGACTTTTCAAGATGGGTGGTGACCATGGCGGCCATTTTGAAGTCGGCCATTTTGAATCCAACTTTTGTTTTTTTCAATAGGAAGAGGGTCATGTGACACATCAAACTTATTGGGAATTTCACAAGAAAAACAATGGTGTGCTTGGTTTTAACGTAACTTTATTCTTTCATGAGTTATTTACAAGTTTCTGACCACTTATAAAATGTGTTCAATGTGCTGCCCATTGTGTTGGATTGTCAATGCAACCCTCTTCTCCCACTCTTCACACACTGATAGCAACACCGCAGGAGAAATGCTAGCACAGGCTTCCAGTATCCGTAGTTTCAGGTGCTGCATGGTTATGGTCAGTAAAAACCAATACCGGGTGAGCTGCTCCTTCCAGGAGGTACCGCCATTCCTCCAAAGCCGACTTGATGGCCAGCAATTCCCTATCACCGACATCATAGTTCCAGCAAGATGGTGCACCACCACATTATGGGTGTCAGGTCCGAGCATTCCTAGATGAACAGTTTCCTGGAAAGTGGATTGGTCGTCGTGGGCCAGTTGAATGACCCCCAAGGTCTCCCGATCTGACCCCCTTAGACTTTTATCTTTGGGGTAATCTGAAGGCCATTGTCTATGCTGTGAAGATACGAGATGTGCAGCACCTGAAACTACGGATACTGGAAGCCTGTGCTAGCATTTCTCCTGCGGTGTTGCTATCAGTGTGTGAAGAGTGGGAGAAGAGGGTTGCATTGACAATCCAACACAATGGGCAGCACACTGAACACATTTTATAAGTGGTCAGAAACTTGTAAATAACTCATGAAAGTATAAAATCCAAGCACACCGTTGTTTTTCTTGTGAAATTCCCAATAAGTTTGATGTGTCACATGACCCTCTTCCTACTGAAAAAACAAAAGTTGGATTCAAAATGTCCGACTTCAAAATGGCCGCCATGGTCACCTCCCACCTTGAAAAGTTTCCCCCCTCACATATACTAATGTGCCACAAACAGGAAGTTAATATCACCAACCATTCCCATTTTAATAAGGTGTATCCATATAAATGGCCCACCCTGTAGTTTAACTTTGCTCTTAAGACATTAGTAAGCTTGTGATATCTTATTTCCAGTCAAGAGGAAATGCTTCAATGAGAGAGCCGATATTAAGGATCTATAAGGAGATACTAGAGGGGTGGGTATTGGAGGATTGGGCAGACAGACCACAGCAGGATCCCATAGGGGTGGTAGGCGTCTGCTCCCACAGTGCCTGCTTATTATACATTTTAGAGAGGTCTCTAGAATCTCCTCCTCCCCATTGTAGGGAGATATGTTGGAGTTCCCTTTGTTCCCTTTTCTTTCTCTTCTCATTGGTAGTTACACAAGAGGATTATTACTATAATGAGTATCTGATATCAATAATCTTGTATTGTGTGTCATTATCTTGAAAATGTTAACCTCTTCGATTTAAACTCATTTTCTTAAATAATTGTCAACTAAGCTTGTTCCAAAACATGGATTGCTTTGTCAAAGAAAGCTGTAAAGCTGTTTTTTCCTTTTAAATTATCTTTCTGATAAAAAACCTTAATAAATACGATTGGAATTAAGTTTCTTTCCCCCATTGTGTGTCTCCTAGGTGTGCATTCCCATTGTTAATTGAGTCCCCTAGGCTGGTTTAAATGGCTAGTTGTCAATACACTCATGGTAATAGAATCACTGTCAGCTATTAGTTGCTAGAGGTGGATTAGCATACTGTTTATGTTGGCTGTTCCTTAGCTATTGTCACGTGCCTGGTGGTTGAGTCTGACTTATGCAAGGGGCAACCTCTCTTGTGGCCCTGGTTCGAGAACCCCTGGTAGTGGAGACAGGGAGCTCTTGAGCACAGGGGGGGCACGAGGGCTGGACTTGGTCACAGCTGATGGTCCACAGGAGCTCGTGCAGTAGAGTAGTGGTTCAGGCCGGGTCGGTAACAAGCTGTCGGTGTGGTTTAAGTGGTTCAGGCTGGCGGATGGTCGGGTACAGGCAGGGTCAGCAACGTGCAGGCAATAGAAGTATAAGGGGTTAGGCAGAGGCGTAGTCATAGACAGGCTGGAGGTCGGGGCAGGCAAAGCAGGTCAAACAGGAAGCTGGGGTCACAGGTACAGGAAGTCTCTTAGAATAAGCACTGGGGTCATGGAACCAGAACGCTGTAGAACGGACAGCACTGACTGCAGGATGCAGAGGGCTTAAATGGACGTTTTGGCACCAACACCGGCGCTCCCGCGCACAGGCACGCGCGAACGCGCACAAGAGCACACAAGAGCACACGGAAGCGCGCACACACTACATGCACCCGCGCATTGGCCTTCCAATGGCCCCAGATGGTTCCTTACAGCTATGTTAATTATATTCCTGTATACAGTTACCTTTGCATACGATAATGTGATTAGGCTCACCTGGTCTGGTTATATATTCTGTGTGATTTTACAATAAAGTGAGTTCCAGTTCCAGAGCACCTAAGCTAGTGTCGGCTAGATTCTTGGGTGCTATGCAATTTTCTACTATATTGCCTGGTTCCTGGGCCCAGACTGAAGGAAGCCATATCTTGAGAGAAGCACGCAAGCTGGGTGCTGGATGGTTCTGTCACAGTAAGAAAGCCCAGTGAAAGCTTTAAATTGGTCTAGTTGGAGCTTACACATGGGTAAAGGCTCTCCCTGCCGCCATATGTCATTAACCACTCTGTCACCTTGTGCTCCATTATGAGATGAGACACTTCCTCCCCTTATTATCCCCTGGTGGACTGTCAGGGAATTCCCTGTGAGCCGTCTGTCCACTAGAGGTGCGCATGCACACATAAGCCTTCACAGACGTGCACATCGGAATGTGCATGCGCGCGGGTCCGCGCGCATGAGAACAGGCATGCGCAGGGGACATCTTGCCGCCAGACGGGCTATTTAAAGGGGACACTGACACTGCTCCAATGCTGACTGGTCTTCAGCTGTTCCTGAGCCTTGCTTCCTGTGAAAGATACTTGTTTCTGATGATCCTGGCTTGTCACTGACTACGTCCTTGTTTTGCTGATTCAGTACCTCATTCCTACAAGTTGATGACCCTGGCTTTCCCTCAACCACTCTTCTGACTGCTGTTCCTTTACCTCGCTGCCCACTTGCTGACAACCCTGGCTTACCCACGACTCTGCTCCTGTATCCTGCCTTGTTCGAGTGCCTGCCAAACTAGCCGCATTTGCCTTGCTGCACCTAGCTAGGAATTCCTGCCTTGATCCTGCCAGAAACTCTGTTCCAGTACAAGAGTCAGCTCTACAGATTGAGCAGAGTGCTTCCTTAAAGTCTACCACTGTACAGGGCACAGTGACCGTTCCTGATCCGATGGTGCCTGGGACTACACCTACAGGCACTTGTGTTCCTCCTGTCCCTCAGGCCTCTCTATTTCGTCCTCGGAGGGGCCTGGGCTGGAGTAATAAGTGAGGCCAGCCTTGTCAGTTCAGTCTCCCATCAGGTACTTTTCATGGACAGGACAGAAGATGAACACGAGTAGGGGTGGTGATTCAGGCAATTAAGTAGTAATAGGGGACCATTGAATGATAGCTGTAGATTCCTATAATTACCCTTTATGTTAGACCCCCCCCCCCCCCCAAAAAAAAAAATATATATTTTGTCACCTGTCCATGCTGTTTGGCTTGGCCCACAGAAAGCACATGCAGATTCCTTCTGCAAACCCTCCCAGTTGGGTCCTTGCTTCTCCTGCACATGCATGGAAAAGCCAATGGCTACAGAGATGATGTTAGGTTTGCAGGGGTGGCCATATTCCTCAGTATGGAGCTGGCGGTAACTGAGACAGGTATTGGGTGGATAGGGGTAACTTAAAGGGTAACTATACATAAGTATAGTTATCCTTTAAGTCAACCAGTTGCTTTGACCTGCATGGCCAACACATGGGTTCACTTAAAGTGGGATAGAGAATAGATTTGTTTTAGCTGTATCAATGTACACACTGCACATCGCACACTATAGAAGGGTATTAATGTTGTCAGTTAGCCTCTGTTTGCTCTGCAGTTGAGATAGCTTAGCAAGCAGATGCTTTGCGTTAACTGTTCCTTAGTGACGGAGATGGGGCTGTTACGCGTAGTGCCTCTGGCGGCCGAAGCACCGGCAACCAAGGATGGAGGTATCATCAATTCCATCAATCAATGGGGCAGAAAGAGTGCTTTTCACGGCTGTGTTTGCTCTGCTTCGCTCTATGTAATCATCTAATTGATAGACATCAAGAGATTGAGGAACTCTTCAATTTGCTCAGTTTTATGACACCGGCTTAGAGATACAAGTCTGTCAAGTATTTCCCTAATGCAAGAGCTAATGCAATTTAAACCTTTATTGCTGTGCTAATCCTGAACTGTGCAACTGAACTCAGTCCCCTAAACTCAAAAACAAAAATGTAATATATTGCAGCTTACCAGTTCTTAGAACAAGATGGCTGCTTTAGTTTTGTTTTTGCCTTCATTTTTTACCTGGTGATCCCACCACTAACACACTTCCTGTCCTAAGGTATCTACACTCACTCCTCCACTATATCTGTAGACCTATGCCCACCCAGGCAGGATTTCAAACATGACTGCCTTTGTTCATCTCCATACACAGGGGACTAATGGGATTAGTAGTATACAGAAGGAGCGTATGATTGTTTGTTCTTGATGTTAAGCTCCTAAGAAGTGACAAGGACACGGCATGCCAGGCAGGATCTGTAGGTATTCTCTGTACTTGAAGAAAATGTTCTTAGCCTAAAAAAAGGAAAACAAATCCAACCATCACATCTAATGACCCTTAAGCCACAATATATTACATTTTTGTTTTGGGATTTAGTTATTCTTGAAAGGAAATCTTTCACTTTGCCATTCAGAGCGGCCATCTTTTTTGGCGCTTCTGACCATATATCCAGGATTTTACCTATTGCAACCAGAGAGAGGAAGCAGCCTGGGACCCCAACCAAGTCCACATACACATCTGTTTTTATGGGTTTACCTTCTCCAGGGAGCATGCACCACCCCTCCCCCCAATTCTCATTGGAATTACATTAAAACTAAAATATTCATCCTTAGTGGTTCAACACTGCCACAAATCTAAACATTTCTCTTGAAGGACCAGATATCTAGGATATTACCTTCTACTGAACAATCTCCCTATCAGGACCAGAGAGACAGCAGGCTGGGATCCCAACCAGGTCTATACATATACAGCTGTTTTTCTGGGTTTAGATCCTCCAGGGAGCACACTCCAATTCCTCCCTCCCAATACCCATTGGACTTACACTTAAACCAATACTCAACCTTAACGGTTCAGCACTGCCACAAATATGAAAACTGAAGAGGCTGTAAAAATGGTTAATGGCAGTGAGAGGTAGCCCTTGTGTGTCCCGCTACATTACATATGGTGTTTACAAACAGGATCAAGAGCCCCCTTTGGATGAAGTCAGCATCGAGGAAGGGTGATGGTCTTTAGGCTGCTGGGCACTGATCTGCATGTGAGGGCAAGAAGCTGGCAGCAGAGGAGCAGCACAGGGACCAGCTGATCATGGTGCCTAGTGGTAGACCCAATGCAAAAGAGGAAAATTAATCTTGGACCTGGGCCTCTGTTTCCACCCTGTTGAGGGCCTGGGTTTCTGGCGTTATGGCAGGATGGAGGCGCTGCTACCTGTGTGTCTGGGTTGCTCTGCGGAGGAGACACATTTTTGGACCATGGAAGCTACCATCACTTTCCATTTCTGCTCTGATTGGGGCAAGCCAGGTGAAGGGTATGAATGAAAGTATCTAGGTCTGTTTTAGAGATGTGAGGCCGAGAGGATTCTTCCTCAAAGGACAATTTCTCTTGCGGTACCTTTATTGAGTTGTCCCAAGGGATAGATGACATTACCTCTGGCTCTGAGATTGGGAAGAATTACCCCCTTACAAATAACTAAAAAAAACAATTATGTCAATGGGAATTTATCTGAGAGGTAGAAATTGACCATTGCTCAAGGAACCCCTAGTAACCTCTGGAGGAACCCTAGGGTTCCACGGTACCCTGGTTGAGAAACCCTGAATTAGATATTCAATTACACAATTACAGTTTAAATAACTGATGTACAAACGTCCAACCACCATCATTCTTAAATGGCCATCACCCTAAAAATACTATTTGATTCCATAGAAAAATAACACCCCTCAATTATTATTTCCCTGGAGGGGGGTTCCCATGATTATGAATTGTGTGCAGTGACAAATGGACATAAGCTGGCAAAGAGTGTGGGCTTGATAGTGGGGCTGAAATCTGGTTATGCCAGCCTGGGCCAAACCTAGAGTTCCCAAAGGGGTGATTTTGTCTCTGTTCCCATCCTTTGAGTAGCAGGAACTCTGGGGAGCCCCATGCAAAAGTTTACCAGGACACTACGCTTGTAGCCCCAGGCTGAATATTTTGAAGAACACTACTGAACCCTACAATTGTTGTTCTCCATTAACACAGACCTGCATTTTATTCATGATCTGCGAGATCAACCTAGAAAGTGTTTTATTGGTCCAGAAGACAGTGTGCAATCCACCTCATCGCGAGTACCAAAGGGGCCATCAATTATCCATTCAATTATACATGTTTAATCAAGGGGGTGATGTTGTCTCTGTTCCCACCATTTGAGTAACAGAAACTCTGGGGAGCCCCATGCAAAGATTACAGGACACTACGCTTGTAGCCCCAAGCCAAAGATTTTGAGAACACTACCGAACCCTACAATTGTTGTTCTCCATTAACAAGGACCTGCTTAATCCATGATCTGTGAGATCAACCTAGAAAGTGTTTTATTGGTCCAGAAGACAGTGTGCCACCACCTCATCCCAAGCACTGAAAGGGCCATCAATTAGCCATTCAATTATACACGTTTAATCAACTGACGCACAAACGTCCAACCACCACCATTCTTAAATGGCCATCGCCCTAAAAATATTATTTGATTCCAAGAGATAAATAACAGCCGTCAATCGCTATTTTCCTGGAGGGGGGTTCCCTTGATCATGAATTGTGTGGCAGTGGCAAATGGACATAAGCTGGCAAAGAGTGTGGGCTTGATTAGTGGGGCTGAAATCTGGTTATGCCAGGCAGGGCCTTGCCTAGCGTTCCCAAGGGGATGATTTTATCTCTGTTCCCACTCTTTGAGTAGCAGGAACTCTGTGGAGCCCCATGCAAAATATTACCAGAACACTACGCTTGTAGCCCCAGGCCGAACATTTTGAAGAACACTACCGAACCCTACAATTGTTGCTTTCATTAACACGGACCTGCGTTATCCATGATCTGTGAGATCAACCTAGAAAGTGTTTTGTTGGTCTAGAAGACAGTGTGTCATCCACCTCATCTCAAGCACTGAAAGGGCCATCAATTAGCCATTCAATTATACATCTTTAATCAAGGGGGTGATGTTTTCTCTGTTCCCACCATTTGAGTAACAGGAACTCTGGGGAGCCCCATGCAAAGATTACCAGGACACTACGCTTGTAGGCCCAAGCCAAAGATTTTGAGAACACTACGGAACCCTACAATTGTTGTTCACCATTAACAAGGACCTGCATTATCCATGATCTGTGAGATCAACCTAGAAAGTGTTTTCTTGGTCCAGAAGACAGTGTGTCATCCACCTCATCCCAAGCACCAAAAAAGCCATCAATTAGCCATTCAATTATACATGTTTAATCATCTGACGCACAAATGTCCAACCACCACCATTCTTAAATATCCATCGCCCTAAAAATATTATTTGATTCCAAGAGATAAATAACAGCCGTCAATCACTATTTTCCTGGAGGGGGGTTCCCTTGATCATGAATTGTGTGGCAGTGGCAAATGGACATAAGCTGGCAAAGAGTGTGGGCTTGATTAGTGGGGCTGAAATCTGGTTATGCCAGGCAGGGCCTTGCCTAGCGTTGCCAAGGGGGTGATGTTGTCTCTGTTCCCACCCTTTGAGTAGCAGGAACTCTGGGGAGCCCCATGCAAAAGTTTACCAGGACACTACGCTTGTAGCCCCAGGCTGAAGATTTTGAAGAACACTACCGAACCCTACAATTGTTGCTCTCCATTAACAAGGACCTGTGCAATCCATGATTTATGAGATCAACCTAGAAAGTGTTTTACTGGTCCAGAAGACAGTGTGCCATCCCCCTCATCTCAAGCACCAAAAGGGCCATCAATTAGCCATTCAATTATACATGTTTAATCAAGGGGGTGATGTTGTCTCTTTTCCCACCCTTTGAGTAGCAGAAACTCTGGGGAGCCCCATGCAAAGTTTACCAGGACACTACACTTGTAGCCCCAAGCCGAAGATTTTGAAGAACACTACCGTACCCTACAATTGTTGTTCTCCATTAACAAGGACCTGCGCAATCCATGATCTGTGAGATCAACCTAGAAAGTGTTTTGTTGGTCCAGAAGACAGTGTGCCATCCACCTCATCCCAAGCATCAAAAGGGCCATAAATTATCCATTCAATTATACATGTTTAATCAAGGAGGTGATGTTGTCTCTGTTTCCACCATTTGAGTAACTGGAACTCTGCGGAGCCCAATGCAAAGATTACCAGAACACTACGCTTGTAGCCCCAGGCCGAAGATTTTGAAGAACACTATAGAACCCTACAATTGTTGTTCTCCATTAACAAGGACCTGCATTATCCATGATCTGTGAGATCAACATAGAAAGTGTTTTGTTGGTCCAGAAGACACTGTGCCATCCACCTCATCCCAAGCACCAAAAAGGCCATCAATTAGCCATTCAATTATACACGTTTAATCATCTGACGCACAAATGTCCAACCACCACCATTCTTAAATGGCCATCGCCCTAAAAATATTATTTGATTCCAAGAGATAAATGACAGCCTCCAATCACTATTTATCTGAAGGGGGGTTCCCTTGATCATGAATTGTGTGGCAGTGGCAAATGGACATAAGCTGGCAAAGAGTGTGGGCTTGATTAGTGGGGGTGAAATCTGGTTATGCCAGGCAGGGCCTTGCCTAGCGTTCCCAAGGGGGTGATGTTGTCTCTGCTCCTACCGTTTGAGTAGCAGGAACTCTGGGGAGCACCATGCAAACGTTTACCAGGACACTACACTTGTAGCCCCAGGCTGAATATTTTGAAGAACACTACTGAACCCTTCAATTGTTGTTCTCCATTAACAAGGACCTGCGTTATCCATGATCTGTGAGATCAACTTAGAAAGTGTTTTGTTGGTCTAGAACAGTAGTTCTCAACTCCGGTCCTCGGGACCCCCCAACAGGCCAGGTTTTCAGGATAACTGAAATACATCACAGGTGATATCATTTGCTGCTCAGTGATTGCAGTATTCTAGTCTGCATCTCCCCAAAGTAATACTTAAAATCTGGCCTGTTGGTGGGTCCCGAGGACCGGAGTTGAGAACCACTGGTCTAGAAGAACGTGTGCCATCCACCTCATCTCAAGTACTGAAAGGGCCATCAATTAGCCATTCAATTATACATATTTAATCAAGGGGGTAATGTTGTCCCTGTTCCCACCATTTTAGTAACAGGAACTCTGGGGAGCCCCATGCAAAGATTACAGGACACTGCGCTTGTAGCCCCAAGCCAAAGATTTTGAGAACACTACCGAACCCTACAATTGTTGCTCTCCATTAACGCGGATCTGCACAATCCATGATCTGTGAGATAAACCTAGAAAGTGTTTTACTGGTCCAGAAGACAGTGTGTCATCCACCTCATCTCAAGCACTGAAAGGGCCATCAATTAGCCATTCAATTATACATGTTTAATCAAGGGGGTGATGTTGTCTCTGTTCCCACCATTTGAGTAACAGGAACTCTGGGGAGCCCCATGCAAAGATTACCAGGACACTACACTTGTAGCCCCAAGCCGAAGATTTTGAGAACACTACCGAACCCTACAATTGTTGTTCTCCATTAACAAGGACCTGCGTTATCCATGATCTGTGAGATCAACCTAGAAAGTGTTTTGTTGGTCCAGAAGACACTGTGCCATCCACCTCATCCCAAGCACCAAAAAGGCCATCAATGAGCTATTCAATTATACATGTTTAATCATCTGACGCACAAATGTCCAACCACCACCATTCTTAAATGGCCATCGCCCTAAAAATATTATTTGATTCCAAGAGATAAATAACAGCCGTCAATCGCTATTTTCCTGGAGGGGGGTTCCCTTCATCATCAATTGTGTGGCAGTGGCAAATGGACATAAGCTGACAAAGAGTGTGGGCTTGATTAGTGGGGCTGAAATCTGGTTATGCCAGGCAGGGCCTTGCCTAGCGTTCCCAAGGGGGTGATGTTGTCTCTGTTCCTACCGTTTGAGTAGCAGGAACTCTGGGGAGCCCCATGCAAAAGTTTACCAGGACACTACGCTTGTAGCCCCAGGCTGAAGATTTTGAAGAACGCTACTGAACCCTACAATTGTTGCTCTCCATTAACAAGGACCTGCGCAATCCATGATCTATGAGATCTACCTAGAAAGTGTTTTACTGGTCCAGAAGACAGTGTGTCATCCACCTCATCCCAAGCACCAAAAGGGCCATCAATTAGCCATTCAATTATACATGTTTAATCATCTGACGCAAAAATGTCCTACCACCACCATTCTTAAATGGCCATTGCCATAAAAATATTTGATTCCAAGAGATAAATAACAGCCGTCAATCACTATTTTCCTAGAGGGGGGTTCCTTTGATCATGAATTGTGTGGCAGTGGCAAATGGACATAAGCTGGCAAAGAGTGTGGGCTTGATTAGTGGGGCTGAAATCTGGTTATGCCAGGCAGGGCCTTGCCTAGCGTTCCCAAGGGGGTGATGTTGTCCCTGTTCCTACTGTTTGAGTAGCAGGAACTCTGGGGAGCCCCATGCAAAAGTTTACCAGGACACTACGCTTGTAGCCCCAGGCTGAAGATTTTGAAGAACGCTACTGAACCCTACAATTGTTGCTCTCCGTTAACAAGGACCTGCGCAATCCATGATCTATGAGATCAACCTAGAAAGTGTTTTGTTGGTCCAGAAGACACTGTTCCATCCACCTCATCCCAACTACCAAAAGGGCCATGAATTAGCCATTCAATTATACATGTTTAATAAAGGGGGTGATGTTGTCTCTTTTCCCACCGTTTGAGTAGCAGAAACTCTGGAGAGCCCCATGCAAAGTTTACCAGGACACTACGCTTGTAGCCCCAAGCCGAAGATTTTGGAGAACACTACCGAACCCTACAATTTTTGTTCTCCATTAACAAGGACCTGCACAATCCATGATCTATGAGATCAACCTAGAAAGTGTTTTTCTGGTCCAGAAGACAGTGTGTCATCCACCTCATCCCAAGCACCAAAAGGGCCATCAATTAGCCATTCAATTATACATGTTTAATCAAGGGAGTGATGTTTTCTCTGTTCCCACCCTTAGAGTAGCAGGAACTCTGGGGAGCCCCATGCAAAGTTTACCAGGACACTACGCTTGTAGCCCCAAGCCGAAGATTTTGAAGAACACTAACGAACCCCATAATTGTTGCTCTCCATTAACAAGGACCTGCGCAATCCATGATCTATGAGATCAACCTAGAAAGTGTTTTACTGGTCCAGAAGACAGTGTGCCATCCACCTCATCCCAACTACCAAAAGGGCCATCAATTAGCCATTCAATTATACATGTTTAATCATCTGACGCACAAAACGTCCAACCACCACCATTCTCAAGTAGTCATCACCATAAAAATACTATTTGATTCCTTAGGAAAATAACAGCGGGCGTTGCGGATGTACCGTCTTAATTGATAACAGCCAGGGTAACGAGCGAGCTAATGCTAGTTATTTGGTGGCGAATTGACGCTTAATAGCTTTCAATCTACGTTAATAATTTCAGTCAGTTTGTGTGTTTAACCTGCATGGCTGCATTAAGTGGATATAAATTGGGCCTTGAGCTGTTTATGACATCCAGCTTTTAGAGCCGCTTCCAGGGTGTAATTTAAAGGGTGGTATATCCAGGGTAGTTCATTCAGACATCACAGATGCTAAAATACATATTAGTATTTATTTAATAGCATATATAGAGTCACATGTCATATCCTTTCGGAATAACTGCCTTCCGCTGAGAAAGAGAAATTACCTTTTAGTTACATGGATACTTAGACAGATCAAATTAAGACATATGTCCATCAAGCTTAGCCTTTAACAGGAAAGGATAGTGTATTTTATAGAGAGTATATATTAAATTAATAATAATTTTTATATGATTTTAATGTTTTTTTTTTAAACTTGCTCTTTCATATTTTGTCATTGTGCTATTAGAGATTTACAGATTGGCCACTAGAGGGGGCTCACAGTGGTTCAGTGCAAGTACTCTACGTTTTAATAACCGTTAAGATAACAGTCACACTGTTTGACTGCCCCCATGTACAAAGATATCTAAAAATCAGGGGCGTTGCTAGGGGGTGGCTATTGGGGCTATAGCCCCGAGTCTGGGGCCCATAGCCCCGAGTCTCTTACCGGGTGGGTGCAGTTCTGCAATTAGCAAGTATGTCTGGGGACCCTGATGTAAGGGGAATCCACACTCAGGTATGTTACAAAAAATATATATATATATATATATATATATATACACACACACGTATATTATATACATGTGTATGCCCACTCAAGCGTATGACTTTACTTTGCTGCTATGGGCTCTAGCCCCAGATCTTTTGTAGACCTAGCAACGCCCCTGCTAAAAATTATACAAAGAAACAACGTTTTGTAATAACTCTATGCAGATTAAAAGACATACATTACTGCAGCTGTGTAATCTTTAATACATCATTACATTTATTTTTTTAAAATGCAAACCATGTAGGTACCTGAATGTGCCCTGGTATCAGCCTCTTGCAGTCCCTGTACAGCAGGGCTGGAGTTTGAGAGGAAAAAGCAGCACAAAGAGCCAAACAATGTGTGTGCTGATAAGAAGCATGCTGATCAGAGGAGAGAGCAGAGTGACAGATGGATGAGCTCATCAATCCTCTGCTTCTCCTTTTATTGGGCAACCCTTACATTAAGTTTTCCTTGTTCGGTGCCGGTTTTCTTTTGCAGCGCACTCCACGTAGGAGCCGCTGGTGAATAGGGATCCCCCACCCTGCACAGCCAGGCACACCAAACTTTCCACAGGCTCACTGAGACAGGAAACAGTGCATGTGGCTTTTTTTTTGTTTTTTAGTATTTATCTAGGGGTTAATAACTTGGATGGGGGTAGGGGTATTATGGGATGCCAACTTGACTGGAACAAAGTCTTTTCAGGGACACTCATCTATATACATTCCGTATATACTCTCCTCTTCCTCCAGCACATCATTTGCTTGCAGAAACATTCAGCCCAGCTGCAACACTGTTTAAGTGGCATCTGACAGGGCACAGGTCCAGCAAAAGCCCATTACAGGCAGGGACCACGGGCCCCTTTGGCATCCCGGAGAATCATAGCAATGTCCCGGAGTGGAGCCTCGTGCCGGAACAAGTTCCGGCATTCGGCTCTATTGACGTTCCTGGCAGGAGTGTGCTGGCGCAGGCACCAGCAGGGCATTTTTTTCTGTCCAGATCTGCTCACTTCTCCCTGCCAGAGGCGGCTCTCATCACAAATGTCAGCACATTTGTCCGCTGGGACTCTGTGATCCTGGAGTGGACTGACCAATCGGGCACTGCCCGAGGGCCCTGGGCCAATAGGGGCCTCCTCATGGAGAGTCCAGCAGCAGCAGGTGCGGGGAGCGGGACAGCGAAGGCTCCAGATATGGTCAGGATGACAGCACCTGGCTCCAGGAGGCTGCAGGGAAGGGTGGCAAGGGCCGAGAGCCCTGGAGGGAGAAGAGCTGCGAAGATATCCCAGGACCGGAGGATAGGCCGACCTGGGCCGGAGAAAGAGAACGAGGACGGGCGGGAGGACCATGCAGGCAGCCAGGGACCGCTCTATCTTACAGCAAACAGATCCTCTGAAAGGAGCAAAGCACCTACCCACTGCTGGCCATCATGAACATCCTGCCCGCAGACAAAGACTGTAGACTGGGACATGGGTGCACAGAAGGGACTGCAGACAGGGACAGGGCTATAAGTCTCTCACTCCCTCTCTCTCTCTCACTCCCCCCTCCCTCTCTCACCCCCCTCTTTCTCAGCCCCCCTCTTTCTCACTTACCCCTCTCTCTCCCCCTCTCTCTTGCCACTTTTCTCTCTCTCTCACCCGCTTCTCTCTCTCACCCCTCCCTCTCTTTTTCACCTCTTCTCTCTCTTTCTCACCTCCCTCACTCTCTCCCCCCTCTCTCTCTCTCTTCCCCGTCCTACAAGTACTACCGGTCGTCACCCATCCACGAAACGAGGAAAGTCTCCTAGACAAACGACATTCTATCTCGCCAGGGACCGACGGACGTACCAGGAGGGCGGGCAGGAGCAAGAGAAAGAGGCCGGGTCCAGCCGGATAGGAGGCCAGGACCCTATAGAAGCGTCGAGAAGAGGGAGGTCCCGAGAGCCGGGAACGGTGGGAAGGGACGTCGGAGGACCTCGGTCCACGAC
>BLSH010437729.1:285259-319575 GCA_018402905.1 Glandirana rugosa
AAAACAAAAGCTGATTGGCTCCCATGCTGAAAACAAAAGCTGATTGGCTCCCATGCTGAAGATAAAAGCTGATTGGCTCCCATGCTGAAGATAAAAGCTGATTGGCTCCCATGCTGAAAATAAAAGCTGATTGGCTCCCATGCTGAAGATAAAAGATGATTGGCTCCCATGCTGAAAATAAAAGCTGATTGGCTCCCATGCTGAAAATAAAAGCTGATTGGTGCCCATGCTGAAAATAAAAGCTGATTGGTGCCCATGCTGAAGATAAAAGCTGATTGGCTCCCATGCTGAAAATAAAAGCTGATTGGCTCCCATGCTGAAGATAAAAGATGATTGGCTCCCTTGCTGAAGATAAAAGCTGAGTGGCTCCCATGCTGAAGATAAAAGCTGAGTGGCTCCCATGCTGAAGATAAAAGCTGATTGGCTCCCATGCTGAAGATAAAAGCTGATTGGCTCCCATACTTTAGATAAAAGCTGATTGGCTCCCATGCTTTAGATAAAAGCTGATTGGCTCCCATGCTGAAGATAAAAGCCGATTGGCTCCCATGCTGAAGGTAAAAGCTGATTGGCTCCCATGCTGAAGGCAAAGCTGATTGGCTCCCATGCTGAAGGCAAAGCTGATTGGCTCCCATGCTGAAGATAAAAGCTGATTGGCTCCCATGCTGAAAACAAAAGCTGATTGGCTCCCATGCTGAAAACAAAAGCTGATTGGCTCCCATGCTGAAGATAAAAGCTGATTGGCTCCCATGCTGAAGATAAAAGCTGATTGGCTCCCAAGCTCAGCTGCACCAGATTTTGCACCCCCCAGCTTTAGTAAATCTCCCGCCATGTCAAATTTTTTTTTTTTATTTAACTTTACAAAAAAAAAATGTATGCCCGTTACAAAGTGTCACAAAGAGTTAACGGCCCATCGCCCGCAAGATGTCATCTGCTAGATTGCTCTTATCTTCGAGTCCCTCATACTTTCCTTTATTAAAATCAATACAGCCCATTTGCTTAGATTGTTTCCATGCTAATAATACTCTATTGATATACGGCACGCGCTTTTTTTTTTTTTTTTATTGAACTAAACAAATTTCCTCTTTGTGCCCCGGAGGTCAGGCCAGCCGAGGGAAGGTGCTGTTTATAAATTGTGTATTTACTGCCTGTCCCCTGATTGGGAACATATCTGTTCCGCAAGCTTCAGGTGCCCTTTAAAGGAGGGGGGAGATTTATGGCCGATTTCCTGCTTATTTTAGACAAAGAGAACCATTTTCTGCGAAGTAATGAATGCGCGGCGTAAGGGGGGAGCCAGACGCCTATTTAACAGGCATATTGTAGCCGAAGCAACCGCGTTTTTTTTTTTATTTGATGGCGATTGGCGCTCATAATGCTCATTCGTTTTATTTGTGAAATTGTCAATTGAACACGGAGCCTATTGTGTGCCGTGCAGTTCCTTAGATTTCCTCTAGATGGCAGAAGCGGATATTGTGAGACCCACTGATGGGAGCAACTGGAAGAGGAGGTGCTGAGGGGTGGAGGATTACTAAAAGAGTAGAGAATGTTGACTCCAAGGGTAGCACACAGTAGTGCCTGGCAATGGCTTTACCCATCCTAGGGTAGCACACAGCAGTGCCAGGCAATGGCTTTACCCAATCTGGGTAGCACACAGCAGTACCAGGCAATGGCTTTACCCATCCCAGGATAGCACACAGCAGTGCCAGGCAATGGCTTTACCCATCACAGGGTAGCACACAGCAGGCAATGGCTTTACCCATCCCAGGATAGCACACATCAGTGCCAGGCAATGGCTTTACCCATCCCAGGGTAGCACACCGCAGTGCCAGGCAATGGCTTTACCCATCCCAGGGTAGCACACAGCAGTGCCAGGCAATGGCTTTACCCACCCCAGGATAGCACACAGCAGTGCCAGGCAATGGCTTTACCCACCCCAGGGTAGCACACAACAGTGCCAGGCAATGGCTTTACCCATCCCAGGGTAGCACACAGCAGTGCCAGGCAATGGCTTTACCCACCCCAGGATAGCACACAGCAGTGCCAGGCAATGACTTTACCTATCCCAGGATAGCACACAGCAGTGCCAGGCAATGGCTTTACCCATCCCAGGGTAGCACACAGCAGTGCCAGGCAATGGCTTTACCCATCCCAGGATAGCACACAGCAGTGCCAGACAATGGCTTACCCACCCCAGGGTAGCACACAGCAATGCCAGGCAATGGCTTTACCCACCCCAGGGTAGCACACATCAGTGCCAGGCAATAGCTTTACCCATCCCAGGGTAGCACACATCAGTGCCAGGCAATGTCTTTACCCATCCCAGGGTAGCACACAGCTGTGGCTGGCAATGGCTTTACCCATCCCAGGGTAGCACACAGCAGTGCCAGGCAATGGCTTTACCCATCCCAGGATAGCACACAGTAGTGCCTCTGAATGGCTTTACCCAGCCCAGGGTAGCACACAGCAGTGCCAGGCAATGTCTTTACCCATCCCAGATAGCACACAGCAGTGCCAGGCAATGGCTTTACCCATCCCAGGGTAGCACACAGCAGTGCCAGGTAATAGCTTTACCCACCCCAGGATAGCACACAACAGTGCAAGGAAATGGCTTTACCCATCCCAGGGTAGCACACTGCAGTGCCAGGCAATGGCTTCACCCATCCCAGGATAGCACACAGCAGTGCCAGGCAATGGCTTTACCCATCCCAGATTAGCACACAGCAGTGCCAGGCAATGGCTTTTCCCACCCCAGGATATCACACAGCAGTGCCAGGCAATGGATTTATCCACCCCAGGGTAGCACACAGCAGTGCCAGGCAATGGCTTTACCCATCCCAGGATAGCACACAGCAGTGCCAGGCAATGGCTTTACCCACCCCAGGATAGCACACAGCAGTGCCAGGCAATGGCTTTACCCACCCCAGGGTAGCACATATCAGTGCCAGGCAATGGCTTTACCCATCCCAGGGTAGCACACAGCAGTGCCAGGCAATGGCTTTACCCATCCCAGGGTAGCACACAGCAGTGCCAGGCAATGGCTTTACCCATCCCAGGATAGCACATAGTAGTGCCTGGGAATGAGTTTAACAGCGGGTCCAGGAAAAAAACGGCTCTGAAAACGCAATTTCGTCTGCGTTTTGTATCGGCGTTAGTGAGCGTTTTGTTTAACCGGTTCCCGACTGCGCGCAGTATATTTACTGCTGCTGTTTGGCACTGTCTCGCGAATCGCCGGCGGTGAGCTCTTGTGCCCGCTGCACCCTGCAGGAGTGTGCCCGCGGCTCGGGTGGCTTTTTGTAAGCAGCACTTATGTGCGTTTATCGGCAGTGCCGTTTTTGACCTTTTTTCTTTTTTTTTTTTTTTTACTTCATTAGCTTCCATTGACTGCAAAAAGTGTTGGACACCAATAAACGGCCGTTTAGCGGCTTTTATGAGCGTTTATCAACGTCCAGCGTTTTTTGCGGTCAGAAGAACGACTCCTGAACGCCAATTGAGGGCGTTCAGATAACAGCTCAAAAACGCCACTGCTGTTAAACAACAATAAACGTCCGTGTGTGCATGGACACATAGGATAACATAGAGGGGCGTTTATGGGCTGTTAAAAAAACCCAAAAAAACGTCCAAACGACCATAAACGGTCTTTTATCAGCTTCAGTGTGCATGGATTCTTAGGCTCGATTCACATCAATGCATTTTGCTTTTGAGCGTTTTTTCAGTGCTTTTTGTTGTGCTTTCTGCGTTTTTTACGGCGTTCATAGCGCGATTTTGACGCGATTTGCGTTTTTTTGTGGGCAAAATTTGGTTGCTAGGCAGATTTAAAAAGGCAAAACGCAAATCGCGGTAAAAATGCATCAAAAAGGCAGCACTTGCGTTTTTCTTGCACGCCCATTGAAGTCTATTACATGCAAAACGCAGCATTTTTGCGGTAAAAAAAGTCCCAGACCCGTTCCAAAAATGCAGAGGCACAAAAATGCATTGATGTGAACGTCTTCCATGTTAAAAAATTCCCTGCATTTCTGCAAAATGCATCAAAAAAAGTGCATCAGTGTGAATGGTGCCCAGTCACACGTGCATTTTACAAACGTGCGTTTTTTTTGGGGGGGGGCATTTTTTGCGCAACACGCGTAGGGCATTCCATTGGTTTCAACAGACTGCCCTATGTGCAACAAAGGTGGCAAAGAAGATCATGGAGCTTTTTGCTTCATCCTGGTCTGCGTGTCTTTTACTGTGCGTTTGTTACCTGCGGCCAAAAATGCGTCTGCTGCTGTGTTTGGGGTTTCATTAAAGTGGAGCTCCGGTCGGTTTCAGAACTACGGCCCCCGGCGTTGCTGATTCTAATGCCATCAAGGTTCGCAATGTTTTATCTTTTTTTTTTTAAGGCAGATTACATTTTAGTGCCGGTTCACATCAGTGCAGCTTCAAAGTCGAGCGACTTTGAAGCTGCCGTCCCTGTGCGACTTCATCGCACCTTGCAGTCAACGTCACTAACAGAAGTCAATGGAAGTCGTGTTGAAGTCACCCCAAAGTGTTGCAAGAACCTTTTTCTAAGCAGGAGCGATTTGAGTCGCACTGATTAGGATGGTTCCATTGCCGTTAATGGGGCGCGACTTGTCATGCGACTTTGTCTTTGTGAAACGGGGCTCAACATATGTCCATTTCTGCCATACCTCGCCACGGCTCCTGAGATATTAGTGTCATCAGTCCCAGGAGTCAATGGGCATCCTTGTTTGACAGGTTGCCATACCAACAGGGGGCGGGAACTCCAATGCCGCCATTGTTATGGCAACCTGCAATGCACTGAGTGCGCCACTCTTTGTTCACGAGATCGGGAGGTGCACACTGGGTACCCAGCAGCACCCTTTACCAGAAAGAAACTCAGAGCGAGCGTCAGATGCCCACACTAAGGATAAAAGCTTACTGAATCCCAATGGGGCAGTGAGTACAAAAAAGAATAAAGACAGCAAACTTTGCAGCATATGCTGATTTACATTGCATAACCTACGACTATCATGGGGGTTACTTGTTTGAAAAAAGGTCGGACCTCCACTTTAATAATTAAAATGTGCCCCTGATGACGTCATATATGAGGAAAACGGATTGGACGGAGCCGGGTCATGGAGGCTATTTAAAAATAGCCGGAGCTCCACTTTAATAATTAAAATGGGCCCCTGATGATGTCATATATGAGGAAATGCGTCGGGGGGAGCTGGGTCACGGGGTTTATTAAAAAAAAAGCCGGAGCTTTGCTCTAATAATTAAAACGCGCCACTGATGACGTAAAATATGAGGAAACGCGTTGGTCGGAGCCGAGTCACGGGGGTTATTTAAAAAAAAGGCAGAGCTCCACTTAAATAATTAAAACGTGCCCCTGATGTTGTCAAATATGAGGAAATGCGTTGGAAGGAGCCGGGTCACGGGAGTTATTTTTAAAAAAGCCGGATCTCCGCTTTAGTAATTAAAACGTGCCACTGATGATGTCAAATATGAGGAGACGCATTGGGCGGAGCCGGGTCACGGGAGTTATTTTAAAAAAGTTGGAGCTCCACTTTAATAATTAAAACGTGCCCCTGATGATGTCAAATATGAGGAAACGCGTTGAGCGGAGCCGGGTCACAGGGTTTTTTTTAAAAAAATCCGGAGCTCCGCTTTAATAATTAAAACGTGTCACTGATGATGTCAAATACGAGGAAACGTGTTGGTCGGAGCCAGGTCATGGGGGTTATTTAAAAAAAAACAGAGCTCCGCTTTAATAATTAAAACGTGCCACTGATGATGTCAAATACGAGGAAATGTGTTGGACGCAGCCGGGTCACGGGGTTTATTTTTAAAAAATCCAGACCTCCGCTTTAATAATTAAAACGTGACACTGATGACGTCAAATATGACGAAACACGTTGGGTGGAGCCAATACACACAACGCTGTGCATGTGCGAACTAGCCACAGCCATCTTGGTTTTGGGCGCATAGAACATCCATGTGATAACATCTGTCTGCAAAAGTGCATTTACCCCTATTAAATACTGCTTTACCCCACTGGTTTGCACTATAGGGAGTGCTTCTTCCTTTTTTCATGACATTATTTCTGCATGGAGCTTTACTGCATATTGATGTGTGGCATACAACGAGGTGTAATTGTCTGGTGAGACGCTTGAAGGAAGTCGGAGGTGGCTGTGGAATATAAAGGCAGGCGCTACTTGCCCTCTCCTTAGTGAGGAGCATTTGAGTCTGGTGAGCCTCCACCTTTTATGGTGGTTTGGTGGTTTGGTCCTATCGCTGAAAAGCTTTGCGGCTATTGGGATGCACATTCTAGTTCTCTTCTCGTATATAGTGACAAATTCATTCAAGACCATGTTGCAAAAATGAATACACCCCCAATAAAAGTCTTAGTGCCCATTCACACCAGGGCGACTTGCGATCTGACTTGTGTCGCCCCAAGTCGCTTGACATGTGAAATCCCATTGAAGTGAATGGGAGGCGTCTTAACCACTTCAGCCCCGGAAGGATTTCCCACTGTAGGACCAGAGCACTTTTTGCGATTCAGCTCTGCGTCGCTTTAACTGACAATTGCGCGGTCGTGCGGCGTTGTACCCAAACGAAATTTGCGTCCTTTTTTTCCCACAAATAGAGCTTTCTTTTGGTGGTATTTGATCCCCTCTGCGGCATTTCTGATTTCAAAAGAAGAGCGACAATTTTGCAAAAAAAAAAACCCAAACAATATTTCTTAATTTTTGCTAAAATACATAACCAAAAAAAATATATAAAAAAACTAATTCTTCGGTTTTGGCCGATTTATATTCTTCCTCATATTTTTGGTACAGAAAAAAATCGCGATCGGCGTTTATTGATTGGTTTGCTCAAAAGTTGCCGCGTACACAATCCATGAGAATTAATTTCTGGCGTTTTAACAATTTTTTTTTTACTGGTAATGGCGGCGATCTGCGATTTTTATCGGGACTGCGATATTGCGGCGGACATGTCGGACATTTTTGACACTTTTTTGGGACCAATGACATTTATACAGCGATCAGAAATGTAAATATCCACTGATTACTGTATAAATGTCATTGGCAGGGAAGGCGTTAACCTGCAGGGGTTGATCTAGGGGGTAACTGCGTTCCCTAGGCGTGTTCTAACTGTGAGGGGGCTGGGCTGGCAGGGGCACCAGAGATCTAACTGATCCCAGTGACAGGGAGCAGTAGATCTCTTACATGCCGCCTGACAGAGCGGGAAACTGCCGTGTTTACCGTTCTCTCTCTCTGGCAGCTCATCGCGGCTCGCCGGCGCACATCGGGTCACTCACACTCCACCCGCTAGCTGCGCACGTGCGAATCGCCACTTATATACGGCGAATCGCAGGACAGCACCACACTGCAGCAGTAAATATGTGGCACGTGGCCTGGAAGTTGTTAAATAGCCACTGATTACTGTATAAATGTCACTGGCAGGGAAGGGGTTAAAACTAGGGGGCGATCAAAGGGTTAAATGTGTTCCCTGTCAGTGTGTTCTGTGTGGGGGCGGGGGAGGAGAGAGATCGCTGCTCCATTATACTGGGAACCTATGGTCACTCTCCTCTCCCGTCAGAACGGGGATGCGCTTGTTTACATTCACGGATCCCCTTTTTGTCACTGTGGGGGGAGCGATCGCGGGTGGCTGGCGGACATCGAGTCCCCCCCACCGCTGATTGGCTCCCCCGCTAGCCAAAGAGCGCACGCGCGCCTACAATACACGCTCGCATGCCCGCTGTCAAATGACGGCGATTTGCCACCATCAAACGGTGGCGGCTGGTCGGCAAGTGGTTAATGACCGGAGCACTTTTTGCTATTCGGCACTGCGTCATTTTTAACTGACAACTGCGCGCTCGTGCGGCGTTGTACCCGAAAAAAAAAATTGACGTCCTTTTTTTCCCGCAAATAGAGCTTTCTTTTGGTGGCATATGTTCTCCTCTGTGGTTTTTATTCTTTGCACTATAAACATAAGAAGAGCGACAATTTTGAAAAAAAAAGCACTTTTAGCTATAATAAGGCCCCCCCAACTTGGGCGTGCCTGGGCACACCCTATTGACCCACTGCAGAGCACGTTTCCACCTGTTGCCTGGGTGGCACACACCTATGCTCCCCATTAACCAAGTACCACAACCATCAAGTGCATAGGCCCCCTACTTCCCTTCTCTGTCCTGCCCCGGAACAAGTGAGTACACTAAGGTAAGGGGGACTCAGATGTAAGGGATACTCTGTGGACTCTAATATAAGAGGGAGCTTTGGGAGCCCTGATTTAAGGTGGAATGCTGGGAATTCTGATGTAAGTGGAAGCTTTGGTGAGCAGAAACCTCCTTACATCAGAGTTCCATTTTATAACACAATCCACAGTGTTCCCCCTTAATAAACAATAAATTGACGTGTTCTGCTAAAGAGTTCGGGTTTGGCTTGAAGAAAAGGTGGCAACCCTACATGGAAGGTATCACCTCGACAGGGGCGTCTTCTGATGAGAAAGGGTTGAAGAAAATCACCATGCAAGGTTACTGCAGTTGGCTACAGAAGTAGAAAGCCAAACTGGGGTGATCGTTTCCCGTGACACAATACGGTGTACACTGTAGGGCAGCCTTTCTCAACCTTTTCAACACCGAGGAACCCTTGAAATAATTCTCCGGTCTCGGGGAACCCCTGCTAAAACTTACAGATGGCTAAAAAGATCAATGGTGTCATTGGGAATTTATCTGAGCGGTAGAAATCGCTCAAGGAACCCCTAGGAACCCTGGTTGAGAAACCCTGCTGTAGAGGAACGGCATGCATGGGTGTCGTCCATGAAGGAAGCCTAAAGCCCGTGCACAAAAAAGCCCACCTAGAATTGGCCAGGGCCCATGCTGAAAAAGAAGAAGACTACTGGGCCTCTGTACCCTGGAGTGATGAGACCACGATAAATGTTTTTGGATCTGATGGCATCGCAAAGGTGAGGAGTGCAAAGAAAAATGCATGGTGCCTACAGTAACACATGGTGGTGGCCATGACCTTCTGTGGGGCATGCTGGTGTCGGGGAGCTGCATTTCGTCGATGGTATCATGAATTCATAGATGTACTGCTCTATATTGAAAGAGAAAATGTTAGCATCACTCCTTGCATTTGGTCGCCCTGCACTTTTCCAACATGGCAATCATCCAAACCACACATCTAAGGCCACTGCTTCTGAAGAAGAACCGGGCGAAAGAGATTCAGTGGCCGTCTCCTGATCTGAACCCAATCGGGGAACACCTATGGGGAATTCTGAAGAAACGAGCGTCACTCTCCATTCAGAATCCATGCTCTAGAAGAGGTCGTTCTTGAAGAATGGAAAAAGGTTGATGCTGCAATATGTCGCCAACTTGTTCATTCCCTACCTAGAAGACTTGGTGCTGTCCTTACAAATCATGGAGGCCATACAAAATACCAGATGAAGGAGTTTTTCTTGTGGGGTGTATTCATTTTTGCATCAACTAATTTGCTGTAACTGCAAGTATAAGTCCAGAGCCTGGACAAGGGGTGGGTAGGAGATGCACGCACATTTCAGATCAGTGGTTGGTGACCTGTGGGTGACATTTAGACCCTTTGAAGGAACTGAGCTTCAGGGAAGCACTGGAAAGGGAAGCATAAGTCTAGAGTGGGGACGAGGGGTGGGCAGGAGGTCAGTTGCCCCTTATATAGCATCGGGGGGGGGCACACTGTCACTGCATGCACACTCCAGGTCAGTGGTTGGTGACCCTTGGGTAATGTTAAAACTCTTTGAAGGAACTGAGCTTCAGGGGAGCACTTGAAAAGTAAGTATAAGTCTAGAGCTAGGATGAGGGGTGGGCAGGTGGTCAGTTGCCCCATATATAACATTGGGGGGGGGGCTCCCTGTCACCGCATGCTCCAGATCAGTGGTTGGTGACCTGTGGGTTATGTTAAGACTCTTTAAAGGAACTGAGCTTCAGGGGAGCATTGGATAGGTAAGTATAAGTCCAGAGCCGGGACAAGGGGTGGGCAGGAGGGCAGTTGTCCCAGATGCACCAATGGGGAGGTGGGGGGTGGGGGTGGCATCCTGTTACTGCATGCACACTTTAGATCAGTGGTTGGAGACCTGTGGGCAACATTTAGGTTCTTTGAAGGAACTGAGCTTCAAGGGAGCATTGGGCATGTAAGTATAAGTCCAGAGCCGGGACAAGGGGTGGACAGGATGGCAGTTGCCCCAGATGCAGCATTGTCACTGCACACACACTGCACACACACTTTAGCTCGGTGGTTGGTGACCTGTGGACAGTGTTAAGACTCTTTGAAGGAACTAAGCTTCATGGGAGCACTGGAAGGGTAAGTATAAGTCCAGAGCCAGGACAAAGGGTGGGCAAGAGGGCAGTTGCCCTAGATCCACCAGCGGGAGGGGAGGGGCCTGTCACTACATGCACACTCCAGATCAGTGGTTGGTCACCTGTGGGCAACATTAGGACTCTTTGAAGGAACTGAGCTGCAAGGAAGCTCTGGAAAGGTAAGTATAAGTCCAGCGCCAGGACAATGGGTGGGCAGGAGGGCACAAGCGGGAAGGTGGAGGGGTCTATCACTGCACGTACATTTCAAATCACTGGTTGGCGACCCGTGGGCAACATTTAGACTCTTTACTTAACGTTAAGACTCTTTAAAGGAACTGATCTTCAGGGGAGCACTGGAAATGTAAGTATTCCCATGCCCACTCTTCACCCCATTCACCCATGGCTGACACAATAAACCAGGGGTAGGCAACCTGCGGCCCTCCAGCTGTTGCAAAACTACAAGTTCCATCATGCCTCTGGGAGTAATTGTACCCATCAGCCTTGCATTGCCTCATGGGAAATGTAGTTCTACAACAGCTGGAGGGCCGCCGGTTGCCTACCCCTGCAATAAACACAATGTGCATGCGCAACCACCTTCTAGCTGCTAGAAAGCAAGTGATTGAATATGCATGTGCAGTTCACACTCCATGCCAACCAAGGCCAGCTGGAGCAAGTAGTCACAGAATGGGTGCAGGGTGTTACACCCAATCCCCACGCTTACTTTAGATGCTGGTGTAGCCAGGTGCTCCCTTGAGAGTGGCTGGTAGTTGTGGTTCACCTGATAGCTGACCTCAGTCGCACCATAAATCACACTGACCAGGCCGGTTCTTGTTTTTGTTGTTTTATTTAGGGGAATTAACTTGGATGGGGATAAGGGGTGACTGTGGGATGCCCCAACAATTATGGTACAAGGTTCCCATGCACAAGCCTGTATATGCACACGTCACTGCAGACTCTCCCTCTGCAGACTGTTACTACTCACAACACTCCAGCACTTCACTTGCTGACCATTCCTCTTACAGTTCTCTCTCTACACAGAACTCACAGATTTACACTTCTTTGCTTCTCTCCAGCCCAGAACTTAGTTTCCAGCCTGAAGGGAAATTTATCCGACTTCTCTATACCTTTCTCTTCACCGCGGTTAGCACATGGTGAGGCCTACCCTGTTGCAGCAGGACTTCAGGAACACCCATTACAGGCCAGGCCCCTGAATGTGCAACAAAGTAATTTAGTGCTTACCGGGTCTTTGACGGACTACAACTCCCAGCCCATCCTCTTCCAGGTCTCATCAACCTGCTCTCTAGTAGTGACTCTCCTTTCCCTTGACTCACTCCCAAGGCTCCCACAGACTGTCCACCATTCCTCTCCCAGCCTGCTCCAGCACTTTCTCCTCCAGTCCCAGGGACCGTCACTCACTGCACCGGTGGGTACCTTAAAGTCTCTCTCCTCCTGTAGCACCTCCGCTGTTCTCCTGTTCCTCCTGTGCGGCTCCAGGAATTGCTCTCCTTTCTGGCTGCACCTGAACCCCCAGGCCCCAAGGTCACTCCCCCCAGACTGGGGGCGACCTCTTGGGTAGGGACCTCCTCAGCGCCTCTGCTACATCTCCAGACTTCCACCCGACACTACTCCTCCCAGATTGGGCCTGCCCCCTGCCAATCCTGCTTGGGGATTGGTAGGGGCTCCCTAGAACACTCCAGATGGCTCCACCCACCTCCCAGCTCTCTGACCAGAAAACCTTCCCCAGGTTTCCAGAAAGAAGTGGGAGGTTCTGGTGACCTCATCTGTTAAGTCCACCCAATCCTCCCTGAGCTTCTCCTTCCACCCCAGATCAAAACATTCAGGCCTGATTAAATGTACCTCTCCTAGCCAAAACCCTGCTAGAAAACGCACCTACACTATGGGGCGCTACCAGTGTTGCCAACCTCCCACAGTGTTTTTTACTGGCAAAGCATGGGGAATTTACTGACGGAGCACATTTTTTTACTGACAACCTTAAAAATAACAGCACTCCTATTAAAAACTAAGACAATTGATAGTTAAACACAACATGGAAACACTGACAATACCCATATCAAGTAATTTGCCTGGTTTACACCTAAAAAGTCAGCACAGCATGACAAATTATCAGACCCTGATATTCATAGACAGTTGAAAAAATCACTGATTTTTACAAACTGTCAGTAAATTTACTGGCGGTTGGCAACACTGGGTGCTACACTGGAGGAACCTCTTCTGGCACCATAAAACTCTATGGGGGACGTTTGCTTACAAGAGAACCTGTCACTTTAAGTCAGTGGTTCTCAACTCCGGTCCTCGGGACCCCCCAACAGGCCAGGTTTGCAGGATAACTGAAATACATCACAGGTGATATCATTTGCTGCTCAGTGATTGCAGTGTTCTAGTCTGCATCTCCCCAAGGTAATACTTAAAATCTGGCCTGTTGGTGGGTCCCGAGGACCGGATTCGAGAACCACTGCTTTAAGTGAAAGAAGCACTTTGAAAGGTTTGGCCTTGAAACGTTTTGTAACAATCGCTGTATTCTGACGAAAACCTACAAACGCGTTATTTTTAGCGTAGGATCTCAGATGTCTTTGAGGTGTGAATGTTCTGCGGCTTTGCTTAAGCAAATGTCTGATTCCTAGAAGTCCTCTTATCGTCGATCACAGGTTTGCACTTTCCCATTATTTACCATCATGAATGGCTGTGCTCTGTATTGCGGGGTTTGCCGTATTTTCCATGTCATACACAATGTAACGTATCGGCCTTCATACAATGGTTTGTGTTGGCTGACCCACAATAGGACCTGTAACTTATTACCGCTGACACTTGTGAATCGGGGATTTCCCGCAGACTTCTTAGTGCGCAACTTCAAACAATTCCTGGAAGGCCGAGCGATCGTCTCGTTTTCTTCAGAATCTCCTTTACACTACGAGGGAAAGAAACTCCTTTACCCCTCCACGGCTGCTGGACCGGAGGCAGCACAGGGGGATTAAATCTGCCCAAGAGACATAAAACTTTAACTTTAACGGGTAACTCCACTTTTGTGGGGAAAAAAAAATAGCAAATTATAAAAAAAATAAAAAAATAAAAAAAAAAGATAAAAAAATTAAAAAAAAATAAAAAAAATAAATAAATAAAATAAAAAATAATATAACATCTCCACTTGACCTCCGTAAAAGATTGACCCCCCCCCCCCCTTCATGACCAGGCCTTTTTTTTTTTTTTTGCGTTACGGCACTGCGTTACTGTAACTGACCATTGCGCGGCCGTGCGACGTTGTACCCGAATAAAATTGACGTCCTTTTTTTCCCACCAATAGAGCTTTCTTTTGGTGGTATTTGATCACCTCTACGTTTTTTATTTTTTGCGCTATAAACAAAAAAAGACCGACAATATTGAAAAAAATATATATTTTTTTTACTTTCTGCTACAAAAAAATCCAATAAAAATGTAAGCACAGGGGGATTAAATCTGCCCAAGAGACATATAACTTTAACGGGCAACTCCACTTTTGTGGGAAAAAAATAGCAAATTATAAAAAAAAAAGAAATAATAAAAAAAAAGATAAAAAAATAAATAATTAATAAAAAAAATAAATACATAAAATAAAAAATAATATAACATATCCACTTGACCTCCGTAAAAGATTGACCCCCACTTCATGACTAGGCCATTTTTTTTTTGCGATACGGCACTGCGTTACTGTAACTGACCATTGCGCGGTCGTGCGACTTTGTACCCGAATAAAATTGACGTCTTTTTTATCCCACCAATAGAGCTTTCTTTTGGTGGTATTTGATCCCCTCTGCGGTTTTTATTTTTTGCGCTATAAACAAAAAAAGAGCGACAATATTGAAAAAAATATGTATTTTTTTTACTATCTGCTATAAAACATCCAATAAAAATGTAAAAAAATCGAATTTCTTCATCAGTTTATGCCGATATTTATTCTGCTACATGTTTTTGGTAAAGAAAAATCCCAATAAGCGTTTATTGATTGGTTTACGCAAACTATGAGATGTTTTTATGGAATTTTTATTTATTAACCAGTTAAGGACCAGCCGCCGCAGGCTATACTGCGGCAATGTGGCTGGTTACTGCGAACCGCCATAGCTGTACGGCGGCGCGGGACTTCGCTTTTGTGGGCGCGCTCGTGATCCCAACTCAACACACAGCCATTAATGTCTAAACCACTGGCAACAAAAGTGAGTACACCCCTAAGTGAAAATGTCCAAATTGGGCCCAATTAGTCATTTTCCCTCCCCGGTGCTATGTGACTCATTAGTGTTACAATGTCTCAGGTGTGAATGGGGAGCAGGTGTGTTAAATTTGGTGTTATCACTCTCACTCTCTCATACTAGTCGCTGGAAGTTCAACATGGCACCTCATGGCAAAGAACTCTCTGAGGATCTGAAAAAAAGAATTTTTGCTCTACATAAAGATGGCCTAGGCTATAAGAAGATTGCCAAGACCCTGAAACTGAGCTGCAGCACGGTGGCCAAGACCATACAGCGGTGTAACAGGAGAGGTTCCACTCAGAACAGCGCCTCACCATGGACGACCAAAGAAGTTGAGTGCAGTGCTCAGCGTCATATCCAGAGGTTGTCTTTGGGAAATAGACGTATGAGTGCTGCCAGCATTGCTGCAGAGGTTGAAGGGGTGGGGGGTCAGCCTGTCAGTGCTCAGACCATACGCCGCACACTGCATCAAATTGGTCTGCATGGCTGTCGTCCCAGAAGGAAGCCTCTTCTAAAGACGATGCACAAGAAAGCCCGCAAACAGTTTGCTGAAGACAAGCAGACTAAGGACATGGATTACTGGCACCATGCCCTGTGGTCTGATGAGACCAAGATAAACGTATTTGGTTCAGATGGTGCCAAGCGTGTGTGGCGGCAACCAGGTGAGGAGTACAAAGACAAGTGTGTCTTCCCTACAGTCAAGCATGGTGGTGGGAGTGTCATGGTCTGGGGCTGCATGAGTGCTGCCGGCACTGGGGAGCTACAGTTCATTGAGGGAACCATGAATGCCAACATGAGAAGCAGAGCTTCCCCTCCCTTCAGAGACTGGGCCACAGGGCAATATTCCAACATAACGACCCCAAACACACCTCCAAGACGACCACTGCCTTGCTAAAGAAGCTGAGGGTAAAGGTGATGGATTGGCCAAGCATCTCCAGACCTAAACCCTATTGAGCATCTGTGGGGCTCCTCAAATGGAAGATGGAGGAGCGCAAGGTCTCTAACATCCACCAGCTCTGTGATGTCATCATGGAGGAGGGGAAGAGGACTCCGGTGCCAACCTGTGAAGCTCTGGTGATCTCCATGCCCAAGAGGGTTAAGGCAGTGCTGGAAAATAATGGTGGCCACACAAAATATTGACACTTTGAGCCAAATTTGGACATTTTCACTTAGGGGTGCACTCACTTTTGTTGCCGGCAGTTTAGACATTAATGGCTGTGTGTTGAGTTATTTTGAGGGGACAGTAAATTTACACTGTTATACAAGCTGTACACTCACTACTTTACATTGTAGCAAAGTGTCAGCTCTTCAGTGTTGTCACATGAAAAGATAGAAGAAATGGGAGGGGCGTACTTACTTTTGTGAGATACTGTATGTATGTATATATATATATTGTTTTTAATAATAATAAAAATAATAATATTTACAGCAATAGCAACAATAAGCATGTGCCAAATGTATATATATATAAAATCATCAACTTCATAATTTAAAAAAGTATTATTGTTATTATTATTATTAAATATAATAATAATAACAATAAAAAAAAAGCAACAACAATAGTAATAATAAGCATGTGGCAAATGTGTGTATATAAATATATATATATATATATATATATATATATATATATATATATACCCCCACATATCTTTTTAATAATAATAAAAGAAATAATAATATTTACGACACTAGCAACGATAAGCATGTTCCAAATGTATATATATATATAAAAATCATTATCTTCATAATAAAAAAACTATTATTATTATTAAATATAATAATAATAACAATAAAAAATAAAAGCAAAAACAATAGTAATAATAAGCATGTGGCAAATGTGTGTATATAAATATATATTTATTCTTTTTTATAAATAATGATAACAGCAACCATAAAAATAATAATACTAATAATAATATTAATTATAAAAATAATAGTCATTTAAGAAAAATTTTAAAAAATATACTTTGGTGGTTGGATTGGCCTACGGCCAGCGCACAACACCATAAAAAAAAATTCTTTCTGGCCATTATCTGGCTTCACAACACCAATTATTTGTGCCGAAGCTTCCAATGAAAATGTCAAAGCAACATTTCCCGGGGATTGGTGACAACCAATGTCTGTTTCTAAACACAGAGAGAGGGCTGTGTGTCAGCTGAGCCCTGGATCAGCGCCATGAGTGTCAAATCTACTTCTCAGCTATCTGCATTCCTTTGAACACAAATCCTTTGTTTTGATAGTCATCTGAATTATCTTGTCATCAGGAAAATAATTAACTTTTATTGTTCCATAAAAACAAACGAGTGAGTGTTTTTTTTTCCTGAGAGCTGGGATCACACAAAACAATTATTATCTTCCTACGCTGGGAGCTCAAAATATTGTAAAAAGAATTAAATACTAATAATAACAAAAATAATACAAATAATAACAATAATAATAATAATAATAATAAAAATAACAATAATAATACAAATAATAACAATAATAATAATAACAATAATAATACAAATAATAACAATAATAATAATAACAATAATAATACAAATAATAATAACAATAATAACAATAATAATAATACAAACAATAATAATAATAACAATAACAATAATAATACAAATAATAATAATAACAATAATAATAATAATAATAATAATAATAATACAAATAATAATAATAACAATAATAATAATCATAATAATAATACAAATAATAATAATAATAATAATAATAATAGCAATAATAAAAATAATAATAATAATAATACTAATACAAATAACAATAATAATAATAATAATAATAATAATACAAATAATAATAATAACAATAATAATAACAATAATAATAATAACACTAATACAAATAACAATAATAATAACAATAATAACAATAATAATACAAATAACAATAATAATAATAATGGTACTACAACTACAGCATAATAAATCTCAGGCTTTTTATTCAATTTTATGACAATTTAAGTAAATGAGATGTAAATGATTGTAAACATTTTAACAACGCTATAAAACGCAGATGTTTTCTTGAAAATGTTTATTCCAAAAGTAGATGTGAACTGTAACTGTTTAGTTCGCTAAAACCCTTCGCATCCATAAACAATTGACATTTTTTTTCTTGCTTTCACCTATTTCATCAATTGTTGCATCTAAGTGCTGCTGATCTCCTGCAGCCTCTTTGTAGCCACTGCCTGTTTTCCTCCGCTCCAGTGATGGTTCTCTGGCATTTCTCAGTGCCGGTGTCTTTATAATGTGCGGTGGAAACAGCTACTTGTAGTCTCCAGAGAAAAGATCCTTAACCCCTTCACGCCTAAGGGTAAAACCATAGGTGTGCGAAGCCCATTGCATTAGGCTGTGCACCACAAATCGCAGACAAACATGAGTGGTTGTGTCAGTAGGGCAGAGGACGGCGTCAGAAGGGCAGAGATATTTCAGTAGTTTATTTTTATTTTTTTTTATATATATATACACATTATTATTATTAATTATTATTAATATTATTATTATATTATTTTACTATTTATTTACAGTTCTTTTAGGAGCCCTCCTGGGGGGCTTTGGTGAAATATCAGGGGTCTAAACAGACCCCTGATGCCTCACTTTTGAGACAGAGAAAGACACATGTCAGAAGGGCAGAGGACGATGTCAGCAGCTTATTCTTATTTTATTTTTTTTTTGTTTAACTTCTTTTTATTTTTTTTTACATTTTATATATATATACTATTACATTTTATTATTTTTTTACAATTCTTTTATGAGCTCCGCTGGGGGGGGGGCTGTGGTGAAATATCAGGGGTCTAAACAGACCCCTGATGCCTCACTTTTGAGACAGAGAAAGACAAACACGAGTGTGTATATGTCAGTAGGGCAGAGATCAGTGTCCGTAGCTTATTTTTATTTTATTTTATTTTTAACAATTTTTTTTAACAATAATATATATATATATATATATATATATATATATATATATATATATATATATATTTATACAATATTATATTTTAGTATTTTTTTACAATTCTTTTATGAGCCCTGCTGGAGGGCTGTGCTGAAATATCAGGGGTCTAAACAGACCCCTGATGCCTCACCTTTGAGCCAGAGAAAGAGACTGAGGACACAGATTTCCCCATTCCCTTTCTCTGCAGCCAGGCAGCAGGGGGGAATCTGCACAGTACAGGGTGATTAGGGTGTGCCCAGGCACACCTGCCACCCTATGTGCGCGCACCTATGGCCCAGAATCTATGGTGCGCATTTTGCTTTTTTTTATCTAAAACACCCCGATACTGATTAAAAAAGATCCTTTAAAAATCAAAAATGCTGACCCTGACCTTTGACCCAAACACTAACCCTGGCCCTGATCTGGATCAAACCTTGATCTATTTTTTTTTTTGTATTTTATTATTATTATTTATTATTATTATTATTATTTATTTTTTTTAGAAACACTTTTTTTATTCTCTCTCTGCAAGGACAGGGAAAGATACAATGTATCTCTCTCTCCTCCATTCACAGAGAGAGAAAACATGGGGGGCGGGCACTTCACAGTGACTGATCAATGCGACAGCCAATCAGAGGCTACCACAGCAATCAGGTGACCTAGAATCGGGAGTTCCGGGTCCACGATCGTTGTGGCGTCGCCCCCCATGGAAAAAAAAAAAAAAGCCCGGTCCAGTGGGCGCCGCATATTTGCGAATGCTCAGTGCCAAAGAGGTTAAGACAAGGTGACAACGCGAGAAAATAAATGGCAGACAGGAACAGAGCGTTGCCACCCTATAACAGGACGTGCCTGGAGCAAGGACCCTCATGGCAGGATCACCGGGGATTATTTTTATTAAAAGCTGCAGATTTAAAAATGCTAAAAATGTATTTTGGAATTGTATTGGCGTGTAAAGCCCCGGGCATCCGAATATCAGCCGGTCCAACAGAAACCGTCCAATCGTCCGGCGAAAAAGTTCTGTTGATCGGCATCTGATCAGCTCTGACAGCCAATGGCTGAGAGGCCTGACCAGTGTGTTCTGCCACAATGGCTCAACGGGGACATCGCTGTACTAACATCGGATTGTTAGTACAGCTGCTCCTCTCCAGCAACTCCATTTTTTTCCTTCAGCCTGTTGGGTCCAATAAAAATAGCGTGTACAAGGCTGACGATTTTAGTGCCTTATCAGCGGCCTTGCACTTGAGTGCCCTACGCTACTCATATGCCATGTGGCAAGTGGCATGCTGATAGAAGGAGAGAGCAGAGTGACGGACAAGTGAGCTTTTTCTGCTTCTCCAATCACAGACTGGGGGAGGGACGAGACCTCTAAGTGTCGCTCAACTACAGCAGAGAAAAAAAATCAGGTCTCCTGCCCTGCCAGACAGGACTGTGCTATGCAAATTTCAGGACTGGATAGGCAGAAATACAAAACAGCTCCCATATGCCCACTTTATTAGGCACGCCTGTCCAATTGCTCGGTAACACAAACTGCTAATCAGCCACTCACATAGCAGCAACTTAGGCATCTAGACGTGGTGAAGACGACTTGCTGAAGTTCAAAGCGAGCATCAGAATGGGGAAAAAAGGGGATTGAAGTGGCTTTGAACGTGGCACGGTTGTTGGTGGCAGACGGGCCGGTCTGAGTATTTCTGGGATTTTCACGCACAACCATGTCTCGGGTTTACAGAGAATGGTGGGGAAAAGAGAAAATATCCAGTGAGCGGCAGCTGTGTAGAGGAAAATGCCTTGTTGATGTCAGAGGAGAATGGGCAGACTGGTTCCAGATGATAGAAAGGCAACAGTAACTCAAATAACCACTCGTTACACCCAAGGAATGCAGACACCATCTCTGAGTGCACAACACATCCAACCTCGAAGCAGATGGGCTACAGCAGCAGAAGACCACACTGGGTGCCACTCCTGTCAGCTAAGAATGGGAAGCTGAGGCTACAATTGGCAGGATGACCAAAATTGGACAATAGAAGATTGTAAAAACGTTGCCTGGTCTGAGGAGTCTGGGTTTCAGCTGCGACATTCAGATGGTGGGGTCAGAATTTGGCGCATGGATCCATCCTGCTTTGTATCACCCGTTCAGGCTGGTGGTGGGGGTGTAATGGCGTGGGGGATGGGCACACTTTGGGCCACTTAGGTTTAGGGGCCACGGCCTACCTGAGTATTGTTGCTGACCATGCCCACCCCTTTATGACTGCAGTGTCCCCATCTTCTGATGGCTCCTTCCAGCAGGATAATGCACCATGTCACAGAGCTCCAATCATCTCACCACTGGACAATGAGGTCCCTGCACTCCAATGGCCTCCACAGTCACCACATCTCATCCAATAGAGACCCTTTGGGATGCGGTGGAACGGGAGATCGGCATCATGGATGTGCAGCCGACAAATCTGCAGCAACTGCGTGATGTCATCATTGTCAATACCCATTTCCTGATTGGCCGGGAAGAGAATCAGGAAGACATTAGTGAATATTAATTCCCTGTTGTCACACAACTGGGTGGGCTCAGGGCGCAGTGCTCTGCTCCCCGAGCCCACCCTTTTTTAAGCCAATTAGAGCCTCAGGATCAAATCACGTGCTTCAAAAAGAAAGAAAAACTCCATTGGAATCCAGGTGTCCGGTGCCCCGCATGTAGATTAAGGGCCGGGCGCATGGGTTAGGGGGGCGCCCCTTATGGATGCACTGGTCAATATGGTGCAAAATCTCTGAGGAACGTTTGAATCTATTCCACGGAGAATGAAGGCCAAAGGGGGTCCAACCCGCTACTGGCAAGGTGTACCTAATAAAGTGGCCGGAGAGTGTAAATTTTAATATCTGTGTATTTACAGTATCTGACAAAAGTAAGTACACCCCTCCCATTTCTTCTATCTTTTCATGTGACAACACTGAAGAGCTGACACTTTGCTACAATGTAAAGTAGTGAGTGTACAGCTTGTATAACAGTGTAAATTTACTGTCCCCTCAAAATAACTCAACACACAGCCATTAATGTCTAAACCGCTGGCAACAAAAGTGAGTACACCCCTAAGTGAAAATGTCCAAATTGGGTCCAAAGTGTCAATATTTTGTGTGGCCACCATTATTTTCCAGCACTGCCTTAACCCTCTTGGGCATGGAGGTGACGAGAGCTTCACAGGTTGGCACTGCAATCCTCTTCCCCTCCTCCATGACGACATCACAGGGCTGGTGGATGTTAGAGACCTTGGGCTCCTCCACCTTCCTTTTGAGGAGCCCCACAGATGCTCAATAGGGTTTAGGTCTGGAGATGCTTGGCCAGTCCATCACCTTTACCCTCAGCTTCTTTAGCAAGGCAGTGGTCGTCTTGGAGGTGCTTGGGGTCGTTATGTTGGAATACTGCCCTGCGCCCAGTCTCTGAAGGGAGGGGAAGCTCTGCTTCAGTATGTCACAGTACATGTTGGCATTCATGGTTCCCTCAATGAACTGTAGCTCCCCAGTGCCGGCAGCACTCATGCAGCCCCAGACCATGACACTCCCACCACCATGCTTGACTGTAGGCAAGACACACTTGTCTTTGTACTCCTCACCTGGTTGCCACCACACACGCTTGGCACCATCTGAACCAAATACATTTATCTTGGTCTCATCAGACCACAGGGCATGGTTCCAGTAATCCATGTCCTTAGTCTGCTTGTCTTCAGCAAACTGTTTGTGGGTTTCTTGTGCATCATCTTTAGAAGAGGCTTCCTTTTGGGCCACAGCCATGCAGATCAATTTGATGCAGTGTGCGGCGTATGGTCTGAGCACTGACAGGCTGACCCCCCACCCCTTCACCCTCTGCAGCAATGCTGGCAGCACTCATACATCTATTTCCCAAAGACAACCTCTGGATATGACGCTGAGCACTGCACTCAAATTCTTTGGTCGACCATGGTGAGGCGCTGTTCTGAGTGGAACCTCTCCTGTTACACCGCTGTATGGCCTTGGCCATCGTGCTGCAGCTCAGTTTCAGGATCTTGACAATCTTCTTATAGCCTAGGCCATCTTTATGTAGAGCAACAATTCTTTTTTTCAGATCCTTAGAGAGTTCTTTGCCATGAGGTGCCATGTTGAACTTCCGGTGACCAGTATGAGAGAGTGAGAGCGATAACAACAAATTGAACACACCTGCTCCCCATTCACACCTGAGACATTGTAACACTAATGAGTCACATGACACCGGGGAGGGAAAATGGCTAATCGGGCCCAATTTGGACATTTTCACTTAGGGGTGTACTCAATTTTGTTGCCAGCGGTTTAGACATTAATGGCTGTGTGTTGAGTTGGGATCACACGCACTGCACTCAACTTCTTCGGTCGACCATGGTGAGGCGCTGTTCTGAGTGGAACCTCTCCTGTTACACCGCTGTGTGGTCTTGTCCACTGTGCTGCAGCTCAGTTTCAGGGTCTTGGCAATCTTCTTATAGCCTAGGCCATCTTTATGTAGAGCAACAAGAGAGTTCTTTGCCATGAGGCGCCATGCTGAACTTCCAGTGACCAGTATGAGAGAGTGAGAGCGACAACACCAAATTTAACACACCTGCTCCCCATTCACACCTGAGACCCTCTAACGAGTCACATGACACCGGGGAGGGAAAACGGCTAATCGGGCCCAATGTGGACATTTTCACTTAGCCCCTTGCCGACCGCCGATCGGCATCTGACGGCGACAAGGTGGCTGGTGAGCGCAAATCGCCGTCATACGACGGTGGCCGCGAGACCGAGCCTAGTGAGCGCGCGCGCGCCACCGGAGGCGCGCCCGCGCGCTCACTGTGTTCGGGGAGGGCCAGGGAGCGGGTGCGGCGGCTTCGATTGCCGCCGGCTACCCGCGATGGCCCCCCGGAGCGAAGGAACGGAGGTCCGTGTATGTAAACACGGACCTCCGTTCTGTGAAGGGGGAAGGGCTGTAAACACAGCCTTCCTGTATATGGAAGCTGTGACCACTTCCCTTCCCCAGCTAGGGCAGCCCCCATACAGTTAGAACGCCCAGGGAACACTGTTAACCCTTAGAGCACCCCCTGCAGGTTAACCCCTTCACTGCCAATGGCATTTACACAGTAATCAGTGCATTTTTATAGCACTGATCGCTGTATAAATGCCAATGGTCCCAAAAAAGTGTCAAAATGGTCCGACATGTCCGCCGCAATATCGCAGTACCGCTAAAAATCGCAGATCGCCGCCATCACTAGTAAAAAAATAAATAAATAAATAAAAACCCCAAAAATGAATTCTCATCATCCAATCAAACCGCAAACCAATCAATGAACGCCGATTGCGATTTTTTTTATCACAAATATGAGGAAGAATATAAATCGGCCAAAACCGATTAAAAAAAATGTTTTTTTATTTTTTATTTTTTGGATTTGTATTTTAGCAAAAAGTAAGAAATTTGGGTTTTTTTGCAAAATTGTCGCTCTTCTTTTGTTTATAGCGGCGATCAGAAATGACGCAGCGGTGATCAAATACCACCAAAAGAAAGCTCTATTTGTGGGAAAAAAGGACGCAAATTTCGTTTGGGTACAACGTCGCACAACCGCGCAATTGTCAGTTAAAGCGGCGCAGTGCCGAATCGCAAAAAGGGCTCCGGTCCTAAAGCAGGAAATCCTTCCGGGGCTGAAGTGGTTAAGGGTGTACTCACTTTTTTTTTTTTTTTTTTGGCTGTGTGTTGAGTTATTTTGAGGGGACAGCAAATTTACACTGTTATACAAGCTGTACACTCAAATGGGAGGGGTGTACTTACTTTAGTCAGGTACTGTAGCTGTTTGGCGGGAGCGCAGCTCTCAGGATGAATATCTCTACCGGGGGGTACAAAATATATATTTTTCTGAATAGACTTGGGTTACTAATAAACGTATTCTGGTGGCTTGGTGTGCCAGGAGCTCCATCCTGAACAAGTGTAACGTATAAATCCCGCAGTAACAGCGCAGATGTTTCGCATTATTCGGCCCCCAAACGAAAAACGAAAAAAAAAAAAGTCAGAATGTAATAAAATATTCTTTCTATTGCCAGCAAGCAAGGAATGGATTTTTACGAACGTTTATCTCTGTAGCGGATAAATCACAGCCCCGGGTCCCATTACAAGTCTTCAATGCGCAGAAGTGCGGCTTGTTTCCCCAAATTTAACGTCTGACTATCCGACATGGAAACAGATATATGGAATATTAATGACCGCTCCGCGCCGTAACTCAACGCTTTTCCTATTTCTCTTTACTTCCCGCACGCCGTTTACGATCGCGCGATATATGGAATGATAGATTCGATTTTAAGAGGGGAATTACATCGGGAAATGGCTTGCGTTATAAAAAAAAAAAAAAGCGCGACGGGGCTTTGGGTCCTCGCCGTTTTTTTTTTTTAACCACTTCAGCCCCGGAAGGATTTCGCACTGTGGGACCAGAGCACTTTTTTTGCGATTCGGCGCTGCGTCGCTTTAACTGACAATTGCGCGGTCGTGCGACGTTGTACCCAAACGAAATTTGCGTCCTTTTTTCCCCACAAATAGAGCTTTCTTTTGGTGGTATTTGATCCCCTCTGCGTCATTTCTGATCACCGCTATAAAAAAAAATAAAAGAGCGACAATTTTGCAAAAAAAAAAAATTTTTCTTACTTTTTGCTAAAATACAAATCCCAAAAAAAAATGTAAAAAAGCATTTTTTTTGCATCGGTTTTGGCCGATTTATATTCTTCACACAAAAATCGCAATCGGCGATTATTGTGCGCAAAAGTTGACGCGTTTACGAATGATGAGAATTCATTTCTGGGGTTTTTATTTTTTTTTTATATTTTACTAGTAATGGTGGTGATCTGTGATTTTTAGCGGTACTGCCATATTGCGGTGGACATGTCGGACACTTTTGACACTTTTTTTGAGACCATTGGCATTTATACAGCGATCAGTGCTATAAAAATGCACTGATTACTGTGTAAATGCCATTGGCAGTGAAGGGGTTAACCTGGAGGGGAGCGCTCTAAGGGTTAACTGTGTTCCCTCAGTGTGTTCTAACTGTATGGGGGCTGGGCTGGCTGGGGGAGGGGAGTGATTGCAGCTCCCATATACAAGAAGCCTGTGATCACAGCCCTTCCCCCTCGGTCAGAACAGAGATCCGTGTTTACATACAGGGATCTCCGTCCTCTCACTGCAGGGGGAGCCATTGCGGGTAGCTGGCGGAGATCGAAGCCCTACCCACTCCCTGGCCCCCCCGGAGCACAGTGAGCACGCGCGCCCCCCCCAATACTAGTTAACGCGGCCGTCGTCAGGTGGCGGCGCTTTGCGATAACGAGCCACTGTGTCGCTGCCACGCTGCAGAGGGCGGTTGGCAAGTGGTTAAAGACTTAAAGCAGAGTTCCACCCATGTAGAAGTCAGCAGCTAGAAAAAGTGTAGCTGCTGATTTTTAACAATCGACCACTCACCTGTCCCTCACCCTTTGCCCCCTCCCCTCAGCGGTGCCCGCATCATAAATGTGGGCACCCGGCTTTGGCTTCAAAGCCGGGCGCACGCTGCGCCTTGTGACTGGCCGGCGTATCTTCTGGGACCTGTGACGTGTCCCAGAAGATCGCCGAGAGGGAGGGGGGACGGTGGACTTCCTTCCCTGAGCCACCTGGGACCCTGCGAAAACAGGGCCCCTGGTCACCCCCCAAAAAAAAGACATGGCGATTGTGGCATGTCAGGGGGGGGGGGCACCAACCATTAAAGCGGAAGCTCCACTTTAGGGTGGAACTCCGCTTTAAAGCGGAACTAAACACGTTGATGCGAATGTTCTCCAAAACCGGCGCTCGATCTCACCCGAACCAAGATGGCGGCTTCCTTGGCTGGGAAGGATAGGAGGGTTTAGTTCCACACTAAGGTAGGTGGAGCCAGGGCCGGGGCAAGGGGTGGGCAGGAGGGGGCACTGTGGTATAATGTGAGGGTAAATGGGGTGCCACAAAGAAATTAGGGGGGAGGGGATTTGTGTTGGAAGGGGGAATTTAGGGGGTAAGTATTGTTCTAGGAGGGGAATTTAATTTTTTTTTTGGGGGGAGTGCTAAGAGTGGTCATTTAGAGGGATTTGTGTTGAGGGGGGTGGGGGAAGAAGATTTGTAATAGGAGGGGTGAGAATTTGGGGGAAATTTGTGCTGGGAGGGGGAAATATGAAGGGGGGATGTGTACTAGGAGGGGACATTATAAGGGTAGAGAATTTGTGCTAGGAGGGGTGAATTTTTTTTTGGGGGGGGTATTTGAGATGGAGGGATTTAGAGGAGGAGATTTATACTGAGAGGGAGGATTTTAACAGGGGGTGGATTTGTACTTGATGGCGGGGAATTTATGCTTAGGGGATAAGCATGCAGATTAATGCTCAGTGTTTTTGTGGGGGAATTTTTGCCGACACCGATGCTCATACATCTTGGGGGGGCGCAGTTTGGCATATTTGCCCTGGGCTCTTGTCCCGGGACTAAGTGGAGCCTTCAAGATAGGTTGTAAAAATGAGAGATTCTGTTGTCATGAATTGAAATTTAATAGATGTAGCTCCCTCCTAGATAGGCTTGTAGGCAGGTGCAGTCTACTTTCTCCACTGCAGGTGGCGCTCAACCGCAATGGCATTGCAGAGTGGAGAAAGTCAAGTTGAATATGGTTCCTCTATGGTTTGGCTCGCATTTGGTTTCCTGGGTCACTGGGGAAGCTATCCGATTGGATGCTGCCGCCCCATGTGACTCTGGTAGTCATCTTGGGTCAGGCAGAGTCTATTTAAGAACCTGCCTCCCAGGCTTGGCTCACATTTGGCATTTCGTATGTCAGAGATAGTATTAGCGGTACGGAGAGGTTCCAGATGAGAAGGGAAAGAGCAGGGACACGCTCACCTTCTTGGAAGCCTCCCAGTTTGGGCGCTCCTGGCTGCACCCGAACCTCCAAGCCTCAAGGTCACCCCCCAGACTGGGGGCTCACTCCCGGACGAGGCCTCCACAGCACCTCTGCTACATCTCCACTCTTCCACCCGACACTCTCCTCTTCCCCACTGGGCTGTCCCAGGGTATTTAAGGAGGCCTACCCCCTGCCAATCCAGATTGGGGATTGGTCAGGGCTCCTTAGAACACCCAGATGATTACACCTCCCTCCAGCCTCTCTCTCCAGAATGTTCCAGTCCCTTCTGGAAAGAAGTAGGAGGATCCGATGATACCATCTAGGAACTGCCCAGTCCTACCTGAGCCACTCCCAGCCCTGAAATCAAACGCAATCAGGCCTGGCTTAATTTTACCCACCTACACTGCACCTGGACTCTAACTGTTTACTGTTGCCGCACAACGCTGCATCCCCCCACAGGGTGCTAGATAGGCTAGGTACATTTTGTTTTTTTCTGGCTCCCCAATAATCAGTGGAGCAGTGTGCGACTGCTTTGGACTGTTCTTCACTGGCTCTAGGTTCAACTGCTTCCCTCTGCCTTCTGGAGGATTTTAGAATGTAGTGGGCTGGAAGAGGCAGACCCAAAGCCTGAATATTTACGTAGCCTCGGCTAATCCCTGGGGGAGGATGCCCAGTAGGTGGTTGGAGAGTGCATAAATAGTCTGGGGCCTGAAGCAGCCCTGTTCTTGCCCAGGAGGAGATGTTCCTAGCTGTAAGAGACAGTCCAGCTGTACTTCCACATACGCTCATCAAGGTCCCAGCTATGCTAAGACCTGAGGATCTGGTCTGGAGAGTTCATGGGATAAATGTCTGGCTGGTATTGGAGTGAGGCATCCAAGTATCCAGAGGGACATTGTGATTACAGACCTGAGTGTAGGAACCTAGTGACCTTGTGCATCAGTGCCAGAGCTTGCTTGAATTTGGACATTTCCTATGGTGTCTAGGTGTTGCTCAATCCCTTAGTCGTTGCTAAGTAGTTGTACGTAAAAGCTTGCACAAAGTGAAGAGTGTCCTTGTGTTACTACACTGTGCTACCAGGAGTATCCCCCAGCTTTCCTGCACCCTATTCAATTCCACCTTTCAATAAAGCATAAAAAAGATACCCCTAGACTGTTCATTGAGCCAGAAGAGTGACTGTTACTGTTTTCATGGCTGCCGCTGCACTTGTTTGGGAACCTGGGCCAAAACAGTGGGCCCTTTCGCTGGTGACTTCTACATATAGTTGATTAAATTGACCCAAACAGTTGATAGTCTTGCCAAATCCCCGAATGGCTACCTTGCCCTCTATTATGTTACCTAATAAAGGGGCCCTGAAGAACTTCTACTACTGTAGAGTCAGCATGAGAAACCCAATTGTGACTCCTTGTGGAAATGGTGGACATTTGCCCAGTAAGGAAGCAGAGTAGTACTAAAGTCAAGAACCATGGTGGTGGATTAGGGAGGAGAGTGGTTTCATTTTGGAAGGTGGTGAGAATCAACAGGATGGATGGAAAGATCACTTCTGGGGATAACGCTCCATTATTTAAAAACCTCTAGGAATGAGCAGAATGAGATTGAAACTGATTTTGGCATGCGATTACCGATTTCGCCATTGGTAGTGGAGCTCCTTGGGTGAACGTCTTTCGAAATTCATTGAGCTCCTTGGTTGGACATCATTCGAGTTCATTGAGCGGCATTGGGTGAACATCTTTCAAGTTCATTGAGCTCCTTGGGTAAATATCTTTCAAGTTCATTGAGCTTGTTGGATGACCGTCTTTCAAGCTCATTGAGTTGCTTGGGTTAACATCTTTCAAGTTCAAGGTCTTTTAAGTTCATTGAGCTTCAAAGATGACCGTCTTTTAAATTCATTGAGATCCTTGGATGAATGTCTCTCTAGTTCATTGAGTTGCTTGGGTTAACATCTTTCAAGTTCATTGAGGTGTTTGGGTGAACATTTTTCAAGTTAATTAAGCTCCTTGGGTAAATGCCTTTCAAGTTCAATGAGCTCCTTGGATGAAAATCTTTCAAGTTCATTGAGCTTCTTGGGTGAACGTTTTTCAAGCTCATTGAGCTGCTTGGGTAAACGTCTTTCAAGTTCATTGAGCTCCATGGATGAACATCTTTTAAATTCATTGAGATCCTTGGATGAATGTCTCTCAAGTTCATTGAGTTGCTTGGCTGAACGTCTTTCAAACCCATTGAGCTCCATGGGTGAACGTCTTTTAAATTCATTGAGATCCTTGGATGAATGTCTCTCAAGTTCATTGAGTTTCTTGGGTTAACATCTTTCAAGTTCATTGAGGTGTTTGGTTGAACATTTTTCAAGTTAATTAAGCTCCTTGGGTAAATGCCTTTCAAGTTCAATGAGCTCCTTGGATGAAAATCTTTCAAGTTCATTGAGCTTATTAAATGAACATTTTTCAAGTTCGTTGAGCTTCTTGGGTGAACGTTTTTCAAGCTCATTGAGCTGCTTGGGTGAACCTCTTTCAAGTTCATTGAGCTCCATGGATGAACATCTTTTAAATTCATTGAGATCCTTGGATGAAAGTCTCTCAAGTTCATTGAGTTGCTTGGGTGAACGTCTTTCAAACTCATTGAGCTCCATGGATGAACGTCTTTTAAATTCATTGACATCCTTGGATGAATGTCTTTCAAGTTTATAGAGTTGCTTGGGTGAACGTCTTTCAAGCTCATTGAGCCCCTTGGATGAACGTCTTTTAAATTCATTGAGATCCTTGGATGAACATCTTTCAAGTTCATTGAGCTCCTTAGGCGAACGTCTTTCAAGTTCCTTGAGCTGCTTGGATGAACATTGTTCAAGTTCATTAATGGGAAACTAGTGGATTAATGGGTTCCCCAGTTTGAATCCTGGTTAGAGCCCTATCTGCATAGAGTCTGCATGTTCCCCCTGTGCTTGTGCTTCCTTCCTCATGCCAAAGACATGCTGCTAATTTATTTGTCTCCTGTCCAAATTGGACCTAGTGTGAGATGGGGACCATAGATTTGTTAGCTCCTTGAGGGCACAGACTGAATTACGTAAAGCACACGAATGTTACCCCCTCCAGCAATGCAATGTTTGCACTCCCCCCTGTCACTCCATCTGAGGTCCTTATATCTTCTCCGGGTTTTCTTCTAGGGATAGGAGTCTTTGTAGGTATTGTTGAGTTAATAAACCTACAACCAAATATCTAATGTATCGCACCTTACCAAACCCTTAAAAACCACCGAAAATCCTCTAATTTTACCACATTGACGCCACAATTTTACCGAAATGCCAACATTTTGCTGAAATCTCCTGACAAAGAAAACTCTCAATTCTGCTCATCCTTTGTTAGAATCCATCGAAAAAGTAAAGATTTTGCGTAAAATGATCCTTTCGATCGGCTTGTTGGCCCAGTCACTTCTAGTTAGGATCCCGGGACCACACAAAATCCAGACCTCTCATCCCACCTTTACTCTCCAGATATATTTCGGGAACACACCTAGCCCTTCCAGTCCCACGCTCTGCTTTTCCAGCATGACAATATTCAACTCTTCTTCAGCAACACCTAGTAAAAAATCTCTTCATAAGTTTTATGGAAGCATCCCAACACAAGCCATCATCTTGCACTTATTACCGGATTATTAAATTGTTTTTCCTCTCGTGTCGAAAATATGAATCTGACTCGGAATTCCAACTCATTACATCTGCGGATCGTTTAACGGTGACCTTTCAGAAGGGCTCCATACACCTATTGATTGTTTTATCCGGGGCCGCGTTTTGCAAGAGCCACGGTCCATCCAGAGACAAAAAGGTCATTGTTTATTTTTTTATTCATGTAGCGTGCAAAAATATAATAATGGTTGCGCTATGTGTCCAGTCAATCCGATCCCAAAAAAAAAAAAAATAAGAAAATAAAAAAAATATAATAATGATTGTGTTATGTGTCCTGTCAATCCGATCCCAAAAAAAAAAATCAGAAAATAAAAAAAATATAATAATGATTGTGTTATGTGTCCTGTCAATCCGATCCCAAAAAAAAATCAGAAAATATAAAAAATATAATAATGATTGTGTTATGTGTCTTGTCAATCCGATCCCCCAACAAAATCTGAAAATAAAAACATATAATAATTATTATCCTATGTGACCTGTCGATCCGATCCCAAAAAATTCTGAAAAATGAAAAAAATATAATAATGATTGTGTTATGTGTCCTGTCAATCCGGTCCCCCAACAAAATCTGAAAATAAAAAAATAATAACAATTATTATCCTATGTGACCTGTCAATCTGATCCCAATAAAAATCTGACAATAAAAAAAATATAATAATGATTGTGCTTTGTGATCTGTCAATCGGATCCCCCCCAAAAAATCAGAAAATAAAAAAATTATAATAATGATTGTGTTTTGTGACCTGTCAATATGATCCCCCAAAAAAATCTGAAAATAAAAAAATATAATAATGATTGTGCTTTGTGATCTGTCAATACAATCCCAAAAGAAAAATCTGAAAAAAAATATATTCATGATTGTGTTATGTGTCCTGTCAATCTGATCCCAATACAAAATATTTTAAGCAACAGACAGCATGGATTCATGAAAGAATGAGGAGGTAAGTAAAACCTTGGACAGGGGGGTGGCTGTGGACGTGGTATACTTGGACAGAGAGGTGGCTCTGGACGTGGTATACTTGGACAGAGAGGTGGCTGTGGACGTGGTATACTTGGACAGAGGGGTGACTGTGGACGTGGTATACTTGGACAGAGAGGTGGATGTGGTATACTTGGACAGAGAGGTGGCTCTGGATGTGGTATACTTGGACAGAGAGGTGGCTGTGGACGTGGTATACTTGGACAGAGAGGTGGATGTGGTATACTTGGACAGAGGGGGTGGCTGTGGACGTGGTATACTTGGATAGAGGGGTGGCTGTGGACGTGGTATACTTGGACAGAGGGGTGGCTGTGGACGTGGTATACTTGGACAGAGAGGTGGCTGTGGATGTGGTATACTTGGACAGAGAGGTGGCTGTGGATGTGGTATACTTGGACAGAGAGGTGGCTGTGGATGTGGTATACTTGGACAGGGAGGTGGATGTGGTATACTTGGACAGAGAGGTGGCTGTGGATGTGGTATACTTGGACAGAGGGGTGGTTGTAGACGTGGTATACTTGGATTTTGCAAAAGCGTTTGACACCGTTCCCCACACACGGCTAATGTGTAAGGTAAAGTCTACAGGCTTGGAAAGATCAATTTGTAAATGGATAGAAAACTGGCCCACGCGCTCACTGTGTCTGGGGAGGGCCAGGGAGCGGGTGCGGCGGATTCGATCTCTGCCGGCTACCCGCGATGCCCCCCCCGGAGTGAAAGAACGGAGGTCCGTGTAAGTAAACACTGACCTCCGTTCTGTGAGGGGGGAAGGACTGTGATCACAGCCTTCCTCTATATGGAAGCTGTGATCACTTCCCTTCCCCTGCTAGGGCAGCCCCCATACAGTTAGAACACGCCCAGGGAACACAGTTAACCCTTAGAGCGCCCCCTGCAGGTTAACCCCTTCCCTGCCAGTGACATTTACACAGTAATCAGTGCATTTTTATAGCACTGATAGCTGTATAAGTGCCAATGGTCCCAAAAAAGTGTCAAAATGTTCCGACATGTCCGCCGCAATATCGCAGTACCACTACAAATCGGAGATCGCCGCCATTAGTAGTAAAAAATAAAAAAAAAAATAAAAACCCCAGAAATGAATTCTCATCATCGGTAAACGCGACCACTTTTGCGCAAACCAATCAATAAATGCCGATTGCGATTTTTTTTTATCACAAATATGAGCAAGAATATAAATCGGCCAAAACCGATGAAAAAAAATGATTTGTATTTTAGCAAAAAGTAATAAATTTGGGTTTTTTTGCAAAATTGTCGCTCTTCTTTTGTTTATAGCGGCGATCAGAAATGACGCATCGGTGATCAAATACCACCAAAAGAAAGCTCTATTTGTGGGAAAAAAAGGACGCAAATTTTGTTTGGGTACAAAGCCGCGCGACCGCGCAATTTACAGTTAAAGCAACGCAGTGCCGAATCGCAAAAAGGGCTCTGGTCCTAAAGGGGGAAATCCTTCCGGGGCTGAAGTGGTTAAAGACCGAATTCAGAGAGTAGTGGTTAATGATTCTTATTCTGAATGGTCTAAGGTTATCAGTGGTGTACCCCAAGGTTCAGTGTTGGGACTCTTACTTTTCAATATATTTATAAATGATATCGGGTCTGGGATTAAAAGTACAATTTCAGTGTTTGCAGATGACACCAAGCTATGTAGTGGAATAACGGTCCTTACAGGATGTCTCCAACTTACAAGCCGACCTCAATGCACTGTCTAATTGGGTGACTGTGTGGGCAAATGAGGTTTAATGTTGATAAATGTAAAGTTCTGCATTTGGGGGCTAAGAATATTCATGCATCGTACATACTAGGGGGAGTACAACTGGGGGAATCCATAGTGGAGAAGGATCTGGGGGAATCCATAGTAGAGAAGGATCTGGGGAATCCATAGTAGAGAAGGATCTGGGGGAATCCATAGTAGAGAAGGATCTGGGGGAATCCATTGTAGAGAAGGATCTGGGGGAATCCATAGTAGAGAAGGATCTGGGGGAATCCATAGTAGAGAAGGATCTGGGGGAGTCCATGGTGGAGAAGGATCTGGGGGAATCCATAGTGGAGAAGGATCTGGGGGAATCCATAGTAGAGAAGGATCTGGGGGAATCCATAGTGGAGAAGGATCTGGGGGAATCCATAGTAGAGAAGGATCTGGGGGAGTCCATGGTAGAGAAGGATCTGGGGGAATCCATAGTGGAGAAGGATCTGGGGGAATCCATAGTGGAGATACTAGATGGTTGTGGGGGTCTAGGAAGAGGTCATACCTAAGGGGGTCTAGGAAGAGGTGATA